>OZ025294.1:399151837-399585754 GCA_964019185.1 Maratus speculifer | reverse complement strand
AAAAGTGTGTCATTAGTAGGAAAAATTGAAAGTTTGTGACTGACATGATTAAGAACTAACTGCAACAAACTTTCTCTTTCTTTGTACTTAACGTTAGAAAATTATTTTATTGTTTTATTTACTGCTATCCACGTAGGAACCCGTTGTCTTGCATTCAAAATGTTTTAGGTCTTACGACTGTTTGGGATGGAAATAAATTTAGATTTATTGTAAATTCAAAATTATTAGCCCTAAAGATTGATTCTAAATGGATTGTAATTTAGAACATTTTCAGAATGTTTTTCGCTCATTCCACTTTTTTAAATTTCGCATTTTTTTTTAGAATATCAATAGCAAAAACTTTCATCTTATGTAACCACCACAGCGAATTTCAAGTTTCTAGCTCAGTAAATTTCAAATTTTTAGCTCTAAAGATTGAATCATTATAAATTGTAATTTAGAACCTTTTTAGAATGTTTTTCACTCATTCCACTTTTTAAAATTTCGCATTTTTTTAGAAAATATTCATAGCGAGAATTTTTATCTTATGCAACCGCCACACCGAATTTCAAGGTTCTAGACATTAAAGTTTCTAGCTCTGTAAATTCCAAATTTTAGCCCTAAAGATAGGTTCGAAATAAACTGAAATTTAGAGCATTTTCAAAATATTTTACTAATATCTGTCAAATCTATCAAATAATATCTGTCAATTTTCAAAATATTTTACTAATATCTGTCAAATCTATCAAATAATATCTGTCAATATATACTAATATCTGTCAAACAGTTGTAGTTTATAAATTTTACCAAACAAAATCTCAAGAATTCCCAAGCTAACCTTATGACCAGGCCCGTACGATCGTGCGGGGTTAGATAGTCATTTAAATTGTTGCTTCTAAATTGTTTTTAAGTTGCGTAAAATTCAAAATATTTTAACTCGGTAAATTCTGAGTACATAAAAACGGAACTTTTATCATTCTACTTAATAGAGTAACATAGCAAATTTAAAAATACAGCTTACAGGATCTAGAGATTTTAAAAATTTACATTTCATAATTTGTTAACAAATAATTATTTTAACCCTTTATCTACCGCATTATGAATTCATGAAAATTTTACATTCTAAAACATTTTACTTATATTTTTTCAAATAAATTAAAATATTTACATAATCATTTAATAATTTTTTGAACAATTTTAGAAAGATTGAAGGGTTTAGAAGGTTTAATTAAATTTGAATTTACAGGGATTTTGTGCAATATTTATAACTCTACTCAAATCTTTTATTTTAAATTGTTTTCTTAGTATTTTGTAGAATTATAAAATGTACAAATAGGATGTTCCTACAATATAAATATAGAAATATTTCTGGATTGAAAAATCTTCTCCCTTCCCCTCCCTCAATGCCAAGTAAGCTGAAAAGATACAAAGGCAAAAGAAATCACCCTTTTAAAAATATTTTTTGTTTTCTGTAACCAATAATGCTTTTGGAACAAAATAAAATAATGTACCTGTAATTCATTCTAAATAGTATTACAACTAATTGACGTAATCAATCAATGCTGGAATATTCTTTTGCTACATCCTCCTTCCGTCTGTAATTAAGACATTAATAACTGTAAGTGTGAAATAACACGTTCGTCGCGCTAAATACGCAAAAGACTAAAATTATTCATACACCTAATATAAAGCCGAGTAAGTAATAAACACTAAGGGCAACATAACCTATGATTATTTTATTTTAGTATTTTACCGGGTGTTAATCACTGCGGCACTTGCACTGATATTCATCTAAACTCCATTCAAGTGAACAATTTAGTAAAAAGAAAATCTAGATTTACTGTAAATTCCAAATTTTTAGCACTAAGGATTCTAAATAAATTAAAATTTAAAACATTTTCATAATGTTTTCTACTCACTGCACTTCTTTAGTTTTCGCACTTTTCATAAAATTATTCATAGAGAGAACTTTCATCTTATGCAACCACCACACCAAATTTCAAGTTTCTAGACACAAAAGTTTCTAGCCTCTTATTTTTCAAGTTTCTAGTCCCAAAAGTAATATAAAAATCGAAATTTTAGAATGTTTCTTGTCCTGTACCCACTTAACCTTTTATCTTCCCACGATATTTGTAAGTACCATTAAAATCATTTCTTATAAACATCTTTCAATACATCCATTACTTGTAATGCTGTTTAGAATGAGTTACAGATACATTACTTTATCTTTTTCCAAAAGCATTATTGGTTACACAAAGCAAAAATATTTTTAAAAGCATGATTTCTCTTGCCTTTGCATCTTTTCAGCTTTCTTGGCGCTGAGGGAGGGGGATGGGGATTTTTCAATTCGGAAATATTTCTATACTTATATTGTAAGAACGTCCTATTTGTACATTTTAAAATTCTACAAAATACTAAGAAAACAATTTGAAATAAAAGATTTGAGTGGGGTTATAAAAATGTAAATTTAAATTTAATAAATTCTTCAATCCCTCAAAAATCCTTGAAAAATTTATTAAATGCTTATGTAAATCTTTTAATTTAGTGTAAACAATTTACGTAAAATGCTTTAGAAAGTAAAATTTTCATGAATTCATAATTCGGTAGACAAAGGGTTAAAGTTCGAATTTTTAAAAAAAAACTTCTCTGTGCCTGCATCTGATCAGGTAAGTCAAATTTTCAATGGATCTCTTTCTTTCTTTCCATCATAAATACGTTTGTGATCATATACGTTTTACTACTAAGAATGTATTTATTAAAAACTAGATGCTAAACGCAAAAATCTTTAAAAAACGTTAAAAATGGCATTGAAAATCGCATTAAAAATCGTTAAATTCTAAAAATCGTAACAAACACAAAATTTAGGGCATTAGGCTAAAAGTTTAAAACGATTTTCTTTTTATCAATCTCAAAAAATAGCCGCAAAATGAGGAAAAACTCTAAAAAATCGCATTAAAAATTCGTCATAAATTCAAAAATCGCTGTACAAATTCCGAATAAACTTTGTTGAAAAGAGAAAAAGAAATTGCTATTTTGGGTTAAAAGAATGAAACCATATTCTTTTTACTAATGGGATAAAACCGCAAAAATAGCGCTAAAAATCGCCTAAAAATTATTTTAAAAAATCTAAACAGAAAATCGAAAATCGGGCTTCGAGGTGCAAAACTACATGTAAAAAAGTACCTTCCCTCCAAATTTTGTAACTCTACGTGCAGCAGTCTCTTCAGAACAGCGCTCACAGACAAACATCCTTCTCTCTTTATTATTATAGATAGATACAACACATTGCTCAATGGTGCACAAAACAAGAATTTTAATATACACTTGTACAATTAAAATAAAATAAGAATATCAACGTTTCGCGTCGTCTTCTGCGGGCGTCTTCAGGAAAATATGATAATGGAAGGACTAAGTTTGCTTCTTGATCGAGAGATAATCATAAAATAAAGAGATAATCGAGAGATAATAAAGTGTATATTAAAATTCTCGTTTTGTGCACCATTGAGCAATGTGTTGTATTTTTAATAAATACATTCTTAGTACTTAAATTTTATGGTGCAATTGTCCAGTATATATTTATATAAGTTTTAATTTATTATTACTTTGGAATGAATAAAAATGCTTAAAATTAGAGTACTTCAGTGGGTCAAATAACTCAATTTTACCGAGGTCAGTGTTGAATTCAGACATTTTTCTTCGGGAAGGTCTTATTTGGCTCCGGGGAGTACGCCCCCTGAATTCGTCATTCTTCTGTGTCATTTTCTCGCCAGCCGTGCTGCAATTTTTTCCTAGAATAATCTTTGATCTTCATTAGTTTTATACGTCTTGATAATTTTGTCCACTTTTTTTTTATATATATATATAAATTTTTGTCACCTATATGAAAGCATTTAATCTGCTTTCTTACATCTACTTTCATAACTAAAGATATTTGGAGTTTTCCTGGGTAAATGATGTCATCCTTTAACTTAATTTCTTTAATATGTGGAATAAACTCACCCCTAATTACACGTTGTAGTACAAGAAATAATGTCTTAATCAGTCAATGGCGTATTCTTTTGCTACATTCTCTTTCCGTCTGTAATTAAGACATTAATAACTGTAAGGGTGAAATAATACGTTGGACGCGCTAAATGCGCAAAACACTAAAATTATTCATACACCTAATATAAAACCGCGTAAGTAATAAACACTAGGGGCAACATAACCTATGATTATTTTATTTTAGTATTTTACCGGGTGTTAATCACTGCGGCACCTGTATTGATATTAATCTGCACCCCGTTCACGTGAACAATCAAAATTGTCGAGCAATTCAGTGATTGAAGCAAATGTGGTATTTGCTGTGACAAAGTGCTTTTGTTTCATCTCAATGACTTAATCTCTATTTAAAATATTACAATGAACTTCCATCTTTGAAGACACCTGCAATAAAACAAAAAAGAAAATGACAGATGTACGTGGACTATTTTAATTTTCTACGCGATAATAAAGTGCTACTTTACTGGGCTACCTTTTATTGATTTAGGTGTAGAGTTATTCGCGGTGAATAACAATGAATATGTTTGATCGAAATAGGCTGAATTAAGACATAAAGATTTCGTTTCAGTCTATTGTTAATGTAAAAATGTTATCCATCTAATGTAAGCTATCATTATTTTTAAACAAGTTGGAAATTGCATGCCAAACGTAGGAAATGAGGTGTGTTCGTTCTATAATAAAGTCCTAAAATTATTCAGATCTTGGTGTAATAGTATACACAGGTTCGTAGCTAAGTGGGTGCTATGGGCGGCTCAGCCTCCCCTAAAATATTTTGAGCCCCCCTCTCCTCCCCTGGAAAAGATTCCAAGGTCACTAAATAAATTTCTGTTCCGAAAATTAAAATGAAATTCTGTTCAAAAGTCTAATTTAGTTTTAAGGCCCTAATACAGTTTTGCAGAGTTACTAAATTGTATCTAAAAAGAGTGTTTCATCACTCCCTCCTTCTATTTGTACATATGAAACTAACATGATATTTAATTTTGCACCAGTTATACACTCAAAATTTTCATCATCATGTACATTTCTTAGCATAAAATAAAGTTATTACAGCAGTTTAATAAGAAACATAGTATCTACAAAGTGAATATACAATGTACAAAACACGTAGTACCGACGGTGTAAATATACACTAATTTATCTTTCTGCGTCAAAGAGAGAGAAATTATGGCCCCCCCCTCCCTCCCCTACATTCTCTTGAGCCTCAATTCTCTATTCTATTAAAGTACTTTTAAAATACTATTAAAATACTTTTGTAAAATACTACATGCATATATATAGGGGAATTTAACATTATAGATTACTTTATGTTAAAAGATTATTATGTGTTTCATATTACTTTATGTTTATAGACCACTATATCTTTTATGTTACTCTATGTTTATAGATTACTATATGTTTTAGATTACTCTACGTTTATATATTACTATAAGATTGCTTTATCTTCGCAAGCCATAGAATGTAGAATAACACCAGTACTGGTCAGCCATGTAGATCATGTAAAAAAAAAAAGTAAGATCATGTAAATGATTGATTTTGGCCCAGACCAAATCTGCTGAAATAATTCAGAACTTGTCTCAAACATGATCAACTGCCAATGCGATCTGTACGCTGGACAAATTGTATTTCTTAACTGATATTGTTAATATAACGTCAGTTCGTGCACTATATTAGAGGTCTGCACGGGCCGGAATTTCCAAGACCGGGCCCGGCCCGTTGTAAAACCCGTAAGTAAAACCCCTGCCCGGCTCGGCCTGTTCATATTTTTACATTTCAAGGCCCGACCCGGTCCGTCACAATTTCTACTATTTCTAAAAATTTCAGATTTTTATCATATAATTAAGATTTTTTTTAAAGAATACTGCATATATGTCTATGGGATGATTTTAGAGTATATTTTACAGGAAATACACATTAGCAATATTAATGATTATTTAGATTCTTAGACTTTCAACATTCAAATAAAGATTTATTAAAAAATTAATATGGCTTAGAATAAAAGAAAAAAAAGTTAAAATATTGTAACTTTTGAAACTGTATAGTAAAAACAGATTTATGGAAGTATCTCGATATCATTTTATTAAAGATTCCAAATCCAAATTCATTCTCAAATCAAAAGGAGCTACTTTCTAATACATTTCTGAATTCTCTCTCTTTTTTTTTTTTTTTTTGAAAACGCATTAGATTGGCAAGTATTTTTATTCAGAAACCAATAAATCGAACTGATTTATCCATTTTTTATTACAAGAAAATACTGTCAAAGTTAGCGTTTTGAATAGAATTTCCGGAAGCGAGAGCATGGGATGGGAGAAAAATTTGCAACTATTTGACAAGAATATCTTATATCACAGCAAGGTTATACAAATATTTTATTTACCAAAATTAAAAACACTATTCGATTCCAAATCCCTTCAATAGTCAGGGTTGTCAATTTTATACTTTTACAGTTAAAAATTAGTCAGAAAAAGTGTCAAGCTTTCGCGTTGTTGAGAAGGGAATTTAAGGATCACTAAGAAGTATATATCCAAAAATTACGTTAACATAAGTTCTTTATCGCTATTAATGATTTTACAAATCATATTGTCTTCCCTAAATTTCTTGAGAACAATTAAGTCTAGTTCCGGCTCGGATATGTCTATATGTAGAAAATCAATGCAAGCCTGATCTCGGCCCGGCACGAGTCTGTTAAAAAAATATTAAGCCGGGGTTACACACAATGTAACTATCCGATGCCGATCTCTGCACTGTAGAAGTTACATTTCTGCATTGATGTTGTCAAACTAAGTATCGGCTCGTGACGTATATTTCTACATGTTTATTTCGTTAAAGAAATTCATTGAAGATAACTCATATCTTATCGTTTCTGCGTAAATCTTTATAAGGGCCGGTAGGCCCGCTAAATTTTTTTATCGGCCCGTATGGCCCGTTCATTTTTTTAACCGGCCCGGCCCGTTAATTTTGTTTGTCAGCCCGGCCCATTGAAAAAAATATTCAAATTCTGTCTGCCCGGGCCCGTGCAGACCTCTGCACTATATTTTTACTCATTCTCGCCTTAGCCACATCTATTGAAAATTTTTCACATTTTATTGGCTTAATCATATTTTTTTAAATTTTTACATCGTGCCGAATTGTTTTACCCGCTTGATCAGGAATGTAGTGGAGGGTATACGGGAATATACGCTGCTTCTGAATTTTTTAAAGGAACACCCTACACACCCTGTTTTTCCTTTAGTTTACACACTCTAGGGTATATCATATTCCTTGAACGCATGCCATCTGCTTATAGTGTATATCATGTGTTATTTTTATGACTACACCCCAGCGCTTCACCATATATATATATTTTTTTTATTTATTTATTTATTTTTATTGAGCCGGCCCATTAAAATAATTGTGTTTAACCTACCATCCGTCCATTGAAATTTTTTCTCCAATTTGCATAGCTGTGTTCGAACCTCGGGCAAACCCGAGTAGATATCTATTCCCAGATATTGTTTTCGAGCTTTTTCCGTGATTTTATTGAACTTTATAATTTACTATGAAATGCTTTCCATCATTATTATTTCTTCCAAGTCACACTATACAAAGGAAACGAATAGATAAAACCGTGATACGCAGCACATACCACACACAAAATCGCGAAAGCTTTTTGTTATAGCGAAAAAACATTCAATTGGAATATATTTCCAGAAGTATATAATTTAAACGATATGTTTTCTATTCCTTTTCCTTATTACAGCATAGAAAACTTTAAAATTGTATGCCGCATTATCAAAATAATGGCCTTCAAATTGCCATTCAAAAGGTGAAAAAGAAACAAATAAATAAAAAAACTCCACTCTCTACCGAAAAGCACTACAATGGAAAGTTTTAAAAGATTTTTTTGCTGTAAAGAGAAACGACGATCGTGGTTAATAAGTGTGAATGTTCTTTTCTTAAATAACATTTTGCACTCAAATTTTAATATTTTATTGTACGTTTTGAATGCAGAAACGTGCTATTTGCACAAACACTGAAATTTTAACTGTGTATAGAAATTCCAATGTAAAAGGAATAAAATCAGATCTAAAAAATTGTACTTCTCTACTTTTGACCTGGGGGTAATAAACTGCTTTTTCCAGCTATCGGTTTACTAATACACAATGTATTTTTTTTCTTTCTGTTATTTTCCTTTCGATATAAAGGTATTTTTTCAGTTTTGAAAATATGCAGGCTATTATACTTTAAATGCATTCGTAATTATATAAATAAGTATCACATATAGTCGTTATTTCTTCGTCCGTCTGTTTGTCGGCCCGCATATAACAAAGCTAAAACTGCCCAACAAATCGCAGGATATTTAAAATATATAATTTTAGAGTAATTTTGTCCAAGTTACTTTGAATTTTATGAAAATCGGATGTATAGTTTAATTAGAGGGACAGTCAAAGTATTCCATTACATTACGATCCATAGCAAAAAATAGTTTCAAGTGTATTTTAATGATGTTAAACTCTTTCGAATGCAGTAAAATGGACATGAACTTTTTGAAGTATATATATACTAAAATAAACATTATGTAAAATCTGTGATCCAAAGAATATTTGTTATTAAATTACAGGGTCACACAAAAGTATTCCACTACATAATGCTATACGGAGAAACATTGTTTGGGGTGTGTTTTAGTTATATTAAACTATTTCACAATTTATGAATATGATATACGTTTCGGAGTGTAATAAAAGTTAGTTCCTGTATATTTACCTGAACATAAAAAAGATTTAGACCACTATACTGTATCCGAAGTAATGTCTACCATAAGAACAAGATTTGAATAGTTTTAAAACTTCGTTATCGTACGAACGCACCTCATTTGCCATTTGTTATTTTTCCGATTGAAATGGGGTTTGCAGCATTTTGTTTAGAATAAAATAGGCTAAATATATGGTGGTAGAATAGTTTTTAAAAATAAATTTTTACAAGTGAAATTTAAGCATAAAATGTAAGATTTTTCCCAAAAATCTGTCCGTTTGCAAGAGGAAATTTTTCATGCGAGGAAAAATGTCAACATTAGCAAATTTGTTTTGACAAATAAACCAAAAGTATATGTGCTTACACACCAAGTCCCAGATCTGGGAGTTGATTTCTCTTTGAGAAAAAAATTCCAAAATTTGTCAAAATTTTCAGAAATCGCACTTTTTAGGCTTTGATATCTCTGTTGGGGTACGAGATGAAAATCTGAAATTCTGGCTTTTGATAGTATTTTATAGTACTTTTATATACAAAAAATTTCAAGAAATATATTTGATTAAAAGATGAAATATAACATGGACAATATGTGAAAACAATAGTGCAAACTATTGTAACTTAGTATGTGTATGTTCATACCTCCAAAATGTTAAACTAATGATTGATGGTACAAAGTTAAATGTTAATTACAAATACTTTCTTCAAAGGCTTGTGTGTGATTTAAAGAATTTAGAATGTATGTTAAGTCAATGCCCTATTCGTCCAGATGAACAAAATCTACTAGAAATGCTATTGCAACAATTTTACTCAGAACATATTTCAGGAAAAGTAAATTACAGACAATGGGTTGAAACGGATCGTGTTGATATGGTTTCAGTTATAAAATCTACAGAAGAATTTTGTGAAATTTTTAGTGAAAAAACAGTATGCTTTCAAGAAACATCACTATGTGTGTAAAATACAATCACTATTTCCTAAGTACAAGAAAACAAATCTACTAGATTAAGAATGCATTGAAGTTGGTGACTTTTCTAGCCTACACTGTAAAAAAAAAAATTCAAGAGGTTACTAAAAATTCTTTAGTAAATTTGTATTCCACAGAATTTTTTAGTAACCATTACAAACTTTTTTTTTGCAAGTGAAACAAGCATTTCTTTTGTAAACTGAACAAGAGAATTTTTTGTATAACTAACTTAAAAATTTTTAGTATGAGCCACTAAGAAAATTTTAGTAATAGCTCCAAAATTATTTTTAATAACCTTTACGTGCGACCGAAGGACAGGAGCTTCCTTCGAGCTGCATCCAAACTTCTGAAGCGATAGATTTTCTGCAAAACCGCAATAGATGGCAGCACCAAAAAATCGCTACCTGCTCTTACAGGATTTTCATAATTCCTTTATTAACGAGAACTTACACTACATACATTCGGGATGTATTTGGCGGCGTCCGGTATCGAACCCGGGACCTTTTAGCCTGGAGTCCGTTACTATAACCACTATGCTATCAAGGCCACACCAAGTGCGTTTTAGTAATAGCTATTAAAAAATGTAAAACTATTAACTCTATCCATTGCTAACTTTTTTCTAGTAATTCTTACAGATTTTCTAGTAACCGACTAAGATTACTAAAAATTTTTTAGTAATTACAAGGATCACTAAAGTTTTTTTAGTAGATCGACCCTTTTTTTTTACAGTGTAGTCAAGCCTGGATTTCATTTTTCCCTAGAGATCCATACAGATTGAAATTTCTTGGCTAAGGCCCCTCCCGAGAATAATAAATCACAGGCTTGGCCTGGTTCAATCTCAACGAAATAAATCTCGCCGGAGCCCAGTTAGTGGTGTGGGACGGGCCATAGGCTTTTGGACACAGCCCGGGCCGTGCAAGCCTCTAAATCTTTTTTCATTTTTTTATGTTCATGTGTTTAAAAGAGGTATAGTAAATGAATGGGTTTTAGGTTTATTTAGAGGGACCGAACCTGCCTGACAAACAAAATTTTAATAGTCCACACTATTAAAAAAAATTCTGCGAAATTACAAAAAATTTTCGAGTAATCCACTATCTTAAGTTTTATTTAGAGTTACAGAGATTAGAAAAACCGCGATTCTATTAAATAACAGAGATAATAATAGGTTAGGTAGGTTAAATACATTCGGTAAATTTAGAAAAGACTCTGTAAATTAATATCACTAAAAATACACAAGACTCTGTAAATTTACTTTTAATGATGATAATTTAATTTAGTGTTTAAAATTAATGAACCACTTAATCTTCTGTGAGCTTCAAAGAATTTGAAAAGTAAATCTGAACTGTTGTATGATTAAACTTTGGCACAATTTGTTTTTACCCGATCTCGAATTTGAACTCGAGATCTCTTGACAGTGGTAGAATACTTTACCGACTGAGTTAAATGATCTTTTGCCATCTTGTACAAAGGATGTCTTTTATGATTCAGCGGAAAAGTTCTCCATTAACTCCGATAAGATGATTTTTTTAAATAAATAAAAAGAATATTGCCCAGTTAAACTGATGGCATTGAGCTCACAGGCTACGCATACTAATTGTACATTACAGCCTTGTATTTTCGTTAATTCCGTTCGAAAAAAAATTAAGAAGGGGAAACAGCTCTCCCCTTTCTCTTTTTTTATACTTAATCATTGAACCTCCTAAATTATCAAGGACATGCTTTATCATATAAAAAATCTATATCCAAAATTCAGAGCAAATCGGATAATTCTTAATAAAATCCACTTATCATTTATATAATTTAAGAGGAGTTATTCCCCTCTTTTATACTTAACCATTAAACTTCCAAAACTATTCAGAGATTTGAACGAAATCTGACAATTCTGCTTGAAAAATCCATTTATACAAGTTAAGGGGAGAGGCATTAGAACCCCCGTTCCCCCTGTTTATACTTATTCAATGAACACCTAATAACAGTCACGGAATCGCCTCATCAGAATGATGCTATATCTAAATTTTGAACGAAAACTGTTAATTCTGCATGAAAATCCCGTTTCTATCAATGAAGGGGAGGGGAATGAGCCCCCCGTTCCCCCTCTTATACATATTGAATGAACTCCAAAAACTAATCAGGGAAGCGCCTTATCAGGATATACCTATATACAAAATTTCAAGTGGATCCGATATTTTTATCATGAGTTATCGCGTTAAGCACGAACGTACATACAGAACGGACGGGCACATAAGCTCTCAGGCTATGATAGCCTGTGAGCTAATAAATAAATAGATAAACTAAATTTTCTTCATTTATATTTCTAATAAGATTGCAAAATAATTTTAAAAGCGTGTATTTTGAATTACAAAATTTAACAAAGATAAAAATATTTTTAAAGAAAGACATGAAAATTCCTACAAAGAATTAGATATAAGTTAAGAGAAATGTGTGTAATGACCGAAAAGTTCCATCGAATGCATTTAACAGAGAAATCCTGTCAATTTACAAAGAGTCTTGCTTTTTTTTTCTGTTTTTTAGAGACATTTTTAACAGTGATGTTTTAATAAAATGTGGTAGAAGTTTGTTTTCAGATGTTTGATATCTTTACCTTTTTGCGTAGCTTTTATACTTTTATTTTATCTCAATTTTTATTTTTTATATATTTTGTATTGGTGTCTCTTCGTCAAAAAATATTTAATTTACCTTAGAGGCTGTGCAAACACTATAACATTTTCAACTTTTTGGCGATTTTGGACCCCTTCCCCCCCCCCCTTTTCCGATATCATATTTTATCATTCCTTGACCTATCCGCTTTTCCCCCGCCAGTAATGATATTGTTTCCAAAAAAAAAAAAAAAATTTTTTTTCATTTTTAGTAATCTATTTCTTTTATTTAAAGTGACATACAAAATTGGTTACATTTATTTTCCGCATACTTTATTGATTCAAACCAAGAGAAGTTATTAAAATATTGTCTTATATCAAATAACACTAAAAAGAAATAGTTTTCATTTAAAAGTATTCTATTATAGTTTTTCGTTGCATAATGTAGTCAACAATAACAACTTTCTTCGAAAGGAAGAAGGGTGGGAGATAGAAAGAAATTCTTATCAATCTTTCTTTTTCTTTTTTATTTATCAGTAAACATAAGCTTCACTTCAAATATACGTCATATATAGCTTCTTGAACTGTGTTTATACATGCATATACATATGAAGAAGAATAGAAAGATTAAACGTTTGGGCATTCCATAATTTAGAAATAAATATTTTTACAATAATTTAGTGATTTTAATAATAAATTTGCATTTTCATAAAAATATATAACCGATTAAAAAAAGGTAACATAACATTTTTGAACCTAAGATCATGCTACAAATAAAAATAGAAAGTTTTGTTTGGATCAAAAATGTTATCTATATCAAAAGACAACCCCCACACACACACACACACACACACTTCCCACTAGGGATGATATCACGTCCCGTAAAGCATGGTGACGTCACTGCAACGTCGTTGTGAAGTCACATTGCGACTTTGTGACATCGATTGTCGACGTGACGTCACGTGACGTCAATGTGAAGTCACAGTGACTAAAATGTGAAGTCGTTATGGCCATTTTAGAGCTCTTTTGTGACGTTTCACAAAGTGGTCACACTGTGAAAAATTTGTGAAAAATGTGTCATTTGTTTAACATTGTGACGAAACTGTGACAAAAGCAACGATATTTAAAATGCCAGAAACATGTTTTTTAAAGTAAATAACATGTTTTGAAGGATATTTATAAATGTCTAAAGATTTTTAAGAAAGTCACATCTCAGTCACAATGTGACGTCACTGAGTGATGGCATTTTGGTCACAGATGTGATGTGATCAAAGTGACTCACAATGACGTCACTCTGACCATGCATGCTATTAAGGGTGGTACCCCTTTCCTCTCCCCTAAAATGATAACGTCACATATGCACAGCTCCTTATGTCATATTTATAGTATCCTTTTTCAAAATACGACTTCAGCATCCTATTAGCAAACACATGTGCACCATTTTTTTATTTTCTTTTATTTATTTTTTTTTTTAAGATACAGTTCGCCTAACGTTCATATGTGTAAGGTTTTAAATTTAAAATCATATAACATATTCATCACGATTACGATCTTTATTATTCACTTCGGATTTCACTTAACTGCCACCCAGTGCAATTTTAATGTACATTACATTTATTGAATCTATCCCTGTTTCTAAAATTCTTCAATATTATTTATACTGATGTTTAAATTATCAATATTCATTTTCAAAAATTAAAATGTCTTAACTATAAAGCATGAATGTATTCAGCTTACCTATTATCATGCATAGAGGGAGATCCGGCTAATTCTATATCTTAAGTAAATAAATTTCATGTCTTCGGAGTAAATTCAAGCACAAAATGTATAAAAAACATATATATTAACTTTCACAATACAAACAAGTTGGAAATTGCACGTGAATCGTAGCAAAAGAGGTGCGTTCGTACGATAAAGAAGTTTTAAAAATATCACTCTCGTATATCAATCTCATAAAATTGTAAATAGTTAATTACAATTAAAATGCGCACCAAACAATGTCCTCCCTATACCATAATGCAATGGAATACTTTTGTGTGGCCTTGTAAATCAATAACAAATATTCTTTGCACCACAGATTATGCAAAATGTATGTTATAATATGTACTTTATAGATGCATGTCAATTTTATAACGTTCGAATGAGTGTAACACCATCAAAATGCATTTGAAACATTTTTCCCCATTAACCCTAATGTAACGGAACACTTTTCATTGTCCCTGTAATTGAACTATGCATCCGATTTTGATAAAATTTGAAATAGCTCGACAAAATTATGTAATAATTATGTATTTAAAATTTCAAACGATTAAAATGCATTTGAAACTTTTTTCCCATTGACCGTAATGTAACAGAATCCTTTTGATTGTCCCTGTAATTGATCTATGCATCCGATTTTCATAAAATTTGAAATGACTCGACAAAATTATGCAATAATTATCTATTTTAAATTTCAAACGATTCAGTAGGGTAGTTTTTGCGTTGTTATATGCGGGCAGACAGACAGACGGACAGACGGACGGACTGAACGACAACAATAGGTGCTACGTATTTACATAATTACGAACGCACCTAAAAATGACATTATTGTGCGCATTTTATCTTTTCTTCAATATAATATATTAATAAAATTCATACTGCATTTTCCCAGTTCAAAAAAAAAAAAAAAAAATCCATTCAAAAAAGTTCTAGCAAATTCATGTGTTATCGTTTGCGCGATGCGCAAAATAAAAACGATTTAATTAAACCATGGAGGCAGCGATAATACGCAACAACATTATTAAGAAAAAAAAAAAAAAAAAAAAAAAAAACATTTCAATAAATCTTTTGTAAAGGATATGGTGATAATAAAATAAGCGATGAAAATGCAGCTTATATTTTAGAAAGTACTGTTTTAATTTTCACGATTCCCATTAACCAGATAACCATTTATTTATCCCTCTACAAACATCACAGTGACCTTTTAAATTAAATCGTGCCCCCTTTGCTTTATTGTATTATAATAATTTATGACAAACTATCGCATAAAAAATTAGTAAAGAAAAAAACTAAATTAAAATGGAGTTTTGTTATGCAAAGGGGGAATTCCACCATGCACAACTTTAAACTTTATTAGTGTTTTTAATTTTTAATTTTTCTTTTTCGGAATATATTAATGGTTTTATTGTGCGCTGTTGGATTATTCTTTACAGTTTAGTCGTAAATTATGGCACATTTAATGGCTTCATTTACGCTTGATATATGAGTGATTCTACGATAAGAGGTTTCAAGTACATAGAGGGTACGGCCAAAAAACAAAAGTTTGAGGTTTATCAAAAACCTTTAAATTATGATTTTTGTCCCGTTTATTTACCTTTTCATATAAGGGCAAGTCACTTTGCTCATTTTATAACTTTTTCTGGTCAGTGACTCTTTCCCCTGGCAGTTATCTTGACAGGGGAAATACGGCAGGGCGAGAGACATTTTCATGATAAATTCAATTTTTTTAACTGACTGAAGTAGTTTTTGGGGTAATTGTGTATTCCACTTTAATTATTACTGTATTGTTTAATTAGGGCAGTAAATTCAATTGAATTAAATGAATATTATAAGTTTTATGACTTACCAGGGGAGATATACGATCACTTTGCGAAACCACTACACCGCACGGTCGCGTCGCAACAACTAAAAATGGCGACGCTTAAATGGCTTGCGCGTTTAGTATTGCTAACTTCAAGCCGATAGGTTTCCTTAATCGCTACTTCCAATATAATCATCCTTGAATTTATATTTGTTTCAGCGGAACGAAATTTGACAGGGTAGATACACAAAAAAAAGCGGGACAAAAGTTAATTTTAAAAATTATTTGAAATTAACAATATTATTGTATTTTTTATTTTATAATAAGTAAGTATATAATTACTTAAATTCCAATTAAACATACTTTAGTTAAGCATCTGATGGAAAAAATATATGTATTGTTTGAAAGTTAATTTGAAACCAGCAAGGGGACATGCCAGGGTAGAGACTTTTTTAGACTTTGTAAGAAATTTCAGAAAAATGTGTTTTAATTAGGCATTCAGTCGTAATTGTTATTTAATAAAATATATCAAGATCATGCGATTCATTGCAAAAAATTGCAATATATAGAATAAATAATCTGTTTTAAATGAATTGCCGTACAAATTATCTCTTATCGTAGAATCACCCATATATGTTTTGAATTTTCTTTTCCTTATTATGTTTAACTCTACAATAAAAAATTTCGGAGTAAAGATTTCCCAGTTAGAAAGTACTGTGACAGTTTATCGTTCGCCTATTAAAATACCTATTTAAGAATTTTCAAATAATATACTAACGACAAAAAATGTATTCTGGTGAAGAATTAAACATAATGTCATTAATCCTTTCGGATTCGATTTTTTAAAAAAAATTCAGAAGAGTTTACTTTTACGTTAATAACATTAACACTAGCTATCCAAATATAGATTAATTAGAATTTAACGAATATTTAGCTGGCTGAAACAAAACGGATGTCGTTTATGTGCATATTATTCAATTCGTATTCATCTGATAACAGCCTAAGGAAGTGTTTTGGAGATACAGTAAAACCTCCATAACGGACACTCCCGAATAGCGGACACCTCTATTTAACGGGCAGTTTTCCAATCCCCACTCCCAAAACTTAAATTTTTGTCTGTTCAACCTCTGAATAACGGACAATCCGAATAGCGGACACTCTATTCGGCGATAAAAGATGAAAAAGTATTTTTTATACATAAAAAAGAATGAAAAAAAGTAAAAAAGCCTCTGAATTTATCAGAACAACGTGTCACAAATTTTGTGATCGCAGTTAAATGTAGATAAAGAGCTGGGGTAAATTCTGCGCCCCCCCCCCCCAATGTTCAGTGCTTCAAAGGTTTGCTCGGGAGTAATAATCTCTCAGACTATTGAAATGTCATCCAAGAACATTAAAATGCTCTTCCATCTCCAACAGCTCGAAATTTTTCGATACAATTTCAGACACATTTTTAAAAGTAGAAACATGAAACTTGCTGAGGAGATTCTTGAAGAGACGTATGAGGTGCCGTGTGATGTCTTTTTACGCTCAATTCATTAGAATTTGAGTTATAAACAATTACTTTATCCGTATGGCCCTTTTTTTCGTTCCCAGAACTCCCGCTAGGGAAAAATCTGTTCGAAATGCCGTTTTTGATTGCTTTTTCTGCAATGTTTTCTACATTTATCAAAGAATCGACAATCACGGCACCTTGTATACTTTCCAAATAAGAGATTTTGAAAGTTTGGTGTATTTGAGATCAAAAATGAATTCAAAAATAAATCGGAAAATAAGCAGTTTGATTCGAAATACACCCTCCTTCCCTCCTCGCCAGGAACTCAACAATGTCCAATAACATCACACAGAAAACAAATTACAAGTAATCGCAAGCAAAAATAATCTTTTGTAACAGTTTTTTTTTACAATAATATAATAAACAGTGGATAAAAGTGCGCACAATTTTATTTCAATTTTATAGCTTAAAAATAATTTTAATTTTTAATTATATAATAGCGGTTTTAGGACATATAAAAGTTAATTAATGAAACATTAAGCATTTCTTAACGGTTTTTGAATCTCTGAGGTTTTCCCAATAGCGGACAATTTCTGCGTTCCCGAGGTGTCCGTTATTTACAGGTTTTACTGTATTTAAAAAATATTACATTACAACAAAATTTAACAGAAATTATAGATTTCTAACGCATTTTTCGCTTTACTACACATGATTCTTTCAGGAAAGTAACATTTATTTTAAATTTAAAGGGTGAAATAGCTATTTAATATCAAAGAATCGCAAACCGTGCAAAGAGAATTAAGTAAACATTTATTATTACTAAATGCTTAAATATTAATAAAGTCGTATAGATGCATACTAGCATTACACTGTGAAAAAAAAAGAAAAGAACGATTTTACGGAAATAGTACAGGTAATCAGGACACCAGTACAATTTACTGTTTCTTAACGGAAAATTTTTCGTAAATTCCAGAAATGTTTCCGTTTTTTTTTTTAATTTACGAAGATTTTTCCGTTAAAGAACAATAAATTGTACTAGCGTCCCAATCAGTGGTGTAGTCCTAAAAATAACAGAGGGTATACGGTTTAATTAGAAAGTATACGCCAAGGAAGAGAGTATACCCTAGTGTATATGTACTATAGTTTTCTTAGAAAACAGAGGATATACGGTGTTCCTTAAAAAAATCCAAATGGTACACGGCGTATATCCCCGTACACTCTCCACTGCACCCCTAGTCCCAATTACCAGTACAATTTCCATAAAATTGTCCTTTTTTTACAGTGTTCTAAATATAAACAGCAACAAAAGTATTTGTTAAAACAAAATAATATTTAATTAAAAAACATGTACTATTAATAGGACACCATACCCGAAAGAGTTAAGAAGATGTATAGAAGATAACCTACTCCACTCATCAATGGGTCACGAATTCGGGAGCACGCTTTCAAACCCATACTTTTTTTTAACATCTTTGCAGAAACAAACAATGGAATACATGTCAAATAACTGCCTTGATCGCATTTATCATCCATCAAGGGATGTAAATCGCTCCTTAAATACCCAAGGATCATAAATAAGGAATGATAAAGGGTGTCTTTGGGGATTTTCTTTCTATATTCATTTGTTCGCTCTAAAATTAATGCAAACCGCACGTAGGATTAAAGGTCGATCTTTGAGTCACGAACTGCACCTAGGGTCGTATTTTATTAAAATTCTTGACGCAATCAGAAGAGAAATATTTATACTGCTCTGTAATTCAAGTATTGAAATATATTAGAGCATTACACAAAGTCTCCTTTTTTTTTCTTACGTACCAAAATGGTTTCGCCTAATTTATTAGCATTATAAAGATTTGATTTGAGAAAATATTTGTATAACTAAACAATGAATCAAAATGCGAACGGTGGCAATAATTAGATTAACCTTCTTGCTACAGTTAATAATGCAACACACATACCACCACCATCATCATAATCATCATCGTCATTGTTATTATCATCATCGTCATCCTCATCATCTTCGCTAGTCATTTACAACCCACTGCTAGATGTAGATCTATCCTAGACTTTTCCCATCGTTTCTTCTCTTGTGCTTTCATCATCCAGTTAAACCTCTGGTAACTTTTCTGATTTCGTCGATCCATTTTACCAGAGGGCGTCTTATTTGACATTTATCCCAATGACGCTTACAAAGCTCCAGGTGGTCTGGCCTTCTTCCTTTTTAACATTTTCAGACATATATTAAAATTGCATGCACAATCCCTATCCATATAAATGATAATAAACGGCAACTTTTTTTCTTCATTAGAATATTTTTTAAAAGGTACTTTTATGTTTTCGCCGGGCACTAATGATATATCGCCGAATCTTGTTTCAATTCATCATTGAATTTGCAAAACTTGGCATCATTTGAATTTCAACCCTTCCTTGAACGCGTGTGGAGAAACGATCCATTTCTGAAAATTCCAAATTATATTAAAATGTTTGAGACTTTAAATAACGTACATTTCCCTAATAGCATGCATGGTCACAGTGACGTCACAGTGACGTCACTGTGAGTCACTTTGGTCACATCACATCTGTGACCTTTTATTAAGAATTAAAATGTTTCTAGTCTATGTTATGACTTATTTAAGGGTGTTCTTAAATCAAAAAGGGCTACTTTGTGACGCATGCTTTAATTTATTTTTGTTCGGAAATGCATGAAAATAGCAGGTGTTGTTATTCAGAAACTGTCTAATTGCACTCATTTTTCTGTTTTTTAAAAAAAACACAATAGATTTTTCATAACAAGCCTTCAAAGTGGACGTTTTTGAGCTCATTTCCTGACGAAAACAGAAAAACCGGTCGAAAAGCAGTAGAAAAACGAGTGATCATGTGATCGAAACAGCTTAGAACTGGATAGATAATTTAACTATCTTAAAATGGAAAACTAAGTTCGATTCGCAATCGCTTCCATAGTCAGGCATTCCAATTTTATATCTTTCCATTAAAAAAATGAATTTGTAAATGTGTCAAAACGCTTTGTGCTTGTTGAGCGGAGCAGTTGAGAACAGCCTTAAAGATTCCTCTTATTGATTAAACAGACCCGATTAAGTAAGATTTTGTTACTTTTATTGATATGTTTGTGTTTATGGGGGAGGAAGGGTGCATTTTCTCATTATTTTTTACCGATTTGTAATTAAGTTTTTTAAGGTATTCTAATAAAAATTACCGGACATTTTAAAACTAAATTAGTCAAAATATTCTAATTCATTTATGCATAGGAATATCAATCCGTTTTTAGGTGCGTTCGTAATTATATAAATACGTAGCACCTATTGTTGTCGTTCAGTTCGTCCGTCTGTCCATCTGTCTGTCCGTTTGTCTGTCTGCCTGTCTGTCCGTCTGTCCGCATGTAACAACGCAAAAACTAACCAACTGAATCGTTTGAAATTTAAAATACATAATTATTACATAATTTTGTCGAGTCATTTCAAATTTTATGAAAATCGGATGCATAGATCAATTTCAGGGACAATCAAAAGGATTCGGTTACATTACAGTCAATGGGGGAAAAAGTTTAAAATGCATTTGAATCGTTTGAAATTTTAAATACATAATTATTGCATAATTTTGTCGAGTTTTTTCAAATTTTATCAAAATCGGATGAATAGTTCAACTACAAGGACAATCAAAAGTGTTCCGTTACATTACGGTCAATGGGGAAAAATGTTTCAAATGCATTTTAATGGTGTTACACTCATTCGAACGTAATAAAATTAATATACATCTATAAAGTACATATTATAATATATATTTTGCATAATCTGTGGTGCAAAGAACATTTGTTATTGATTTACAAGGCCACACAAAAGTATTCCATTACATAATGAGTATAGGGAGAACATTGTATGGTGCGCATTTTAATTGTAACTAACTATTTAAACTTTTATGAGATTGATGTATGAGAGTGATATTTTTAAAACTTCATTATCGTACGAACGCACCTCATTTGCTACGCTTCACGTGCAATTTCCAACTTGTTTTTCATTGCGGAGGGCAAGTAGCAATATCCATCAACAAACCACGATCATCAGCCATCAAATCGAAATATACAGATGCAAAAAAAACACTAATGATCCCTGTTGTCGATATCCCCGGGGAGGAGGGGAGAATGTCCACAACCCCACACATGAGAATATTTTGGCTGGGACAATCTATATCTATATCCCTCTGGGATCTTTGCGACTACAACATTAGTGGAATCGATTTTCAAACTGATGAATCACTCTTAACTGAAGAGTAATTTAAGTAATGGTTAATTGAAATAATCGAGAAAAATATCAATCCTTTGTATCATCAAGTTGCATATCTGCAATATACAGTCGGTTCTCGTTAATTCGAACTCGTCGGGACCACAAGAAAGATTCGAATTATCCGAAGTTCGAATTATGGAAAATATGAAATTAAAACATGCTTAATATGTTCCTATTACAAATGAATTAATGTTATAGTGTTTTTTAAATTTATGTCGTTTGTTATCGTTAGAATATGACTTAATATTAAATTAGAATGTATAAATACATAAACTAATTAAAAGATTAGAAACAAGCACAATGGAAGAAAAATTTAAAGCGTCGCTGATGGACAGACGGGGCATTAAGAAAGTGTGGATATCAAATACATTACTCGTTTGGAAAAATTTTCACCAAAATCAAAGAAAAAAAGTTATTGAAATAATCTGAAATCCGTGAGAAAGAAAAGAAAAATGAGAAATCGGAATTCTCGTTAGTTCGAATTAAACGTTGTCAAGAGAAAATGAGTTCGAATTAATGAAAATTTTTAACGTTATTCTGGCATTGAAAATTTCGGGACTTCCTGTTTAGTTCGAATTAAGCGAAGATTCAAATTATCTGATTTCGAATTAACCATAGTCGACTGTACCCCAAAATCAATGTTACTTACAGTGCGCTTTGAAGGACGATTTTATTGATTTCTGCTATTTAACATCACAGAAATCAATATAAATTGCTCATTGCATGATAAGCAGAAGGCGATACTGACAAAAAGAGGACAACTATGGTAATCACAGATTTTGATTACTTGTGTATAGGTTATAGTGTAGGAACCTCATAGTCTCAGGTTAAACGGATTTTATACAACAATCATTGGCTCTCAAGAAACAAACCGGGGGGGGGGGGGGTCTAAAATTTTAACACAATTTAATTACCTACTTTGTAACAAAGCCACTAGGGTGGTCGTAGCTTAATTGTTACAGCATTTATTTGCTCGTTCATCTTTGGGTTCGATACCGGAACGCGCTTCATTAGATTTTTTTCCTTTTTGTTTTATAAATACACTTGTAATTATAATTTAATAATCTCGACAAAATTTATAATATCGTACATTAATTATGTTAACATATTAAATTTTAACTTAGCATTTTTGATTCTTAAACTATTGTTAAGCATGTTTCATCCCTTAAAGTATATTTAAAAAAAAATAAACTTGATGTTGACTAATAAAAATTTCAAATCCGTTATAAAATCTGTTGCGGTGCCCTCTAATTATGATAAAATAAAATATTTTCCTAAAAAATAACAATAAATGCAGAAAGAAGATAATGGAAAAGCAAAAAAATTTAAAGTGCAAGCATACATTTACAAATATAAAATGTAATATGCAAAGAAATTGCCTGTAATTTAATTCTTATGTTATTTTTTAATATAATTATACTTCTTATTTTAAAAACAAAGTACAGTAGAACCCTGCTAATTCGGACCCCGTTAATCCGGATCTCTGGATAATTCGGATCGGTTTGGTCTTTTTTTTTTCAAGTTTGAGAAGCGATTGGCTAATTTCCATAACATTAACTGGTTTCATCGTCGTATTCTGAATAAAAAAAAACTTTTCCTGAAATCTTTTCGGAAGAATTAAGCGAAGTGAACATTTTTACTGTCTGTAAATATTCAATAAGTTTAACATAAAGGTGATTTTCTGTAAGTATGTTTTTTTTTTTTTTTTTTTTTTTCATTTTTTTTTATCCTCCGGATAATCCGTATTTTCGATAATCCGGATAGGGTCCAGTCCTAATTAATCCGAGTTATCGGGGTTTTACTGTAATATGATTATCTTATTGACTTCCTTTATTAAGAGCCCACACTAGTCACTCAAACAGACCTGCATGAAAATGGCAAGCCTATTGGGGTATTTTTTTTTCAAATATCCTGCTCAAATTTTAATATTTTTAAATATTTTTTCCATAAAGTAGCTGAGGACGATCAACAATTGGGTTAGTTTTTAATTTTTTCATTTTGGTGTCAGATTTTTCTTTAAAAATTACTTTAAATCTCGGATCCGGTTCTACAATTGAAATTTTCATAATATTTAAAAAATATAACCGGAATCGAAAAGGTAAAACCTATCCCGATTGTAGATAATTCTCAGCTGTCTTATTCAATGCAGAAAAAAAAATGTAAAAATATTAAAATTTGAGCGAGTCATTTGAAAATAACGTCCCCATAGACTTAACATTATCACCATAGTCTTTCGAGACATCCGAGTGGCATCTTAAGGGGCCGCTTCACTCAAATGAAGAGACTCGTTCGCTAATGCTAATCCTTTGGAAGAAATTCACAAAGATATCTCGGTTGCATTTTAATATTTTAAAGTGATTCTTTTTGCATTGAATAGCTGAGATTGATCTGAATGCAGGCTGTTTTTTACTTTTTTGATTTTGTTTACAGATATTTTTTAAGAGGGGGATTTCGCTTTCCAAACCGGTTCTGAAAATGAAAGTATTCTCGTAAAAAATATGTGTAAACGAAATCAAAAAAGTAAAAATCGCCCTGCATTCAGATCCATCTCAGCTATCCAATGAAAAAAAAAGAATCATCTAAAAATATTAAAATGCAACCGAGATATCTTTGTGAATTTCTTCCATAGGATTAGCTTTGGCGAACGGGTCTTTTCATTTGAGTGAAGCGGCCCCTTAAGGCAATACAAAAATAATGTTTCTTTAAAATCGCGAATTGGCACAAATGCTCAATATCATTGCACTGTTAAAGAAAATGTGAAATATGCTTTAAAAGTCCTTTTAAAATAAAATTATAGTTGTGTGACATTTTATATGAATTAGTTTCAAATAAAAACAAATAAATAAATAAATGCGTTAAAAATATAATAATCCAAGAGCCGACCGCACAAAAACCTAAGGCATCAAGTATAAGAAAAAAAATCCTTTATTTTATGGAAGAGTAGTCATAGAGGAATCTAGGGATCCATGTCTGCCGGAAGCGAAGGAGTGCACAATCGCATTACGGTACAAACAAAAGTATGAAAACACGGAAAACTGGGTGCAGGAAAACACAATGCTAATTCTACGAGTCAACCACTAGTGGTATTAATACAATCGACTCTCGTTAATTCGAAATCGGATAATTCGAATCTTCGCTTAGTTCGAACTAAACAGGAAGTCCCGAAATTTTCAATGGCAGAATAACGTTAAAGACTTTCATTAATTCGAACTCATTTTATCTTGACTTCGTTTAATTTGAACACGATTTTTCTTTTTTTTTTCTTTCTCACGGATTTCAGATCATTTGAATGAATTTCTTTCTTTGATTTTTGTGAAAATTGTTCCGAACGAGTATGCATATAATCCAATGCAATTGATATCCACTTTCTGAGTGCCCCGTCTGTCCATCAGTGACGCTTTAAATTTTTCTTCCATCGTGCTTGTTTCTAATCTTTTAATTAGCTTATGTATTTATACATTCTAATTTAATATTAAGTCATATTCTAATGATAACAGACGAAATGCACTTAAAAAACCACTATAACATTAATTCCTTTGTAATAGTACCATATTAAGCATGTTTTATTTCATACTTTCCATAATTCGAACTTCGGATAATTCGAACATTTCTTGTGGTCCCGACGAGTTCGAATTAACGAGAGCCGACTGTATTTGGTTTATGCATCACTTCGCTTCCGGCAGACATGGATCATTAGATTCCCCCAATGACTACTCTTCCATAAAATAAACGAATTTTTCTTGTGCTCCATGACTTAGGGTTCTGCGCGGTCGGCTCCTGGACTACACTGTAAAAAAAAAAGGGTCGATCTACTAAAAAAACTTTAGTAATCCTTGTAATTACTAAAAAATGTTTAGTAATCTTAGTTGGTTACTAGAAAATCTGTAAGAATTACTAGAAAAAAGTTAGCAACGAATAGAGTTAATAGTTTTATATTTTTAATACCTATTACTAAAACTCACTTGGCATGGCCTCGATAGCATAGTGGTTATAGTAACGGACTCCAGGCTAAAAGGTCCGGGTTCAATACTGGACAGCGCGAAGTACGCCCCGAATGTATGTAGTGTAAGTACTCTATAATAAAGGGGTTATGAATTTCCTCTTGGAGCTGGTCGCAGTGTTTGGTGCTGCCATCTATTGTGTTTTTGCCGAAAATCTATCGCTTCAGAAGTCTGGATGCAGCTCGTAGGCTGGATGCAGCTCCTGCCCTTCGGACGCACGTAATTAATATTAAAAATAATTTTGGAGCTATTACTAAAATTTGCTTGGTGGCTCATACTAAAAATTTTTAAGTTAGTTATACAAAAAATTCTTTTGTTCAGTTTACAAAAGAAATGCTTGTTTCACTTGCAAAAAAAAGTTTGTAATGGTTACTAAAAAATTCTGTGGAATACAAATTTACTAAAAAAGTTTTAGTAACCTCTTGAATTTTTTTTTACAGTGTATAATTGGTGCACAATTTTTAATTGGCAATGAAATTATTAAATTATAAGTATATTCATTAAGCAAAAAAATAAGAAACTAGTTGGATGTGCCAATCCCAAAAATTTCTTCTATCTCATACATACATTTTAATATTTAAAAAAAAATAGTTACTTATTTTAATGCTTTAATAATTTTAATTCAATACCTTAGCAACTTTGATTTTCATCTTAAATTTCTTCTGCAGTCAATTAATAGGAGTAAAAACGAATTTCCGTCTCTGCACGAGCCGAAAGACAATAGAATGATAGACAGTTTTTTTTTTTTTCAATTTGAGGGAGATCATACTTGCCTTACCAAAAAAATAATCATATACAAAAAATTAGTTACCAGCTAGAACTAACTTCATACACTTTCAGGTGGTGCAATATTGAAAATGGCACAAAATTCGCTATTGTAACTCCCCCTTCCGGCGGATTTTTTCCAAATTCAGGGAGGACCAACTAGCCATAACCATACACATACACAAAAAATTTGGTTCAATTCGATGCATAATTTCATATACTTTTGGTCGGTACAATATCGAAAACGGCACAAAAATCGCGATTGCAGCGCCCCCTTCAAACGGAATATTTCAAAACTGAAATAGGACCTGCTTGCCACAGCCAAAAACATTCACAAAAAAATTTATTCAATTCTATGCATAACTTCATACACTTTTTGATGGTAGAATGGCGACACACACACAGACACACAGACAGACAGACATTTTGTAAAAACATGTTTTTTGGAACCTCTGACCCCTAAAACGTATAAATCCGTCGAAAACCAGAAGTCGAAAAAAATTTCGATTACAATACTTCCTTCTATTGAAGATAGAAGAAAGTAAAAACAGATGTAGCGCATTCTCTAATTGACTCCAAGCCCGGCAGATGCAGAAAATGCTGCGACAACTAAGCTAATACCAAATGTAGCACTTTTGTTAGAAAGTAAGTATTTAATTTGTAGTATGAAATTACCCCCCCCCCCTCCCTCCCGTGTTTATCGAAAAGTAGGGAGCGTTGTAAAATATCCGTTAATCCTGAGACAGAAACGCATCTATCCTCCAATATATATAAAATTAATCAAAATCTGTTATTAACGGGACCGGCTGTCTTTCTGTGAGATAATTTCCCGATTAGGTCGGATAATAAAGGTTGAGCTGTATTTCAGATGTTTCATCTTGTTTATAGCTTCCATTTGCGTAAAGATATATAAGTTTCCTTGCTATAATGTAATGCAAAAGTATCGTGTCAGATATTTTTATTAGCATCCGATGCTATTTCTTTCAGACAAGCTAAAAATGTCGTGTCATCAGCCCTGAATTTTCTCGTCAACCGATTTTCATAATTATTTTTTTAAATGAAAGCTATTTATTTGTAGTTGTGCCCATTTTAATTATTTTTTAATTTATTTCCATTTTTATATTTTATTTTTAATTTTAAAAGCTTTTTCATGACATTTCTTCAAAATGGTGGCAACACAGTTTAGCTTTTCTCTCGATAATAAAAATTTATTTTCTAAAATGATTGCGTATAATTATGCACTAATTGCACTAATTGAGTTAAATATATATATATATTTACTGAGAAATAATATTAATAATGTAAATAAAATGACAGAAAATAATTTATGATAAAAATTAATGTCTAAATCAAAATAAGAGAAATTTCAAATGAGGAAAATTATGTCATTCAGCAACCAGATAAAAGGGAATTACAATATTATTATGGATGCCTTTTTCATAAACAGTAACTTTTAAAGAACATTTGAAGAGAAAATGACGTCACTATTTAAAACATCGTATTTTTACTCATAACGATATTAGGTACTACTCTGTTATCCCGTCGACCAATTTCGCCAAATTATGAAAATCGCCACATTAATAGCCAAATTATACATATTGACATAATTTTTATTTTAAATAACGAAAAAATAAATAATTAGTAGAATATTAATAAAAATATTAATAAAAAGTCGAAATAAAAATCACTTAATGACATTTTAAACACATGAATCGTATTTAATGTCATTGAATGTGACATTCACGATCATCCATTATTGGCATTTAATCTTATAGTTTGGCGATAATTTTTTGGTCGATGGGATAACCTAGTAGTACCCGATACTATTTTTTTCTTTTCTTTTCTTTTTTTTTTTTTAAATAAAGCTATTTTTCTGTGAGTGCACATAAAATAAAATTTCTGGATTTCGCCGGCACTCATATTACAATTTTAACTGTAGATGTGCGAATATTTGAATGCAAAATTGTAACTGGCAAATTTAACATTTACTTTGTAAATATATTTATTATGTATTGATTCAATAATGTAATTACTTTTGCTTTTTTAAAAACCAAACCGATCGGGTCTTTTAAACATTTCATTCGTCGAATTCGACGGGATTCCATTCGTTTTATTGTTAAATTGCATTTCCTTTTACTCAGAGTCTATAAAAAAGCGTTTAAACTAAAGAAAAAATCCGTTTTTGATGAATCTCGTCAATGAAGAAGTAGCACGTCAAATTGTATCTCTTTATTACTCCGCAATTCCAATGTCTCAGAGAGAAATTACTATTCAATTGGGTATTTCACGCCGTTCTGTTTGCTATTATATTGATAAACACAAGAGAAGTGAAGTTAGTTCATTGCAATCTAAACGGGGTCGCCCTTCTAAAAAACTTCTATCGATTTTTTTTTTTCTAATCGGAGGCGAAACTGAATTCTGCAATGGTAGAATTTACATTCACCTTGTTTTATTTATATTTTCAGTTATTAAAACAATGTGTAAAAAAAAGTAATAAAATAACTGAAAGTCGTGATTAAATATCTCTAACGGCCACCCATTATCTTCCCATGTGGCGCGTAACTCTTTCTTTATTAAACGAAAATACGGCTATAAAAAGCTTGTTTGATTCGTAATTACGATATTATTTCCTACGACATTACGGGATAAAAACAAGCACGAATTAAAAAAAAAAAAAAAATCGTATTACAGCAATTAAGGAACGGACAGAACCACTTTAAACATGCGACTGAACAAATAGAAATATGCAGTTATCCTTGCTTTTATTCGCCAATTAGTCTTGAAATTTTCTTTTCTAACGAGCGTATAATACAATTGTGTCGTCTTCATTTGGCTATTCATGATTTGAACCCCTAACCGATGCCACAGAAATTGTTGCATTGAGTGGTCTCTGAGACCGCTGATCGGAAAGCGAATAATTTTTAATTTTAATATTTGTACATATTTTTTTTTTTTTTTTTTCATAGGATAGTTGAGGACGATCTACAATCGGGCTAGTTTTTTATTTTTTCGATTTTGGTTTGAGATTGTTTAAAGAAAAATCTACTTTAATTTCGGAACCGGTTGGAGCCAATTCTGAAGTTGAAACTATCATAATATAAAACAAGTTGGGAATTGCACGTGAAGCATAGCAAATGAGGTGCGTTCGTATGATAACGAAGCTTTAAAAATATCGCTCTCATATATCAATCTCATAAAATTACAAATAATTACAATTAAAATGCGCACCAAACAATGTTCTCCCTATACCATTATGTAATGGAATACTTTTGTGTGGCCTTGTAAATCAATAACAAATATTCTTTGCACCACAGATTATGCAAAATGTATATTATAATATGTACTTTATAGATGCATGTCAAATTTATTACGTTCGAATGAGTGTAACACCATTAAAATGCATTTGAAACATTTTCCCCCATTAACCGTAATGTAACGGAACACTTTTGATTGTCCCTGTAGTTGAGCTATGCATCCAATTTTGATAAAATTTGAAATAACTCGACAAAATTATGTAATAATTATGTATTTAAAATTTCAAACGATTAAAATGCATTTGAAACTTTTTTCCCCATTGAGCTAATGTCACGGAATCCTTTTGATTGTCCCTGTAATTGATCTATGCATCCGATTTTCATAAAATTTGAAATGACTCGACAAAATTATGTAATAATTACGTATTTTAAATTTCAAACGATTCAGTTGGGTACTTTTTGCGTTGTTATATGCGCAAAGACGGACAGACAGACGGACGGACGGATGGGCTGAACGACAACAATAGGTGCTACGTATTTACATAATTACGAACGCACCTAAAAAATATGTAACCAAAATTGAAAAAGCAAAACGTGTACCGGTTGTAGATCGTCCTCAGCTGTCCTATATAAAAGTAAAAAGAATATTGCCCAGCTAAACTGATGGCATTGAGCTCACAGGCTACACATACTAATTGTACATGACAGCCTTATATTTTCAAAGGTTAATTCCGTTCGAAAAGCAAATTAAGGGGGGGGGGGAACAGCTCCCTCCATTTCCCCGTTTTATACTTAATCATTGAATCCCTTTATAACTAATCACGTTTTATCATATAAAAAACTGATAAATTTGCAAGAAAAACCCATCTATATCAATAAAGGGGAGGGGCATTAGCCCCCGTTCCCCCTCTTATATATATCGAATGAACTCCAAAAAGTAATCAGGGAAGCGCCTTATCAGAATATACATATATCCAAAATTTCAAGAGAATCGGATTATTTTATCATGAGTTATCGCGTTACGCACATACCAAACGGACGGGCACATAAGCTCCCTGGCTTTGATAGCCTGTGAGCTAATAAAAAATCATGTAAAAATATTAAAATTTTAGCGAGATATTTGAAAATAACTCTCCCATAGACTTAAGATTATCATACGGGTCTTTTCGTATGATTTGCGTGGCATCTTAACGACTCGATTAACTCGGACACTATTTCTATATTAAACTTTCTCTACAAGATATTTATAATCAAAATTCAACTATTCACATGCCCCCTATAGCGATATAATACTAACCAAAACTCCAAACGAAACAGAATTTCACTAGAATAATACAATATGTCGGTAAAGTCATCGTGCTTTTTTGACGGTTATAAGAAAATAATGAAACGACATGTAAATTAGAAATCTTTACCAATGGACCAGGAAGCGGCAGCACAAACAATCCCCTCATCGAGATTATGACTGAAATTTCAGAATTAGTTAAAACTCGATTTGCATATTCAAACACAATCGGTCTGCCAAGTCATATCTTAGAGGAAAATACTTAAAATCCGATTTTAGCGGTTGACTCGTAAGTTTACCATTATGTTTTCCTGCTACCAAAAGTGTGAAAACATGGAGGACTGTAGAGGATCTCGGGTCTGTGCAGATGTCTGCGATAGGGGCGTAATTTTTTTTCCCCCAAGCACCTTCGTCGTTCCAAGCTCAAGCTCGCACTCTGATTGGTTGTTGCTCTCGGTACTGTTTTCATGTAACTTGGCGATAATCATACTTGGCGTAGCGATAGATGCTTCCGTCGAGGAGTTTGATTTCCTTCCGAACCAAGTACAAAGTAACTTTTACCGTTTATTAATAAGTAAAGCATTAGCCATTTTATAAAATAACACAAGATAATAATACACAAAAGCACAAAATGTAGGAAGAATAAGAATGAGTAGGTTAGGTTTTAGGTTTACTCGTTCACTTACAAGCGAAGTATTTTTCGCCCAGTACGGTTATCGCCAAGTTACGTGAAAACAGTGCCGACAGCAACAACCAATCAGAGTGCGAGTTTGGGCTTGGAACGACGAAGGTGCTTGGAAAAAAAATTTTCGCGCGATGGGGGAATGCTTGAAAAACATAATAGTCCAAGAGCCCAACGCAGAAAAATCTAAGTCATCGAGCACAAGAAAAAAACCTTTTAATTTAAGGAAGAGTAGTAAGAGGGGAATCTAATCATTCGTATCTGCCGGAAGCGAAGGGATGCATAAGCCAAAAATCGATACCACTAGTGGTTGACTCGTGGGATTAGCATCGTGTTTGCCGTACAATCAAAAGTATGAAAACACGGAAAACTGGGTGCAGGAAAACACAATGCTAATCCTACGAGTCAACCACTAGTGGTATTAATTTTCGACTTACGCACCACTTCGCTTCCGGCAGACATGGGATCATTAGATTTCCCTCTTACTACTCTTCCCTAAAATAAAAGAATATATCTTGTGCTCGATGACTTAGGGTTTTGTGCGGTCGGCTCTTGGACTATAACGCTTCTGCAATGAGAATAAAAAGATTACTGCCCAGTTAAACTGATGGCATTGAGCTCACAGGCTACGCCTACTAATTGCACATTACAGCCTTATATTTTCAAGGGTTATTTCCGATCGAAAAAAAAATCAAAGGAGGAGAAACAGCTCCTTCTTTCCCCCTTTTATGCTTAATCATCGAACCTCCTAAACTAATCAGGGACATGCTTTATCATATAAAAAATCTATATCCAAAATTCAGAGCAAATCGGAAAATTCTTAATAAAAACCCATTTATATAATTTAAGAGAAGTTATCCCCCTCTCTTTTATACTTAACCATTAAACTTCCAAAACTATTCAGAGATTTGAACGAAATCTGATTATTCTGCATGAAAAACCCATTTATATCAACTAAAGGGAGGGGCATTAGAACCCCCGTTTCCCCTGTTTATACCTATACAATGAACACATAATACCAATCACTGAGGCGCCTCATTAGAATGATCTTATACCTAAATTTTGAACGAAAACTGATAATTCTGAATGAAAAACCCATTTATATCAATTAAGGGGAGGGGCATGAGCTTCCCGTTCCCCCTCTTATACTTATCGAATGAACTCCAAAAACTAATCAGGGAAGCGCCTTATCAGGATATACCTTTATACAAAATTTCAAGTGGATAGGATACTTTTATCATGAGTTATCGCGTTACGCACGTACGAACGTACGAACGTACTTACAGAACGGGCGGGCACATAAGCTCTCAGGCTATGATAGCCTGTGAGCTAAAAAGTGTTGGTTGTTAAGCAACTGGAAACAGCCTTGCAAGTTAAATGCTCCATCATAACTTAACAAAGCAAAATTTCGACAAAAATAAAGTTGCCTATTAATGTGTTTTACCCCTGGCTAAAATATTTCGAATACAATATCAAGAACTCCTATCGCCAGGGGCGTTCCGACCCAGTGTGCAAAGTGTGCGGCACACACAGGCGCCGAAGCAGTAAAGGCGCCTAAAGATTTCAGTAGAGAAGCAAATGTTAAAAAAATATATATATTAATATAAAAAAATATTATATTTTCTTAGCATCTGAGTTATCTTTTATAGATTTACCTTATAGAAATTATTTATAAATATTAATTTCTTTCTTTAAAATTTTATTTTATTCTACTTATGAGTCCTCTAATAAATCATTTAGACAAGACCTGTCCAACAGAGCGCACCTCATATGGTTGAAAGGCGCCGTAATTCACATAGCTGAAAATATGCAACACTATTATCTCACTGCGGTGGAAAAGCGTAATACCTCAGTTTTATTACCGTAGGAGCTAAATTTAACTTGTTTTTTTATTATTATTTATAAGAAACAATTGTCACTTTACTTTAGAATTTATCATAAATAAGAAGAAAATTACTATTCGGAAATACTGGTAAAAGTTTCTCCTACAATATCAGTTCATGAATAGAGGTAGACTTATATGTTAGAAACGTCTTATATGATGCGCGTATATCTCACGCTGATAGCTATAAGTCCCCTATGATTCAGAAACTATTTTAAAATAATTTAATTCAGAATAAATTTAAAGTTAGATTTTCAGAGGGCAATCTATCTTCAAAAGTTTTGTAGATGAAGAAGCTATAGAAACTTTAATCATTGAATAACAAATTAATAGCATTAAATAATTAAAACTTATTTAAGGTCATCGATAACTATTACAAGAAAATTATTCAAATATTTTTAATTTTTAAAAATGTATCCCTTAAAAAAGATTTTTAATCTTAATAGCTAATAAGAGGATACATTCCAATGGGTGCCAAGAAAACCTAAGGGCGCAATCGTGGCGTCCGTGGGGGACGCTTTGGAGAATACTGAATAAAGAAAAAATGTAAAACCAGAACTTGGGGACTATGCACAGGGCCGTAGCTAAGGGGGTGCTATTAGTGTTCCTTCAATCTTCGGTACAACAAGGTTACAAACAAGGTCCAGGAACCCTAGGTTCTATGGGCGCCTCAGCTTACCCTAAAACATTTTGAGCCTCCATGGAAAAGATTCCAAGGTCACTAAATTAATTTCTATTTTAAAAATTCAAATGAAATTCTGTTTAAAAAGCTAATTTATATTTCCCTGCACTCCCTGCATACATTCGTGTCATTTCAAATACTGCATAAATTAGTGTAATGAATGTAAGATTTGTGCATTTCATTTCCGAACATAAAATCGAATTTTTGAAATATGAGCACTTATTAGCATTACACATAATCGTAGACGTTACAGGGATTAAAATGGCAAAACAACAACAACAACAAAAAAAGTTCAATTTAGACATAGATAAATTAGAAACTACAATGATGGCTGTTAATATAAATGGAAAAATATAAATTTATGAAAAAAGTGTTTTAAAATCCCGTGCACTTTATGTCCTACTAACCAACCGCCTTGGAACACCTAGGTCAATTACAATAACCTTAAATATTCTAAAGTAAAATATTGAATGCCAATGGCGGATCTAAGGGGGGGGGGGCGATGGGACGATCGCCCCCCCCCCTTGGGCCCATAAAGGTTTCAAACCAACATGAGAGATCTTCATGGAATAGGACTTGGGCTGAAGCCCAAGGTCGGAGCTGCGCGGCGCGACCCGGGCCGCGCCAATTCATGAATTAGGTAATGGCGGATCTAAGGTGTGTGTGTGGGGGGAGGGGGCTAGATGGCGAAAGGGCAATCGACCTGACCCCACCCTAATGTCGGGCTAGGTCAGGTCTTCTGAGTCGGGCCGTGTCCTGATCTTTATTTTCTGTCGATTTGGGTCGGGCCAGACTTGTTTTTTTTCTTGGTCGAGTCCGGCCTGGAGTCATTCTTTTTAAATGTCTGTATTAGAGATGAGACAGTGCTCGGACTCGGACTCATTTTTTCTGAAACCTATAAATTTTTTTTGTTTTTTGTTTTTTTCTATTTTAGCAAACGATGCTATTTTAAAAGCAAATTGTTAGTAATTTCTGCAGACCTATTTTGTCATTTCCGACGATGGTCTGGCGCCAACGAAAAGGCGGGAATAATGAATTTAGTTTGATTTTTGTTTGTAGCATTAGTTATTTTGCAATTGAGTTGTTTATTTTATTATTATTTAGACATTTAATGCTAAGAGGATATTTTCTTTCAATTTTAGTTTGCGGTTGGCGAATAATTTAGATTTCTATTGTACACAGCGTACACAGGTCGTAATCGCTTTTCATATGGAAATAATTTTAATAATTGTTGCTTTTTTTGTGAATTCTGCTGATACTGAAGCTGTACTTTGAAATTTACGATGTCACTTTTGGTCGTAAGTAAATTTATTTTCCATATTATTCTGACAGAAAGCAATTGAGCAGTGTTTCCTCTATTCCTATAATAGCATTGGAATTTAAATTTATAAATTTAATATTATTGTCTGGGTCACACCTATCCCAAAAGATTGTTATGAGGAATAAAATGGTTATAGTTAAAAATGTGCACTTTTCATAGAACATTGGTAAATGTTGTCCGATTCGACAAATAATCGACAGTAATTTCTTCAAGTTCCATGCATTTATTTATCAAACACAGTTCACTAACATGTCCATAATGTTTTCAATTTTCCATTATGTTAATGTTAAAAGAGACAAAATATGACAATTTTTTTTATGTATTAAGTACAAACTTTTCTTTTGATAATATTAAATTTAAATTTTCGTTTAAGAGTAACATTTCTATGGAAAATGTGGTTTAAAAATTATAATTTTCCCCCCTAACATTAAAAAAATATATATATTATACATTTTTTCTTCCGCTGTATACTTTCGTTATCGGGCTCGGGCTCTGATAAAGCAAAATGTTTTGGGTTTGGGCGGGCCCGGATTTAAAATCGAACTCGGGTGGGACCTAATTCTGAAAAAAGAGCCCGAACTCACGTCTTATCTGTATTGATCAAAATTTCCAGGTCGGGACTCGGCCCTGAGTAAAAGCTAAACGTCTGTTCCGTGTCCGACCCAGCTCGTATGATAAGCATTATTGGGCCGACGCGATTCGTGCAATTTTTCACCCCGACCCCAATTTGGACTGACATCTTACTTATTTGTTATTCGTAAAAAATATATTTATGTTGTAGATTTGTTTTGCGAAATCTTACGAAATACATTTTTAAAAATTTACTTTTGTTTTTGACCAGCAGCAAAATAAGTAATCAACCGGTCTAAAACCCAGCAAGTAGCAAAAAAAGTAGAAGTTAACCTGACCAACTGTAAAAAGTAGCAGTCAAACGGACCCAAATACGAGCCACAGAAAAAGCATTGGTTACAGCGTGGTGCGAAAGAGTAGGGGGCGAAGGGGGCGGTCGCCTCATGTTCAGAAGTTTAAACGACGTCAAATTTATACTACCAACATCATTTTTGGCCTGTCACAAGAAAAGTCGTTTGGGGGAGGGAGGGGGGGGGGGCAAACTGAAACTTTGCCCAGGCGCAGTTTTCTCTTCGCACGCCCCTGATTAGCTAACACGACCAGCAGCAAAAAATAGAAATCAACCGGAACCAAACCCGACCCGCTTGAAAAATAGAAGTCAACCGGAACCAAACCCGACCCGCTCAAAAATTTGAAGTCAACCGGAGCCAAACGCGACCCGCTTGAAAAATAGAAGTCAACCGGACCCAAACCCGACCCTCTGAAAATATAGAAGTTCACCGGACCCAAACCCGACCCGCGCATGAGTTTCGAGTTTCCGAATTTTAAAAATCGCCCCCCCCCCCCCTTGAGGACTCTCCAGATCTACCCTTGTTGAATGTTATTTTTTCCAAACGAATGTAGAGATGGGGTGTGGGGAGGGCAATGTCTTCAGCAACATCTTGATTTGACTTTATAATTTTGAATAAAAATATTTTCGAGCGAACATTATATTACTAGCAGTGTATAATCTTGAATTTGTATGATTTTTCCTTTTTAAATGAAAATCCATCCAATCGAAGCTCGAGTTGATTTCCCACTGCCTTCAATAGAGTATATCGGCGGTGCTATTCATGTTTCTGTCTGATTTTTCAAGCTAACTGTCAATTTGTATTTATTTTCTGACATTTAGATATAAAACTTTCAATTTTGACCAAAAATATATATATATTCTTGATAAAATAAATAATGGAAATCTGCACAATTCCTCATACATATATTTTTTTTATTTATTAACGCGAAATGATATTCAAATCACATATTTCTTAATTGGGAAACGATATCTTGAGATAATTTGCACCGAGAGAAAAAAATATGTTTGGCGAATCCTTGAAATGACTTCAAAAATTTTTTTGAACAATAAATATTAATATTTTCACACCTGAAAATTATTAGAACCTAAAAAATACCGTGATTGTATCAACAGTTGTTGTTGTTGTTGTTGTTTTTTACGTTTGAAACTTCAGAGAAATGAAAAACATGAGAACTGATGCGAATCGCTACCAAATAAAAAGGTTTTTGAAATAGTAATTAAAAATACCATTGAAATCGGTTTTCTTTATTTATTATTATTTATTTGTAATTTTACCAGGATCTCACTTTTTCCCAATTTGCTGGAATCCCGCGTAAATCCTTCAGAAAAAATCAAACGTTACTCTTTTGGTCAGTGGGAAGGACTACTTGGGGAAGGACACAAGCATGATCTCGTTGAGGAATAAAAGATCGCCATTTTGCGATGATCATTAAGGGTTTTTAATTAATATTTCGAGTGATTAAAAAAAAAAAACTGAGTGTCAGGTGTACGGTGCATCTACCATCATCAATCCTTATCCAAATTTTTAGATCTTTATGCGCGGTAGATTTTCTTAGCCATCGCCAATACATGCAAAGTAAAAACAAACATCTTTCTTTTAGATGCAATCTATTGTTATTGCATTAAATTACTTTCTCCGGGATAACGAAATTTTACGGTAACGTAGGATTTTGATAGAGAGTACTTTCATTTACACAGGTTTTACTGTGTTACGAATTTTATTTACATAGCTGCCATTCTTCTGTATTTTTCAAGTAATTTAAGCATGTTTGGAAACAGAAATTTATTTATTTAATGAAATAAGTACGAACTGTAGAGAAACAAGACATATTTTATTAAATAAATTTTCTGGTTCAAAAAACTCCAAAAGAATAACAGCTATACATTTATAAATAGTCATAGTTTTTTTTTTGGGGGGGGGGGATAAAGTTTTTTTTTTTACAGGCGATTGGATTGGGGGGGGTGTAGGGCGCCAAATGCAGTTCTGCACACAGGCGCCGAATACTGCTGGCACGCCCCTGCCTATCGCCAACAACAAAACGCTCTTTATCGTCTGACCATCTTCTGCTTATCACCGACCATCTGTTTTTTAAGATATCAAGAAGTGAATCTGAAATCTCAGATAGACCTTACGATAATCTTGTTGTGTCATATCAGGTATGATTTCCACAAATTAATCTGAACGACATGCTGTCTGTTGAAATAATATTTCTCTGCAGACTTTAGAACGTTATTTAAATGTGAGAGCCTTCGATAAACAGCTTAATATCTCTCTTGTCAGCAGAAGCATTTTTCACACCGTATCAAGAAACATCTAAAGACTGTCTGGAGATCATAATTAAGCATCTAATTAATGAATATATATAAGGGGAGATTTGTGCGATGCTTCAGAGAACAAATGAGTAAATTCCGAGGTTCTTAATTGCTTTTAGAAGTAATAATAATAATAATAATAATAATAATAATAATAATAATAATAATAATAATAATAAAACGGTCTACGTGGAGGTTAAACTTAAAGTTAAGTACAATTTTCCCCAATAAAAATTAAATCAAGATTAGAGAAAAACCCAGTTTCTGCAGTAAAAAATGAGCTTTAAGGACCTAAACTTTTTGTAAAAATTCTAATATATATGTATGCACACACGCATGTATATAGAATAGATTTAAAAATTCAAGTTAAGTACCAATTCCCTCTATAACATCCAAATCAAGATTAGATATAAACCAATTTTTTGCTGTAAGAATAAGCTGTAAGGGGCCGGTACCTTTTTTGTGAAGATTATAATGTACACGCATACACACACGCATGTAAATGGAATATATTTTAAAATGGCGAAAATAAATTCAGAGAACCTCAAAATGCTAACATATGCCAATATTTTTATAGTCTGGTTCTTACAATGTTTTAATGCGTTTTTTCAAACACACATAACGTTACATATTCACATGGTGACATCTGTTATATTTACAGTATGATTTAATAATCACATTTATTAAAATTTGTCAAACTATTTATTTCATTTTTAGTTTTCACGTGAAAATATTGCTACAGAAAAGTTAGAGGCTGCGCAAATATAACGTTATCAAATATTTAAAAATTCTGTAAACCCTCTCCCCCTTCCGATCTCATACGGTATCATCCATTTCCCTCTTCCCCGGTAATGATATCGTTAAATAAAGTGTAACATTTTTTTTTTCTAGAATTTATTTCTTTTATTCGAAGTGTTATACTGGTGATTCTACGATAAGAGGTAATTTGCACGGCAATCCGTTTAAAACAGATTTTTTATTCTATATGTTGCTATTTTTTGCAATGAATCGCATCATCTTAATATACTTTATTAAACAACATCACGATTGAATGCCTAATTAAAACACATTTTTCTGAAATTTCTTACAAAGTCTAAAAAAGTCTCTCCCCTGGCATGTCCCCTTGCCGGTTTCAATTTAACTTTCAAACAATACATACATTTTTTCCGTCAGATGCTTAACTAAAATATGTTTAACTGGAATTTAAGTAATTATACTTACGTATTATAAAATAAAAAATAAAATAATTTGGTTAATTTCAAATAATTTTTAAAATTAACTTTTGTCCCGCTTTTTTTGTGTATCTACCCTGTCAAATTTCGTTCCGCTGAAACAAATATAAATTCAAGGATGGCTATATCGGAAGTAGCGTTTAAGGACATTTATCGGCTTGAAGTTAGCAATACTAAACGCGAAGCCATATAAGCGTCGCCATTTTTAGTTGTTGCGTCGCCGTCGTGACCGTGCGGTGTAGTGGTTTCGCACAGTGATCGTGTATCTCCCCTGGTAAGTCATAAAACTTATAATATTCATTTAATTCAATTGCATTTACTGCCCTAATTACACAATACGGTAATAATTAAAGTGAAATACACAATTAACCCAAAAACTAATTCAGTCAGTTAAAAAATTTGAATTTACATGAAAATGTCTCTCTCCTGCCGTATTTCCCCTGGCAAGATAACTGCCAGGGGAGAGATTCACTGACCAGAAAAAGCTATAAAATATGTATAAAGTGACTTGCCCTTACATGAAAAAGTAAATAAATGGGACAAAAATCATAATTTAAAGGTTTTTGATCAAACTCAAACTTTTCCTTTTGGCCGAATACTGTATGTTTTTGAACCTCTTATCGTAGAATCAACCATACAACACTGGTCTCATTTATTTTTCACATATTTTTATGATTGAAATGAAAAGAATTCGATAAAATATCACCTTGCATGTGAAAAACATCATATTAGATAACAGTTAACCCACGAGGACGCGCGCAGGGCCTAAAAGACCCGGTGTGCGTATGGTTTTTACAATTGTAACCACTAATTTTTTAAAAATAATCTTCAACTTATTTTATAGCAAAATTTGTAAGAATTGTCTCAATCTAAATAAAGTGACTGTTATAATTTGATTTTATTGGTGACAATGTTAAAACCATTCGTACCCAGGGTAAGCGCGCGTTCTCCCGGGTTAAAAGAAGTACAGTCGACTCTCGTTAATTCGAAATAGGATAATCCGAATTTTTGCTTAATTCGAACTAAACAAGAAGTTACATACGAGAATAACGTTAAAATTTTTCATTAATTCGAACTCATTTTCTCTTCACTTCACTTAATTCGAACTAATGAAAATTCCGATTTTTCTTTTCTTTCTCACGGATTTCAAATCATTTGAGTAACTTTCTTTCTTTGTTTTGTATGAAAATTGCTCCTAACGAGTTTACATGTAATCTCATGCATTCCATGTAATCCTATGCATTTGATATCCATTTTCTTAGTGCCCCATCTGTCCTTCATGACACCTCAAATTTTTTATTCCATTGTGCTTGTTTCTAATCCCTTAATTAGTTTATGTATTTTAATTTAATACAAAGTCATGTTCTAATGATAATAGACGAAATAAATTAAAAAAACACTATAACATTAATTCCTTTGTAATAGTACCATATTAAGCATGTTTTCATTTCAAATTTACATAATTCGACCTTCGGACTATTCGAACCTTTCTTGTGGTCCCAACAAGTTCGAATTAACGAGAGTCGACAGGAGTTACTATTTAAAAGTATTACATAATACACACAATGCATTCAACAGCAACGAAATTCTGTTGCACTTGCCCCGCAGGGGGAGGGTGGAAGGTAGATAGGAATTCGTATCAACAAAACAAATGGACAACATTCCGTCTCTTTCTCTTTTCTTTTATTCGTAAACACAAGTTTCATTTCAAATGCACTTCATATATGGTTTCTTGGACCATATACATGATTATATACATGCATACACAAATGAAGAAGAATAGAAATGTCAATCGTTCGTCAAAACTTCCATATTTTAGAATTAAATAATTTTACAATAATTTAGTGATTTCAATAGCAGTTTTGTATTTTCATAAAAATAAATAACAAGCTAAAATAAAATGCTGCTTTGAAGCAAAGACCATGTTACAAATAAAAAGAGAAAATTTTGATTGGATCAAAAATGATATTGATATCAAAAGATGAACTTCCTTCCCTAAAAGATATCTTACAATATCATATACCAGACCTCCCACCCCCCCTCACGTATAAAATGATAACATTACATTTGCACAGCCCCTTATGCCAAAATTTTCTTTCATTTTTTCAAACAGACTATTTATTTTATTTTCATTTTCCACGTGGAAATCTTGCAATAGAAAAATAATTCTCGTAATGAGAATTTTATTTATTTATTTTTATTGTTGGAAATTGCTATAACGGGAAAACTTTTCTTGACATTTTTCTGTAAGTGCTGGTTTTACAGCCATCTTAAGGCGGTAACATGGTAACGACTGCAATAGGCAATATTTCTTACGAAATTTACCTAATTTAAAATAATCATAAGGTTGTTCTCTGCTTTGCTACACAAACGCAAAACACATTTGACCAATTTATAAATAACTTTTTTAACGGAAAGATATAAAATTGTAAGGCCTGGCTATGAAATCGATTTTGAATCGAACTTTGTTTTCCATCTTGCAATAATTAAATTAACTATTGTTTTATAAGTGGTTTCTATCACGCAATCATGTGTTTTTCTAACTTTGTTTATCGATTTTTCTGCTTTCGTCGGTTTCGAAATATCAACTTTGATGGCTTGTCCTGAAATATCTGTTTAATTTGTGTTAAAAAACACAGAAAAATGAATAAGATTAGATAATTTCTGAACAAAAATACTTACTAATTCACGAATTTTTTAACAAAAAATGAATGAAAACTTTAGTCACAAAGTTGCTCTTTTTGATTTAAGAAAACTTCCAAGCGTGTAAAAAATTTTATAACAAGAAAAATTATAGGCTACAAGATAATTTTTCGAATCTGCCACAAACAGAAAATGGCGTACTTCCAGGGCTGTAGCTAGAAGTGAACAATAGGGGGGACTCAAGAGAATGTAGGGGGGGGGGGGCTCATAACTTTTTTTTCTCTCTCTCTGACGCAGAAAGATAAATTAGTGCATATTATCATTGTAGGCCTATGTTTCGCATTAAAATGTTGTAATACTTCATTTTATAAGTATATAATGATAAAAATTTTGAGTGTATAATTGGTACAAAATTAAGTATAATGTTAGCTTCATATGTAGAATTGGGATGAGGGAGTGTTGAAACACTTATTTTAGATTCAATTTAGCAATTCTACAAAACTGCGAAAAGGATCTCAAGACTAATTTCGATTTTTCAACAGGATTTCATTTAAATTTTTGGAATAGAAATTCAATTTGTGACCTTGGAATCTTTTCCAGGGGGTCTCAAAATATTTTAAGGGGGGGGGGGCTGAGCCGCCCATAGCGCCCCCTTAGCTACGGGCCTGCGTACTTCCTACAAATATTGTCGGCTTTCAAATGCAAAATTGTAAAGCATACAAACTTACCTTAGTAAAAATATTTTTGGTTAGACGTCATCAGCTTTTGTAAAATTTCTAAAAGAAATTTTAGCAATAACAATTCAAAATTGCTCTATGTTTCATATAAATATGATTTCTGGCATTGTTAGTGTATATCCTAAAAAATATACATATTAAATGTAAAAAATATAATATAGTTATTAATTAAACAAGGTAGGACCCGTCGAATTTCGACGAAAGAAAATGTTTAAAAAGGAACTGTTTCATTGATTTATAATAAACCTACAAAATTAGTTATAGTAAAAAATGCATTTTATATTGGTAAGTTTAACTCTTAAACAAACGATATCTAACGCCAAATTAACAAAATACAACTTCTATAAAACTCAGTTGTAGAAATTGTTAAAATTAAACTTTATTATATTTTACTGTTTACATGCATTATTAAAGATCTGTTATTATGATAAAGTTATCAATTTAGGTCTTATGTTAGTATTCCAAAATGAATAAAAGTAAAATTTATTCAACTTTTACTCAATCATGGAATTTTATCTCCGTAAAATCTAAATCCGGAGTCATTTTCTTCATATCAAAATTTACAAATGCACATTTCGTATGTGTATTCACCTTTTCAGAAAAAAAATGGCATTTTAATTTGATCATTTTGATTGAAAACTTAGTCTCAATGTTATTAGCCGAAACAGATATTAAACTATTGATATTCTTTTACGTGTAAATCAAATTTTGTAAATGGAATCAAACTTCAACGGGTTTTATAACAGAAGGTATTTAAATTTCAATTTTTCCCCTTTAATTGAGAAAATGGCAACATAAAAATACAGTAATCAATTTCTTCTCTTTTTTCCTTTGCTTTTAATAGAAATGGAGTACTCCTGTTTTCACAATTAGAATAGCGGTATTAAAAACTACAAAAAAATTAATATCAAAAACAAATTAAGATACAGCTTTCAAACAAATTTCATTTAAAAGTACATTGTTTTCCTACACGGTGGTGTGAGAATTGAAAATGTGCGATATTTAGAAGTTTAAAAATTTGTACTAGCAAAAATTGCAATACCGAAATTTCATTTAAAATTTGAAAGTGTCGCCATTCGCAGAATGACGTATGCGTTACTCACAGATATATACGTTTGGCCTTTATAATATACATAGTTTTTAGTAACCGGGTATATTCTATGGTCAGTAGAATTAGTATAAGAGCCGACCGCACAAAACATTAAGTCATCGAGCCCAAGAAAAATTCCTTTATTTAATGGAAGAGTATTTATAGGGGAATCTAATCATCCATGTCTGCCAGAAGCGAAGTGGTGCATAAGCCAAAAATTGATACCACTATGGATTGACTCGTAGGCTTAGCATTATGTTTTCCTGCTCCCAGTTTTCCATGTTTTCATACTTTTGATTGCACGGCAGACACAATGCTAAGCCTACGAGTCAACCACTATTGATATTAATTTTTGGCTTATGCACCCAGGGCCGTAGCTAAGGGGGCGCTATGGGCGGCTCAGTCCTCCCCCTAAAATATTTTAAGCCCCCCCCCCGGAAAAGATTCTACAGTCACTAAAGGAACTTCTGTTCTGAAAATTTAAATGAAATGCCGTTCCAAAATCTAATTTAGTTTTCGAGATCTTTTCACAATTTTGCAGAGTTACTAAATTGTATCTAAAATAAGTGTTTCAACTCTCCCTCATATTATTTGTACATATGAAGCTAACATGATGTTTAATTTTACACCAGTTATACACTCAAAAATTTCATCATCATGTATTTTTCTTAGCATAAAATGAAGTTATTACAACAGTTTAATAAGGAACATAGTACCTACAATGTGAACATGCACAAATTTATCTTTCTGCCATAGAGAGAGAGAGAAAAAAAAATATGAGCCCCTCCCCTATCGTTCACTTCTAGCTACGGCCCTGTATGCACCACTTCGCTTCCGGCAGATATAGATCACTAAATTCCTCTATGACTATACTTCCATAAAGGAATTTTTCTTGTGCTCAATGACTTAGGAGTTTTTGCGGTCGGCTCTTGGTTTAAATGGAGAAAAAGGAGCGAGAGATGAAGAGCACTAAAACCTATTTTTTTATGAATATGCCAGAGCCGAGTAGATGAAGATATTGCCAAACTAGTTATTATGATGTTAGCCTTTCAGTTAACTCGTAATTAAATCTAGCGATTAACCCGGGAAAAAAATCGTGAGGCAATTTTGAGATCATCATTTGAATAGTTTTTTTCCAGCGATAGAGAAATAAAAGATACTTGGAGTCTATAATTAAGGCCTAAGCAGATATTCAATTAACCACACAAGAAAACAAAAATCGTATAAATTATGACCTCTTCAAATAATAAAACTACACCGAATGTTTTTGTTGATTATTTTAATTGCATTTTCATATGTACAGGTTCTGTTTTTTACTTTTTATGTGAGGAGCCCGCTGAACAAAATCCACAAGAGGTGCAAGGTTTTTGTAAAAGATGCGCTTGCAAAACTCACACTGTAATAAAAAAAAAAATAAAAAAAACTGTAAAGTTACTAAATTTTTTCTCGGAAAGTGGGATTTTTAGAACTTTTCATGTAACGGTAACAGCGAAAATTCGTGTAACCAATTTTGTTCATTAATTTTTACTATTACCGTTACATGCAAAGTTCTTGGAATCCTTTCTTAAAAAAGTTTAGAAACTTTGCAGATTTTTTTTTTTTTTTTCCATTTTAGTATCAAAATTGGGTTATATACACTAGTACACTGAAAAAAACAAAATAATAATAATCAGTAAAGTTATATACAGAATGGAACCATTTATTCGGAAACCAGTTAACCGGAAAACCAGTTATCCGGAACGATATTTCTAATACATTAATGTTAGAATTTTTGTAGAAAAAAGTGTCATACACTGCCAGTTTGACATATACATTGCTTGAAACAATTGTATAGTTTGATAACAGAAGCATGTATAGTTATAATATAGATGTTTTCATTTTTGAAAGAATTTTTGTTCCCAAGGAATTCCCATAAATTATCTTTTTTAAACTCTAACACTTGATCTTACTTGCATCTAATTCTTAGTTCATGTAATCTAATAATTAATTTAAAATTAGAAGTAATACCACAATCACATATATTCCATAAAATTTATCAAAAGGATGCTGCTTTAATGCCCAACCAGTTAACCGGAAAAACCACTTATCCGGAATATATCTGACCCCAACCATTCCGGATAAATGATTCTGTATTTATATATATATATATATATATATATATATATATATATATATATATATATATATATATATATATATATATATATATATATATATATATATATATATATATATATATATATATATATATATATATATAAGACCATTATTAGTAAACAATTTGAACCATTGAATTTAATAACTTATATCACATTGAATATGGAAGGAAAAAAGAATAATATGAATACAAATGGAATTTGTAGAACCAAAGCAGAATCTTCAGATCCCAAATACTTTGGAACTACAAATGGAGTGTGTGGTTTTATTTTCGTATTTGCCATGAGAAAGCAAAACAATACGAATTTGGGACTACCAACACACATAAAACCAAAATTAATTAAAGAAATACCAAGTAATTTATAGTGGATATGGAGAAAATAAAACAGTTATGAACTATAAAGTGGAAGGAGTCCCAAATGCACTACCTTAACCCTGATATCGATCGTGTATATCTATATATATATTATATAGGAAAATGGCATTCCTAGAACTTTTCATGTAACGTTAACACCAAAAATTCATGTAAACGATTCTTTTACGTTAATTTTTGCTGTTACAGTTACACAAAATGTTTTAGGAATTTCAGTTTCCTAAAAAAAGTATTACACTGTAAAAAAAAAAAAAAAAAAAAAAAATCTGTGAAGGTACTAAACATTTTCTAGGAAACTGGGATTCCAAGAACTTTTCATGTAACGATAACAGGAAAAATCCATGTAACCGATTCGAAAACTTGAGTTTTTGTTGTTACCGTTACAGGAAAAGTTCTTGGAATCCCAGTTTCCTAGATAAAGTGTAGTACCTTTACAGATTTTTTTTTTTTTTTTTTTTTTTTTTTTTACAGTGTAATGGCCAGACACTTTCAATTTTAGACATTGTGTCAAATATTTAAATATACATTTGTCGGATTCTTCTGGAACTTCAGCATTATAAAAGTCATGCTTGATCTAATATTTATCAATGTCCATTTGATAAGGAGGACAATTAGAGGTCCGCCAAAAATAAAAGAAAAATAATAATATTTGGGATCACTCTGTACATTAAAATCCACAAAATGGTTTATCGCAGCAGGATACAAATATGTGGATACTGCACAACATGTACACAACAGATTTTTGTTAGAATGGCACATATATTCATGGAGATATATCGATTTTTTAAGTTAAAAAAATGTGTGTTTTTAGTTTATATCATGCAAGGTTTTCAATTAAATTTAACGTCAGATTAAGAAAAATTGGTAAAATAAAGTAGAAATAATGTAGTGCAATTGGAACATAAATATATTAAATATTTTAAGAAATATAAGCAATTGTATGAAATAATTTTTATCTGCGCATGCGCAAGTGATACCAACAATCTTTTTACATATTTTATTACTTATCTCTAAGGAGCTACTTATAAAAAAATTCCAGTCAAATACCGTGAAAATTCTAAAAGATGTTGGCGATAAGAATAAGCTAATTCTTAATTTTCTCTAAAAGCAGTATTCTGCAGTAGTAGATGATTTTTTGCATTTTAACGTACAGTTTTTAATTGAATTAAAAATGTTCATATCAAATTAGTAAAATGAAATCCAAAATTCAAAATTTTTCGAAAGTCCAAAATTAAAGAAAAAAAATTAATGGAAATATAAATAAAATTTTAAATTTCTAAAAATAAACTCGTTGAAATTCGTTGATTTTAAAAAAAATGTTTTAACGAAATTTACAATGCAGGATCAGTGATAAATCGCAATAGTTTTTATAATAGAAAGAAAAATCAATCCCGAAAAATATTATGAATGTCAGTGATTTTTTATCAAAATATAATCCTTAAATTGCCGAAAAAAAAAGAAAAAAGGAAAAAAAAAAAAGAAAAAAGAAAAAAAAAAGAAAACGAAATTTCTTTTAATTAAATCCATTTTAATATGAATATTTCAACTTCCAGCACCGAGATTCGAAATAAGAACTTTCTGTTTACAAGCGAAATGCTTTACATCTAAAATCTGATGAGTACACGGAAAATTAAAATCACACAAATGAACGGATGACACTGAAAAAAAATTGATTTAATTAAAAAAATTGACTTTTTCAAAGTTTTATGATTTACCGTGCGACACTAGGCATTTCAGCTGTCAGTACATAAAGTTTGGAGTCTCTGGCTTGTAAAGTTTTATGTAGGGGCTCTGTGGCGAGCAGACAGACGAAAAGGATTTTGTATGAAAGAAATTCTAAAAATGCTGTCAAAGTGGACATTTCGAGCCGAATTTTTCGAAGCGACAGATCTGGAAACGAAACAGAGAATCATACAAAGAAAAATATATGTATATATATTTTTTCAAATTAATTTCTAATTAATTGAACGAAAAATAAAAACAGAAGTCGCTTATAAATCTCTTTAAAAAAAGTACGTCAGAAAGTTGAATGTTTTTACTTTTAAAAATAAAACATATGTCAGAAAATTTTTAGTTGCGGATCGTGGAAAAATATATGCATATTTTTTTAATACCTAATGCTGCTAAAACCAACTCTTTTCCAAACTGCTTATTTTCTGATTTATTTTTAAATTCATCTTTTTCTCTCAAGCGCAGCAAATTGGGATATTCTTTTATTTAGAAACTACATTATGCGCGGTGCTTGTCAATTCTTTTGATAAATGCAGAAAATATTGCAAAAAATACTTTAAAAATGGATGTTTTGAATTTTTCGAAGCGGGAGGTCTGGGAACGAAAAATAAAAATGGTTATACTGAGAAAATAATTGCTTATAAATCAAATTCTAATGAATTGAGCGAAACATGAAATCAAAAATCAAACGGTCTCTTAAACATCTCTTCAAAAATCATCTCAGCAAATTTCCAGAGTTTTCTATTAAAAATAAGTCTGAAAATGCATCTGAAAATTTCGAGGGAGGAAAAATATTTTTTCGAATGCACCCTTAAAGGTTAAAGAATCTATCATACCTTAACAAGGCAAAATTTTGACAAAAATAAAGATGTCTATCAATGTATTTTACGTCTGGCTAAAATATTTCTAATACAATATCAAGAGCTTATGTCTTCATCAACAAAGCGCTTTTTAACGGCTGACCATCTTCTGCTCATCATCAACCATCTGTTTTTAAGATATCAAAAAGTCAATCTAAAATCTTAGATACACCGGTATTGGTTTTATCCTTAGATAAAGTCGGTAGGCCCGCTAATTTTTATTTATTTATTTATTTTTATTTTTTATCGATTTGCCGGCCGATTTGTTTTAATTCTGCCGGCTCGGCTCGTTTGAAACATTCTGTTTCGTTTCGGGCTCCGGGTGCGAGCCTCAGCCAAGCCTTAACCCATGCAGATCTCTATGATGTGAAAAACTTGAGAAATACGAGTATAACGCTTATACAGCGAGAAAAAAGTGTTCGTTGCTAGGCAATTGGAAACGGCCTTGCAGGTTAAAAGCTCCATCCTAACTTAACGAAGTAAAATTTTGACAAAAATGAAGATGTCTATAAATGTATGTCATCTCTGGCTAAAATATTTCGAATATAATATCTAGAACTCATATCTCCATCAATAAAGTGCTTTTTTATCGTCTGATCATCTCCTGCTTATCACCGACCATCTGTTTTTAAAATATTAAGAAGTCTATCTGAAAACTTAGATTAGACCTTGTGATAATCTTGTTGTGTCTATCAGATATGATATCCACAAACTAATCTGATGGAGATGCTATCTCTTGATGCTGTCCTTTGTCAGCAGATGCATTTTTCACTCCGTATCAAGAAACATCTAATAAGACTTCTGTCTGGAAATCATAATTATCGTATCTAATCTATGAATATATATATTGCAAATTTTAAATTTTTTTCGCCAAAACTAACCTTTATACTATCTTAATTTTCTTATAATAATATTCCGTACTTACTTCAAATTATTAAATTAAAATCTTGTTTCTAGATCTAATCTGTAAATATTTATGCAGACGATATAAATTCTTAATTTGCCTTAAAAAGCATTATTCCAGTATGCGTAAATTTAAAAAGATAGCTCTAAATTTAAAATATTCTTAATTAAACTTTATTTCTTAATATTCCAAATAAAACTCATTTCTTCTATGTTTTTATCAACCCTTTTTAAGAAAGTCTTATTAAATTTATTCCAAAACCATACCTTTCAAAAAATATCATTATTTTATTTTATCTATTTATTTATTTTCCCTCCGTCAACCTTTGATAGTGTGCATATCAATAAATTCATTTCTTTTCTTTTTCTCTTAAAATTAATCATCTATAAAAATCGTCTGCTTAAGAAATTCTGAGTCGATTATAAATTGGTTAAATAATATTTTTTTTAAAATAAAATTATCGTCTGTGGAAAATAGTCTGGTAGCTGGACAAGAATTCTGTTTACATAAAAGAATTATGGTTTGAGGTTAGAGAATGTTCTAGAATTTTCTTTTTAGATTTAAAAGAGGAAGCTCGAGAGGTGGTAAGAGAGATGAGAAGAATGATTCTTGGGTGCGCTCTTGCATGAGTACGACTTGATGTAGCAAAGCATGGAATATTTTTTGGATGTTTCGGTAAAATATCGTCTGCAACAGGAGCTTTTCCCTCTATTATAGCTACAGTTTAATAAAATGAAGTTGCAGCAGCCAGGGAGTGATTATTTTGACCTTCTATATTTATTTATTTTGTTTTGTTTTTCTCGCTGGCTACGACTTCTGTGCAGAGAAAGGGAAACCTGGCGATGATGTTTCTGCCCTGCTAACTTTAAATCCTCACATATATAAGGTGAGATTTGTGCGATGCTTCAGAGAATAAATGAGTAAATTCTCAGGGTCTTACTCGATTTTAGAAATTAAAAATTTAAAATAGTATTAAACAAAAAAATAACTCTGGTATCAAGGATTAATAAACTAACTTAACTCAAAAACTCTGATTTGATAAATATTTACTGGCGTATTCTTGAAAATTAACACTAGTATACTTGCATGATTCAAAAATTATTGTCCTTAGTGTATATAAAACAATTGTACTGCGGTGGTTGTTTTGGAATATCGATGCTCAATTTCAGAAACATGGCTGCTATATTGAATTGTTTTTTGGAGAGAGGAGTGAAAGAAGAGGAGTCAGGGTTCTCAGTTCTTATCGAAACGGGATAAGAACTGAAGAACTACAACTTTCCAAAAAATAACATTGACCTTTCAACTACATAAGTCAACATTTCAAGGATTGATATTGATATTGTTCACATAATTACACATATTTATGTATGATATTCTGCTTTTTTCATATATTTCTGAGTAGTATTTTTACACAGAAGCATGTGCAAATTAGAACACATATTTTCGTGTCATATTTTGTTTTTACGAATATATCTGTGTAATATTCACACACATAGTTCGGTTTAATATTTAAAAGACACAAGCATTTGTATACAATACAAAATTTGTAAATTTACATTTACACCAATTTGGGTAAATCCGTACAATTTTTTTAAGTTTACACACTTGTTGAATATTCGAAGGGATTGCAAACTGCATACTACTATTAAGCCAATAAACTCACATAAATAAAGGTACATTTTTACAACAAAAATATAAATTTTGTTACAAAAATGTAATTTTACAAATTTACACTATCTATGCAATTCCTATCTATGCAATACTATCTATGTAACATTATCTATTTCATCTATGCAAAAATGACTAATTTATACACATTTTTTACAGTGTAATTCCTTTTTCACATAGTGTTTGACTGCTTCAAACTACTGAGAAAAACAAAATTTATCATTATTGTCTTTTAACATAAAAAAATGGTTAAATAAGTTTGAAAATCCAAATAGGGGCAATTGCCCTCTTTTGATTCCACTTACCTCATCCATTACGGGCGCTCATAATGTTTTTTATTATTCACTCAAAATTTATGCCAAGTTGAATTTATGCCAATGATTGTTATAAAGATAATAATCAATTGATTCTGTACTATATTTAATTCTCCGATTAATAACACATTCATTTAATTTCTAAAACGCGATGTTATTTACAAGTAAGTAAGTAATATCGCAGTTAACAATAATTGCCAATATTTTTCAACTTTGCTTGACATTCAAAGAATTTGTAAATTCGATCTTTCAATAACCGCGATTCAAATACAATGTTGAGTTTTGATAGATCAGATAAGGTTAGTGGCAGCACTTAATAATGAATTTATGTCCAATTATAATAATTTTTCCATTGACTTTAACATCACTACTGGATGTAACTCTGCTACCGAAGATGCTTATGTATATTCATGAAGAATTTTGGATTACGGGTTTGATTATTTAAGACATTACTTTCACATTTCATGAAATAAAAAAAGCGATTGTGGAACAGTAAGCGTGTCTTAATTCTGAATTAGTATGATAAACTGTACAACATAAATAACGCAAACGATTAGCTTTAAATAACTGTTGCCAGGAATCCAGTTTTGCCGATTTTTAGAGGTCCGAGGATCGAAGAAAGTTCCTGGGGTAATCTCTGGATGTGACGATGAAAAGTCGATGTTCTTCATCAGTGGCGCCAACTTATATGGGCCCACTGGGCTCGAGCCCACCCAATAATTTTGAATGATAGCAGTTTTCGTTTTTCTAGTTCTTTATTTCATTGTCATTTTATTATTCATTTTACTGTTTAGAATAAAATTTATTTTGCCCATGACCTTGTGCTTTAATTCGCCGACTAACACCCATAAATCCCAAATGACTGAAAGGTTTTGCTTCCATGTTTAACTTTCTTCTAATTCAATTTCTACTCATATTCATGCTATCATGACATTACAATAAACACAAGAGTCTTTGTAAGAAAAAACGCATGAGAATATAATTTAATTAAATTGCAACTTTATTAAAGCATGATGACTTAAGGGTGTATTTCGATTCAAACTGCTTATTTTCCGATTTATTTTTTTTTAAATTCATTTTTTCTCTCATATCCATCAAACTGGCACGTTGTCTTATTCAGAAAGTACTCAAGGTGCCGTAATCATCGATTCTTTGATAAATGCAGAAAATATTGCAAAAAATGCAATCAAAAACGGCATTTTGAACCGATTTTTCCGAAGTGGGAGATCTGTGGACGAAAAAAAGGATCATACTGAGAAGATAATTGTTTATCAATCAAATTCTAATGAATTGAGCGTAAAAAGACATCACACGGCACCTTATACGTCTCTTCAAAAACCCCCTCAGCAAGTTTCATGTTTCTACTTTTAAAAATATGTCTGAAATTGTATCCAAAAGTTTCGAGCTGTTGAAGGTGGAAAAACGTTTTTTTTTTTTTTTTTTTTTTTTTTTGAATTCACCCTTAAAATTCTCATCTTTCACCACCAGTCAACCCTTGAAAGAAAAATCAAACTGGTCGCACCATTTTACAAAAATATTTTTTTAGCCCACTCAGTATTTTTGAGCCAACTCAATATGTACTCGATCTATAATGTAATGCAACTCAAATTTGGCGCCACTGTTCTTTATGATATAGAATTTTCTTTATATTTTCACTCGTACAACATAGTTTCTTATGCTGACTCTCAACTGCTTTGTTCAACAAGCGAAAAACATTTTGACACATTTACAAATTCATTTTTTTAACCCTTTTGAGTCTGGTGTACTATTAATAGTACATGTCTTTTAGTGGGGTATTATTTTGTTTTAAGAAATACTAGTGCTGCTATGTAAATGTAGCAATGTTATTATATGTCTATGCATTTACTATATGACTTCATCTATGTTTTAGCCTTTTGTAGTAATAATAAAAATTATTGGTACATTTAGGTTATCCCGTCGACCAAAAAAATTATCGCCAAACTATAAGATTAAATGCCAATAATGGATGATCGTGAATGTCACATTCAATGACATTAAACACGATTCACGTGCTTGAAGTGTCATTAAGTGATTTTATTTCGACTTTTTATTTGTATTTTTATTAATATTCTACTAATTATTTGGGTTTTTTTGTTGTTGTTGTTGTTTTTTTTGTTATTTAAAATAAAAATTACATTAACATGTATAATTTGTCTATAAGTTTGGCGATTTGTATAATTTGGCGAAATTGGTCGAAGGAATAACAGAATAGTACCAAATTATTATTTTTTGTTTAATTCTTTTTGCGTTTTTTTCGATTCTTTTATTTTAAATATATATTCCAGGCTTTTAATTTTAAATAAAGTTTACTTTCCTGAAAGAATCATGTGTTATAAAACGCAAAAAGGATTAGAAAGTTGTAATATAAGTTAAATCTTGTTGTACTAGAATATTTTCTATACATCTCCAAAAATTCTTCCTTAGCCTATTGTCATATGAATATTAATTGAATAGCATGCAAAACAAAAATATTCGTTATCTTTCAGTTAATGAAATATTTGTTAAACACTCATTAATTTATATGAATAGCTAGTGTTAATTGTGTTAAAGTAAAAGTAATTTTTTCTAAAAACTGAAAAGAAAAATTCGGACTCCGAAGGGTTAACGTAAAGATATATAATTGCTCAGCCTGACCATGGTAACGATTTTGAATCTAACTGAAGTTTCCGTTTTTTGATCAATAAGTTACCTATTGAGTTATAAGCGATTTTGATCACGTGACAAAGATGTTTTTTCTCTCTTCGTTCACTTTTATATTTTATCTACTTTCGCTCCGAAAGTCGTCTTAAAAGGCCACTTTGACACTATTTTCTGAAAAATCCATTGCTTTTACCAAAAAAAAAAAAAAAAAAAAGAAAAAAAAGAAAAAAGAAAAGAAAAGAGAAAGAAAGAGAGAAAGAAAGAAACGGGAAAAATAAGTGCGATTAGATAGTTTCTGAACAACAACAACTGCTAATTTTATGCATTTCCGAAGGAAATTAAATCAAAACTTATACCATGAAGTTGCCTTTTTAGCTCACAGGCTATCATAGCCTGAGAGCTTATGTGCCCGTCCGTTCTGTATGTATGTTCGTACGTAACGCGGTAACTCATGATAAAAATATCGGATCCACTTGAAATTTTGTATATAGGCATATCCTGATAAGGTGCTTCCCTGATTAGTTTTTGGAGTTCATTCGATATGTATAAGAGGGGGAACGGGGGGCTCATGCCCCTCCCCTTAGTTGATAGAAACGGGATATTCATGCAGAATTAACAGTTTTCGTTCAAAATTTAGATATAGGATTATTCTGATGAGGCGATTCCGTGACTGTTATTAGGCGTTCATTGAATAAGTATAAACAGGGGGAACGGGGGGCTCATGCCCCTCCCCTTAATTGATATAAACGAGATTTTCATGCAGAATTGACAGTTTTCCTTCAAAATTTAGATATAGGATCATTCTGATGAGGCGAGTCCGTGACTGTTATTAGGTGTTCATTGAATAAGTATAAACAGGGGGAATGGGGGCTCTAATGCCCCTCCCCTTAACTTGTATAAATGGATTTTTCAAGCAGAATTGTCAAATTTCGTTCAAATCTCTGAATAGTTTTGGAAGTTTAATGGTTAAGTATAAAAGAGGAGAATAACTCCTCTTAAATTATATAAATGCTAAATGGGTTTTTATTAAGAATTACCCGATTTGCTCTGAATTTTGGATATAGATTTTTATATGATAAAGCATGTCCTTGATAATTTAGGAGGTTCAATGATTAAGTATAAAAAAGGAGAAAGGGGAGAGCTGTTTCCCCTTCTTAATGTTTTTTTCGAACGGAATTAACGAAAATACAAGGCTGTAATGTACAATTAGTATGCGTAGCCTGTGAGCTCAATGCCATCAGTTTAACTGGGCAATATTCCTTTTATTTGATTTTTAGACCAGTCTTATCCTTAAATGTGTAGTGTGATTCAGGAAATGCATGACTTTTTTGCCATCCCTTTCTGTTGATCTTTTGGTAACTAATATATGTTACTTCCATGTAATAATATGCATTTAAGGTTGTGAAGTTTGTTTTAGTTCTGAGATTCGCTATAGCAGGGAGATTATAGCATCTTTTGTTGATACTTCTTGCTATGATATCTTTATAAGGTAATCATGATTAATTCTGCAAACAAAAAAAATATTATATCGTTGAAGAGTTGCTATTGTGCAATGTACACTTTGAAATAAAATATCATTTAAAATGATAATTTTCAAACCATTTTTGCTCTGTAACTCAGGAATGGCATTATATCCAACATAAACATATATATATATATATACCAATAACCATTATATAACACTACTATTTAACATCTACAATGAATAAATAAAAACCAAATAAATAACAAACTTAATCAAGACAAAAGGAGTTATCAATATTGGAACAATACAAATTATTGGAAACTGTGGTACTTGGCTCGTCTTCAAGGATACTACCAAGTAGATACAGCAATTGCGATTAATATCTGATTAGAAATCAGGAAAACCCTAAAAGTGATTTCTAAATTATCCGATTGGTCGTGTATATATATATATATGGTTAATTTCAAATGGTTAATATTTTTTACTATTAACGGTCTTATATATATATATATATATATATATATATATATATTACTTTTTTTCTTGTAGATAATTTAGAGAAACAGATTCAAATAGAATGTTTTCCGAATAAATTAAACAATCAAACATTAAAGAGTTACTATTATATACAATATGAAAATAATTCCAGGATAAATTGAGGTAAGATGTCGTGTTTTACAAGATGCCGTATCATATACTTTTTGTACACGCGAGAGCTATAGGGAAACACTGAGCCACGCAGTTGTAAGCAAGAGAGTTTCCTTCTAATACTTATTTTAAGTTTGCGTTCTTTTTGGAATTTTTTTTTAGTGGTGCTTTTTATTGCTATTTTGTCTCAATTACTCTGGAAAGTGCACACAATCTTTTACGCGACTTCTGTATTTGCTTATGTAAGTTTTACTTTAAATACCAGAGAAATAAATATGATGTTTTTAGAATGTATTGGCCCTTTCACCAAAACATAAATGATATAAGAATCTAGCTTCTTCGTGTCATTGAGGGGAGAGGGGGGCGAGGCCTTGTTGTTAGCCATCTTAACACATTCGCTGCAGCTCACGCACCATCGTGTGATATGGCGCCAACATTAAGGGGTCATTCACAGCGCGTGATATGGGGTGATGTCCAGTAGCCGATCACGCGCTGGCGCGGGAATATCTTTCACTGATTCTTTGTTATAAAAAGTAAGTCGGCTTCTGGGAAAAACCCACTTCTACAGTGCGGCATTAACTATCATCACATCTTCAAGTAAGCGGCAGTGAACGTGTTAACCATACCTTGGGGTAACATGCCAAAAAAATTCCCGATGCTTTCTATAGTATCTGCAAATTGAAATATGTTTTAAATCATACATAAAAGTTAAAACTTTAACAAGAAATCAATGAACAACAATTAAAACCAATAGGCGATTTTTGAAACAATTAAATCAAAAACTACGTCATCTTCACTCAATCTATCCTATTCAAAGTGGACTTGACTCACTTTCAGTATCAACACATGAATGAGTTTATACTAATATTAAAATATACTTATTATGGCTTGATTTATGCTAATTTATTACAAAATTTGGCTTTTGTTTTAATAGACTTGTTGTATTTTATCAATCGGGGACTCATATCTTACCAACATCGGGACCAAGATTAGAAATATTGGTATTAAAATGCTGCCAAACTTCGGGATGCTTATATTTTGCATATATTGTACAAATGTTAGAAATAAATATTTGGACAGTTCTTTCTTCTTTTGCAATATTAGCATTCCATTTCAAGTACACTGTTAAAATTTTGTCCTACACTGTTAAAAATAAAGGTGACAAACCAGTTGCATTTGGCGCCCAGGAGTGAAAAGGTGTTACCATTTAACACCCGCGTGCTTGAAAATGTGTTTGGGATGCCCTTTATCCTTCATTGGGTGATTCACGCTAATTAGGGTGCCGCGCAATGCAGACCGTTCGAAGATTTTCACCCCTTAGTCATTTGCGCATGCTCTTTGACGTGTGTATTTCCACTTCAACTCGCCATCACTGGTGCATCAAAACAGCAATTTCACCCTACGAAGACTATCACCGCGGATGCGCTATCCCAATTTCGGTTAGAATTACGAATGGATAACCAGGGGCGTGCCGACCCAGTGTGCGAAGTGTGCGGCGCACACAGGCGCCGAAGTACTAAAGGCGCCAAAGATTTGAGTTAAAATGCAAATATTTCATTAAAAAAAATCTTTAATTATTCTAAAATTTATTACATTTTCTTGACATCTGAATTGTGTTTTGTAGATTTACCTGATACAAACTTGCATATAAATATTCTATTTAAAAAAAATCCCGTTTTATTATACTACTGAGTATCTTAATAAATAATTTAGACACAGACCTGTTCAGTCTTTATAAACAGAGGCACATCTCATGTAGTTGTAAACAATATAAGGCGCCAAAATTTTCATGGCTGAAAACATACAACACTATTAATTCACTGCAGCAATGTTAGAGCGTAATACAGTTTTATTACCATAAAAACTAATTTCCACCTTTTTTTTTTTTTTTTTTTTTTTTTTAAATCTTAATTGATACGTGTTCGAGGTCAATACTGGCCATTACACAGTGCTATGCGGACAGGGCCGCCACAGCGCCCACAAGCAACACATCCTATGGACGTGTTGCCACAAAGGACCCAATTTGGCTGTCTTACTGCGTCGCGGCACTTTATTTTTAAATAGTAATCATCGACTTATTGCAGAGTTTCTGTCAAAAATAAGATAAAATTAATTATTTGGAAATATTGGTAAAAGCCTTCCCTGCGATAATCAGGCCATAAATATGGGTAGATTTGTCCCAAGCGTTTTATACGAAGCACATACATCTCATTGTAATAGTCATAAATCACTATACAACTCAAAATTCTTTGTAAAAATAATTTTCAGAAATAATATAAATCAAATTAAATTTAAAATTAAATTTTTCAGAGGGGCAACCTATCTCAAAAGGTTTTCAAAGAGCTTAGAAACCTTAATCACTAAATAACAAATTAATAAAATTGAATCAATAAATATTGGCCATTGGGAACAATTAAAAAAGAGAACATTTAAATAATATTGATTTTAAATAAAGCATCCTTTAACCCTTAAATGCATAAAGTAACTGAAAAGTTTTTTTTTTCTTCTTGGGGCTTCCTGTAGGCCTTTTGGGGAACTATTATGTGTCACGTACATGTGTTAAGTCTGTTAAATCTGTTTTTTTTTTCTGCTTTGTTATCACGGGACGGGATGTTTATAACTTCTTTCATTGATACTGCTTTAAATGTGTTAGACTGCCGATTTTTTTTCTATCTTTATAAGCTACACTGAAAAAAAATCTATCAAACTGACAGAAATAACATATCAACTTTGGCGGCAATGCGGAAAACTTTTTAATTTACAAAAAAAATCTGTAATTTTTCATTCAAACATTTTTTTTCTGTAAAAAATACAATTTTTTAAATCAGTTTTTAACCCCTGTTTTTAAAGAAACAAATATTTAACTAACAAAAAAAAATCAGCAAAAATTACAGAATTTTTTTTTTTTTTTTTTTTTTTTTACAGCGTAAAAATTAGTCATTATTAATTCTGAAAACTATTAAAAGAATTGTAAAAAATGTATTGTTGAATAGTTGTTATTGTGCAATGTAAACATTTTAAAATAAGTACATAACTTATTTTATTTTATTTTATTTATTTATATTTTTTGAGCAATTTTTATGCCATCCAGGAGTGACATTATGTCTAATAGAAACATAAATAATTATTTTTAGTATTTTTTTATTGCATAATTAACAAAAAATTACTTAAATACATATTTTTTCAGAACAAAATAAACTAGTTGGATGTCCCAATCCCAAAACTTTCTTCTATGTCATACGTAAATTTTAACATTTCAGAAATTAATTATATTATGCATGGTATTGCTCTAATATTATTAATTCAATGCTATACCAGCTTTGGTTTTCGTCTTAAATTTCTGCTTCAGTCATCTAACCAGAGTAAAAAAAAAGTTAATATAGATCATGATATTTATTAAAATCAGTAGTTTTCCCTTATTCTGTTATTATCAGCTGTTTACAAATAGCCGGATTAGAGGGATGCGAAATCTCATCTCTGCACGTGCCGAATGCCAATAGAACGATAGGCTGATGTATTTCAAATTCAGGGAGAATCTGTTTGCCATACCCAAATGTAATTATACAGAAAAAATTTAGTTCAGTTCTATGCAGAACTTCGTACACTTTTTGATGATACAATAATGAAAATGATACAGACATCGCAATCATAGCGGCCTCTTCCTCCGGCGGATTTTTTTTTTTTTTTTCAAATTCAGGGTGGGCCTGCTGATTATAGCCAAATACTTACACAAAAAATTTGGTTCAATTCTATGCATAACTTCAAACACTTTTCGATGGTACAATATTAAAAATGGTACAAAAATCGTTACTGCAGCGCCCTCTCGCGGCGGATTTTTTTTTTCAAATTCAGGGAAGATCAAATAGCCATATACAAACACTTTCACAAAAAAATTGGTTCAATTCTACGTATATCTTCATGCGCTTTTCGATGGTGCAATGGCGACATACGGACACACAGACATTTTGTAAAAACATGTTCTTTGTGTTCTCTGACCCCTAAAACGTATATAAATCTGTCGAAAACCGAAAGTCGGAAAAATTTCGATTACATTACTCTCTTCTATTGAATATAGAAGAAAGTAAAAATCATTTATTCAAGAATTATTATGAATTTTTAAAATAGCTAGTTAGCGGGAACATTCGAATGGTGCCAAGAAAACATTTAAAAGGAGTCACCATAATATGGACGTCGTCACATATGACGTCTGCCAGGGGCGGACATATATTCCGTCAGTCCGTGCCCCGGCACAGAGTAAACTAGTCGTTGGGGGCCACCGTAATACTTACCCATCAATGCATATGTATATGAAAATAAAACATGTGAAAACTATTTATACAATGCATTGCAATTCCAAAACAAAATTTATATATATTGTTAATATACATTGTAATGCTCTATTAAAGAACTGCCGATTACCGATTTCGACAAATTATATAAAACGCCAAACTACTCAAGTAGTACCGAACTGCGTAAAAGAAACATCCTTATAACTCCAAAAATAATAACTCTATTCACTAACAATTAACTGCATTGGATTAAGCGTCTCATTTCCAATTAAAATATACCTCTGAATTGAAATTTGAATGAAATACAGGGTCATGAAAAATCCGAGAATGTGAAAAAGAGGATTACAAATATCTCGGCAACTAATAATCCGATCGACTTCGTTTTATATGCAAAATGTGTGTTATTTTATTGCCTTTTATGTCCATTCCTTAGAACAAAAAAATTCGAAAATTTTTATGTACCTTTCATCAGAACGAATTTTTCGAGGGTCCGAAAAAATAATTTCCGGATAATCGAGGTTGCTGATATTAAATAGGGTTCGTCCCATTCTTACATACTAACTACATACAAAATTTCAAGACTCTGTCTCAATTCTTTCGGGAGATAGAGCGTTGACAGACAGACAGACAGACAGACAGACGGACGGCAAAATTTTTTTTCTAAAAATATGTTTTTCGGAATCTTCACTATCTAAAACGTGTAAATCCGTCAAAAAAAAAATTTTCGATTTTCAAAACGATTGCAAGACTTACCCTATACTACGTATGATGGGTAAGTAAAAATCATAGAGCGCAAAATTCCAAAAAAGAAAAAAAAAGGGATAGATAAATAACGTATTTTTTTTTTTTTTTCAAACTAAAAATAATCGAAGATTACTAGCAAACAACATCGTCTTAAATAGTTTTTGATGTTATTTATGATGGCCGATAATCCGCATAAGAGATATAGGCCCTAAAATGAGTGCCCTTCGTGTGGGTTTTTCGAAGGGAACTTAACACGTATCTATGCAAGGTTAGAAAAAAATCACGAAGACTCCGAACGGTTTTGCCGCCGGGCGCCATTGGGTTCGAACCAAGCACTTCCCGTCAACAAGCTTCGAAAGCAGAACCTCTAAACCAACTTAAACAGCATTGACAGACTGATAGATATTTTACTATTTGGGCATGAACGCAATAGTTCGGATGTTTCTGAATTAATTAAAGAATTCCATAAATGAACAGTTCGTAGAAAAATCGTCTGAATTCTATTCCTGTAACCATTTTTTTAAATGAAGTAAAGTATTTTTAGTAAAAAGTTATAAATATTTGTGTCAATTACTAAGTGAGTTACAGATTTTTTTCTTTTTTGAACGTTTGTTAAAGAATGTAAAAAAGACCAATTATCAGGGCTGTAGTGGAGGGTATACGGAGGTATACGCCGTATACCTTCTGGATTTTTTAAAGGAGCATCGTATACCCTCTGTTTCTCAAGAAAGCTATAGTATATATACTGTAGGGTATATACTCTCTACTTTGAGCGTATACCCTCTGCTTAGAGCGTATATCCTCTATTTTTTTTACGACTACATCCCTGCCAATTATACTTTTTTTAATACTTACTGTGTAAGAGCGCATTTTTTTAAACTTTTGCACGGAGTAATTTTCAGGCTAAATCCGGCCCTGCTTCTGTGGAATATGCGTTGGACAGTCCTAATCCTGAATAGAAAAACAATGTAAAACCAGAACTTGTTTGAGAATAGTGTTCAATGTAGATATTTTATATTTGCCAGACTGGCCTCAACTATGGGCAAGGATGTAGAGGAGGGTATATGGGGATACACGCCGTATACCTTCTGGATTGTTTAATTCAGCACCATATACCCTCTGTTTCTCAAGAAAGCTATAATATATACACTCTAGGGTATACCCTCTGCCTTGACCGTATACTCTCTGCTTTATAGCCTTTTTTTTTTTTTTTTTTTTTTTTTTTTTTACGGCTTACTCCTGATATGGGACAAATTTTAAATGATGAAATCAAGCATCAGCCGTTTGTGAAGATTTTAGGATGCCCGTGAATCGGTTTAACACTGATTTTCGTACTCATAGAGTAAAGTCTACATTTGGCAAATGAAGTAATATCTTTTTTTCAATGCGTCTAACTATTTTTCGGATAAACTGTTTTTCAGATCATAAACTTACGATATGATATATCTATGCTATCTTGTACTTTGAATCTGACATATGTCGGAAAAAGGGCAGGAGATAGTAAAAATAAGTTAAATTTAGTCATAAATGTTCAAAAATTCTTATTTTTTCAAAATTTGAGAGTAGCTGTTTATCCCTGCACTCATTGCGATCGCTCGTGTCTAATCACATTCACATACTGCATAAATAATTGTAATGATTGTAAGATTATTCATCTCAATTCAAAACATGAAATTGAAAGTATCGAAATCTGAGCACATATTAGCATTGAATACGCATAATAATAATCTTCGACGCTACAGAGTGGTAAAAAAAAAAAAAAAAAAAAAAAAAAAAAAAAAAAAAAATGTTCAATTTAGACATTAATAAGTTAGGAACTACAATAATGGCTGTAATATGAACGGAAAAATACAGATTTCTGAAAAGAAGTTTTGCCCGGGTCAATGAAGTTTAGTTTAGTTTATTTATATCGACCAATTTTCAACACTGTAGCGTCTTAAGGGGTGGGGTTCCCTCCGTGGGAGTCTTTCTAAGGGAACCTAACCCATATTTACGCAAGTAAATCCAAGATTCGAAGAAAACTACGTAAAACTCCGAACGGTTAGGCCAACAGTCGCGATTGGGTTCGAACCCAGCACCTACCCTCTACCAGTTTGGAGGTCAGAACCTCTCGGCAACTGGTGGGGCCCCAGGTTAATGAAAATAACCTTAAATGCGCCTTAAACATGCTTCAGTCATATGTTCTGACCAGTTTATTTTGTTCAGGGGGGTGATCTGGGGGGGACCTTGTTTCGGATTAATGCGAAGCCCCCATTCCGGCAAATTTGAAAATTTATGTTTTTAATTGTCAAAAATAGCAGATGTTTCAAATAATTTAAGCATATTCTAAAACAGTTTATTTATTTATTTATTTTATAAGATGAAATAAAATATGAACACAATAAAAGCAAAACACGTTATATAATATAAATTTTCTGGTTCTTAAAAATTTATTTGGCCTGAAAAGAAACTTCAAAAAGATACAAGCTATGCATTTATAGATACTCATAGATTTTTTTTAATAAAGTTTTATTTTGGAAGTGTGTGTGTGTAGGGGGGGGGGGGGTATAGGGCGCCAATTGAAGTTTTGCACACAGGCGCTGAACATTGCTGGCACGCCCCTGTGGATAACTTTTGGCGAGCTTTTTATATAAAGCAACATTTGAATTTCAGGACATTTGAACATTTCAGGGAGACTTTGAAGGTGAGTTTTGTGGCCGAACGGTTACAGCGTTGAGCTTGCAACCAGACGTTGTGGGTTCGAATCCTTCGCAAGGCAAAACTCGTTTTAGTCGTTTCTTTTTATTATTTGACACTGTGGATTAGGGGTATCATCTTTTCACCCTAATAAAGGGTGCCATTCTGGCTCCATTAGGGGTGTCACCAGTGAGACAAGCCTTTCACCCTTAAAAGGTGCCTGTAGTTTTAACAGTGTAGTTTGAACCCAATTTTGATGTTCAGTAGCTAAGACCATACACTGTTAAAAGTGAAGGTGACAAACTGGTGCCATTTGGGACCCGGAGGTGAAAAGGCCCTAGGGTCCATTGGAACCCGGGGCATTTGGAACCCTAGGGTGCCATAGGGGCTTGGATATGTGGTTGCAGTGCCGACAGGTCTCTTACTGGGTGATTGGAGCTAAATAAGGTGCCATACACTTCGTATTGGCAGCAATGTGGCACCTCATCTGGTGACTGGAACCATGCGCATGCGCTGTGACGTGTGTCTTTCTGTTTTCTGTGACGGCAAGTAAAATCTATTGCTATGAGTGAATGAAGGTGAGCTCGATGGCCGAGCGGTTAGAACGCTGAGCTTGTAATCAGACGTTGTGAGTTCGAATCCTTCGACGGCCAAAAGTCGGTTTGTATATTTTTTAATTTTTTATTATTGGACACTCTGGATTAAGGGTGCCATCTTTTCACCCTAATTAAAGGTGTCATTCTGGCTCCTTTAGGGGTGTCACCAGTGAGACAAGCCTTTCACCCCTAAAAGGTGCAATGTGTCACCATTAGTTTTAACAGTGTAAGATGGTAAAATCTCGCACCACCATTTGGAATTTCCTATTTCAACCTCGTTCCAACTAATGGAACTATGCTTCAGCAGAAGCTCCAAATATTGGTTCAATATTTCACCATCTTACAGTGACGGCTATTGAGCACCAAAATTTGGTTCAAACTAGGACAACAATTTTTTTAACAGTGTATTGTCAATGTTAAGACAAAATTTCTGTCAGTGTTACTTTATTACAAGTATTTTTAACGTAAAAGCATATTTGAAGCAATATTGATATATATCTTTCGAATTTAAGCAATATATTAATATTTTTAATTTAATGCAATATTGGCTCATATTGGATGCCAATATCATTAATAAAGTACAATTATTTTTCTAATATCTCCGTCCTTCAATTTTTTTTCAATCTATACCTATGCAAGCATACCAGAAGTATGACAAGCGGATTTAAAAAAAGGGATACGTGCCGCAATTATTAAATAAACAATGGACGGCTTGTCATTTGTCATATCTTAATTGATTCTTCTCTTCATTGAAATGACATTCCAAACAAATGTATATTTAACTGTTATGCATCCCTTTCATTTGCAATTTTAATGCAAGTTTCAGATACATTGTTCCTGCTTATATTTATTTAATCAACTGTGAAAACAATGATGGGATTAATATTTCAAAAATTCCGTCTAATTATGCAATGCAGATGACACTAAGAGAGCCCCAGTAAAAGACAAAGTATCTAAATTCTTAATCCCTGAATAACTGAAATTCTTCCGGCGTCTGAAGTAATTAATTATACTTTAACGTGTATAAGCGATGCACTCATGAATATACAAGAGTGGGTTTTCTAAAATGACTTGACATAACGATTTGCGCAGAAATCCCAAAGGACTTCCAAATAAATAAATCAGGCAGTATTTTTTATTTTTAAAAATTACATACAGTTTTACTATGTATTCCAACAGATGGAATGCGACGCATTCTTTGTGAATGAAATTTCAAGGACTCGAAGACTATAATTGGCAGGATAAAATCTCGAGACAATTAAAAGGAAAAAAATTAAGTATGAAAATGAAAAAAAAAAGAATTTTAGAAACACTCTTTTATAAACATTTAATATTCAACATTCAAATCACATCTAATTATTTTACTACAGCTAGTAACTACCCGTCAAAATTTGACGATAAGCAATTTGAATATTGCATTAGAAAAATGCTTGCAATTTTAATTAGTTACTTTTAAATTAACTATATGTTTAAATGTTGATGAATTGATAATATTGTATAAGTTTTTCTTATAGATTTCAGTCGATAAATGGTGCTGTCAGTTTAATTTATTTAGAGAATCTACAAATTACTAAATAGTCGCTTCTCTAAACCTGCTCAATGAATTAAAAGAATATTAAACCTTTCGGGTCTGATGTGTTATTAATAGCCCGTAAGACATGGTGACGTCTCTGCAACGTCATTGTGAAGTCACATTGTGACTTTGTGACCATCGATTGCCGATGTGACGTCACGTGACGTCGATGTGAAGTCACGGTGACTAAAATGTGAAGTCGTTATGGCCGTTTTAGAGCTTTTTTGTGACGTCACATTGTGACCACTTTGTGACGTCACAATGTGACCAATTTGTGAAAAGTGTGTATCTTGTGACTACTTTGACATTAACATTGTGACGATTTTCTGAAATTTTTTAAGAAAGTCACATCTCAGTCACAATGTGACGTCACTGAGTGGCGGCATTTTGGTCACAGATGTGATGTGACCAAAGTGACTCACAGTGACGTCATTGTGACGTCACTGTGACCATGCATGCTATGAGGGAGTACACGTATTTTAATGGAATATTATTTTGTTTTAAGAAATGCTTTTGCTACTATTTATATGCAGTAATATTAGTATATGTCTAGGCAATTACTATAGGACTTCATTTATGTTTAGGCATTTCGTATTAACAATAATCATTATTATTTGCTTAATTCTCTTTGTGCCGTTTGCGATTTTTTTTAACATAAAATCAATATAATTTTACTCTTTAAATTTAAAATAAAAGTCACTTTCCTGAAAGAATCATGTGTAATAAATCGAAAAAGTATTAAATAGTTGCAACATAAGTTAAATTTTATAGTAATGTAATATTTTCTAAACATTTTCAAAATTCTTCCTTAGCCTAATGTCATCTGAGTAAGCAAAACAACAACATCCGTCATCTTTCAGATAATGACATATTCATTAAAAAATTGATTAATCGATTTGGATAGCTAGTGCAATGTTAATGTTAATGTTAATGTTATTAAAGTAAAAGTAATTGTTTTTCTAAAAACTGAAAAAAAAATTCAGATCCGAAAATGTGAAGTTGATAATTTATAACCAATTATAGTTGATTTTTTATCAAAAATTTAACTAAAAATATTACGTAGTTCATTCATTATTACTTACTAAATTCTCAATTGTTTTGAAAAAAAAAGTATTTTATATTTTCTCATTTTTTTAAACTACACGACCGCCAAAAGTTTTCATTAACTTCATTTTTATCAGCCTCATTCTAAAACCTTAAACTTAATACTTGATACTATCAGTTAACGACTTAAAATATATTTTTTTAATTTGAGTTTTATTTTGCACTTACAAGCATTTTTTAATTGTTAGACCATGGTTATCAAGATGGTTTTTACATACATATTTTTTTCTTCTATTTTTTTTTTTTTTTTTTTTTTTGTTTATTTGTTTATGGAAAAGAATAACAAACTTATCTTTGTACACACGTACATATATCCTTGATAATGATCAGGAAATATGGCAAAAATTATTGATCAGTTCAACTTATTTAAATAGTAGGTTCTCCTTGAATTTGAAAAAAAAATCTGCTGGGAGGGGATGCTATAATAGCGAGGTCTGTGTCATTTTCATTACTGCACCATCGAAAAGTGTATGAAGTTATACATAGAATTGAACCAAATTTTTCGTGTATGTTTTTGGCTATGTATAACAGATTCTCTCTGAATTTGAAAGAAAACGGCCAATAATCAGGTCTGTGCCATTTTCATTATTATGATGTCGAAGAGTGCATAAAGCTATTCGTAGAGTTAAGTGAATGAATTTTTTTGCGCATGTTTTTACCTATAACCAACAGATCTTCCTTGAATTTTATAATGTTCCATGTGAAAAGAGCACTGTGATAGCGATTTTTGTATCATTTTCTCGATTTTTCATAGTTCTATTGTCTATCGGCTCGTGCAGAAACGAAAACTCTCATCCTGCTAAACCATCTATTTGCAAACAACTTGTGGTAACAGAATACAGAAAAACTGTTGATTTAAATAAGTATTATGATCTACATTTTTTTAGAAAATTCCGATTAACAGACAGAAACAGAAATTTAAAAAGAAAATCAGAGTTTGTATATTGTATTGAACTGATAACAATGAGTCAAATCCCTATATTAATACCAGTGTCTTGATGGAATTTACACCTTGTTATTAATCTTAAAATATACAAATGAATTTTTTGTTTTGTTTTTACTTTTCTATTTCTAATCAATTATCTTCTTTTTATTCCTTTGAAAATGGATGGGAGGCCATCCGAAAGATCTAAGGTAAATAATAAATAAATAATATCTATTTTTGCAGCATCTTCTAAGTATTTATTTGTATATTTTAAAATTGAACTAATAACAATGAAGTATTAACATGTGTAACTACTTTTTGCAGTATCAAGATGTACGTATGAGATAGAAGAGATAGTTTTGGATCTAACTAGTCCTTTCTTAAACTATCCAAAAATATTAGTTTAAATTTCTCGTTTTTATTCCTTGCATGCTTCATTCTTTGCACGTTATATACTCCAAACATTGACAGAATTCAAGAAATTTTCAGATTACTTTGATTATGCAGAAGAACTTTCCGACTATCTATTTACATATGAAAATAAATTTGATAAGTTATCATATTCGCCCGTGTCATGAGTGTAAACTTTTTATCGCGAATTACTATTTTGTCTGTTTATATGCTTGAATTTACTCAAATGATAGGATGTGCCAATTTTATTAACTGTTTATGGAGGTCTAAAGATAAACTTTAAATTGCATTTAGGCGGTATGTCTTTTCTTTGTATTTTTTTTTATTGTGTTTTGTTTTATTTTGTTTATGTATTACTTAATAAATTTCGCTAGAATTTTTTCACATGTATACAAATTGACAATGGAAGAACACTTGTTATTCAAAGCTGTACTTATTAAAAAAAAAGGGGGGGGAGATAATCCTAGATTCTAAAAGGATAAGCGCTTTCTGTTTTTCCCATGAAAATTATTTATTATACGTTTTGCTAAAGTTGTAGTTTGTAGATAACGACATAAAAATTAATTTAACAGTACATAACTTAAGATACTAAAAGGTTTTACAGAAATTAACGATGGGAAGGAACTAAAGTTTATCTTGATATTTATATTATCTTGATTTTGATATTTGTAGCATTCTGGGTGCTATTCCATAGCTGATACATATATTTTAAAAGCCGACATTCAAAAATATTTAAAAGTTATGCGTCAAGAATGGATTATGAAACATTTTCCAACATTTTCGGTATCTCTCTATTCTAATAAAAGTAGCTAACGCTGTCACTACCGCCGTAAATGATCTTTTTTGTGACCTAGGCTATTCTTCACCGATTAATATAAAAAAAAACTATTGCACACAAAATGTATATAAATTTGTGGTATTATTGAGAAATGTTTTTGATAAATACAATAATGCACACAGTTTTTAAATCTAGTAATTATTTTAAGAAATACTTAATGTTAAAGTTGGCCTTAAGATCTGGACGGGCCCGATTAGCCCAAGGCCCGTAACCGACCAGCCCGCAGGCTGGCCGGGCCTTCGAAATGTAACCAAATTCTCAAACAGTCCACGCCTTCAGAATTAAGACAATTTTGTCAACAGGCTAAAAAGAAAAAAAAAAAGAAAAAAAATGAAATGAAATGTCCAACCGGGTCGATAAAAAAATTTAGTGGACCAACCGGCCCGTTATAAAAATTTAAATGAAACCGATAAAATAGTAGCTACTTTCAAAGAATATGTCTTACACGAGAATAAGTATAAGTGCGCATCGCGAGAGGATGCTTATTTGACAGCATCAACATAGAAATATATCATGTTTATCATAGAAACTGACATAGGACATTGTGACTGTTTATTTTATTTATTTATTTATTTCAGTAGATTCACGCCGTGTTAAGATCAGACGTGCAATTTTTTTTTTATCTCCTACATAATCGAACCGGGTCGGAATGGTCTCAGGATGTGACAAGAAAGCAGTATGTTTTGTAAAAATATTAATAGCTATAATGATCTTCTGTTAATGGAATCTTTGGAAATATACCTTAAGAGCCCACACTACAGTGTAAAGGAGCTGGATGATAATGTTAAGTCTATGGGTGTGTTCTTTTCAAATCTCTCTCTCAAATTTTAATATTTTAACGTGATTTTTTTTTTTTTTTTTTTTTTTTTGTACAGGATAGCCGAGGACGATCCACAATCGGCCTAGATTTTACTTTTTCAATTTTTCTTTCAGATTAAAAAAAAAAAAAAAAAAAAAAAAAAAACTTTAGCTTTCAAAACCGGTCTCATCCGGTTCTGAAGTTGAAATCTCTATAAATAAAAGGAATTCTGAGGATAATTAATTAATTAATTGAGGCACAGGGGAAAGCAAATCTTGGCAATGCGCCAACTCGGTCCAGAGGAAGCAAATCTTGGCAATGCGCCAACTCGGTCCAGAGGTATAAAAGCAAGATAGAAAAAAACGCGCAGGTCTGTGCATTCAAGTACAACCACCCATATGTATATGCTGAAAGTTTGTTCTGACGCTCACCCGACGCACGTGGAGTGCCGATGGTCCGGGGAGAGTCACCGGGGGATCCGTCGCCAGCTGAGAGAGAAGCGTAGAGTCACCGGGGGATCCGTCGCCAGCTGAGAGAGAAGCGTACCATACACATAAATTATTAAATAAACTTTCAAATTAAGCCCGGCGAAGCGGGCTGCGTATGCTAGTTGTTATAATATTAAAAATATATAACCAAAATCGAAACAGCAAAAACTAGCCCGGTTGTAGATCATCCTCAGCTATCCTATGCAAAAAAAATCATGTAAAAATATTAAAATTTGAGGGAGATATTTGAAAAGAACGCCCCCATAGACTTAACATTATCATCCGGGTCTTTTTCACTCAGTAGCGTGGGCTCTTGAGATGGTTCTGTAATTTACTGCTCAACAACGCGAAACTTTGAAGCATTTCCTGATAATTTTTTGAATGTAAAAGCTTAAAATCGATAAGCCTGACTATTGAAGAGTTTTGGAATTGAATATCGCTTTCCATTTTTGATTAAATAAACTACTTGTCTAAAATAAGAAATTGTTATCTAGACATTAGGTTTTGCTCCTTTACAGTGATGTCATTTCTGCAAATTCGATTCAAAACACTATCTTTAACAGTATTGTTGCAAAGATACAATGTTTTTATCAAAAAAATGGATAACGCCATAAGATTACATATTTTTTGAATGAGAAAATTATCACTCTTATGCGTTTCCGAAATGAAATTAATTCAGAAATTTATCAGAAAGTATGATTTGGATTTGAGAAAAGCCTTAATAAAAGACAGAGAAATATTTTCACAAATCTATTTTTTATTAAAGAGCTTCAAAAGCTATGATGTTCTTAACACTCCTTATTTTCTTTTATTCTAAACTACATAATTTTTTTTAATTAATCCTTGTTTGAATGTCCAAACGTCTAACAATATAAGAAATCATTAATGTTATCAATATATATACTCTGTTTTACGAAAACATCGTAGTTTTAAAATAAAAGTTAAAGTTATCCCATAAATATGTATGCAGCATTTTATTAAAAATTACATGGAATTTTTTAAAAATCTTAAAAAAGTAAAATCTGAATTTTTCTTAGATATTCATTCGGGCCAGGCCAGACTTGTTTTCATTGATTTCTGTACGGGATGGGCCATGAACTAGAGGTCTGCACGGGCCGAAATTTCCAGGCCCGGGCCCGGCCCGAAAGTTAAAATTTCGGAGGCTGCGATATTTATGCTTTTAAAGGAATCTTTGTTTGTATGTAAATGCTTCAGTTATCACTAGTATTATTAATCCATATTCCCTGTAATGGAGACAAAAAATCGAAAAAGCGGTATATGGTAAAATTTCCAAAGACGAAATCGCTTTGGAACGAAAAAAAAATGCATTCCCTTCTTAACAGATGTAAATGTTTAACATATTTTTTTCTCCCGTATTGTTGTATTCATTTTGCATGGATGAACATTTTAAAAGAAACTTTCAGTTTTCAGTTTTTAAAAAAAATCCGTCATTATCATGTTTCTTGTGTGTGTGTGTTTAATTTTATTTTAAAACGCCTAGTAATCTACGATTCTTTAAAAGGGATAAATTCTAATGTTTAATTGTAGAATAATGACGGCTTAAAAGTATATGCTTTTTTTTTTTTTGCAGAAATTTTTGGACAAAGCCAAATATTACTGATTTATAAAAAGTAGAGAAAATTATTTTCATATAGGAAGATTCAATAGGAACTGATTATTTTGGTCCATGAAAACTAGGAAGAATGAAATCAGTCTCGGCTTCGTACGGAAAAAAAAAGTTAGGCCCAGCCCGATACTCCAGCAAAAAAATTAAGGCCCGAGCCCAGCCCAGCCCGGCCCGAAAAGATTAGTGACTAGGCCCGGCCCGGCCTGGCCCGAGTCTCCTGAAGTAAGGCCCGGCCCGGCCCGAATGCCATTATTTGAAATCGGCCCGAGCCCGGCCCGTGCAGACCTCTACCATGAACTGTGGAAATATGAATTGGTCGGGCAGGGCCAAACTTAAAATTTTTACACCGGGCTGGGCCGGACTAAAATAATTTACATTCAAGCCGGGCCTGGAAATTCCAGACCATGCAGACCTCTAAGTTGGCTAAAATCGTTCCATTTTTTAAACTATTTTTATTTTTATTCTTACTGTTGTTACTTTTTCCTTTTCAGATTGGTTCCAGCAGTAGCTGCTTTCACTGCGAGCATCATTTGCAGCAAAATTCCGGGTCTGACGCCAGCTCAACAAAGAATGTGCCAAGAAAGGCCGGACCTCATCGTGGCCGTGGGAGATGGTGCCAGGATGGGCATTGCAGAGTGCCAGAAACAGTTCCGCCTGAAGCGGTGGAACTGCACTGCCATAGGAAGTTCCTACGTCTTCGGACACGTCGTGGTGGTAGGTAAGTACTATCTTAAATATCTGAAATGTTTAAAGAAGAAAATCATGAAAGAAAATAAAATAAAATCCATGGACTAGATTTTGATCAAGTTCTGCGTATAGACCGCTGCCAGTTTTGTAATTGGGAAAAAAAAATGTTTGTGGGAACTTCCTTTTTCACAGAATTCATGTTGATGACACTGACTTTTTTTTTTAAAGAAAAAACTAATTTAAATCATTTAGCCAAAAGTCCCCTTTTTAAAGTTAACTGTTATAATTGTTGTATTCTAGTTTGAAAATAGTTTTGTGCATGTACACGATATTTTTTTTTTTTTTTTTTTTTTTTTTTTTAATTAACAAACCAAACATTTCTGGGTACGGTGTTCGCATGTGTTCCCACCCAGTTAGCCCTTCTTTTGCCGTGCTGCCCCTTTATTCAGGTAGATTTCGTATGAAATACTACTATTACATTCTCCCCTATGTTGAGATTTCTGCATATAAATGCCGATCTTGGCTCCTAAAATTCAAAATCACGCCCAGTTAAAACTTTATATGTATGTCACTTCTTTTTGATATGATAACTTCCATAATTTTGCACAAAATTCTTCTTAACATGATACAGAAAATTAAGGGAAAGAAAATTCCGGCCAAGTTCGTTAATGTGAAATTTTGGGTTGTTGTCCATATATCCATCGATAAGTGTCAATATCGCAAACACAATTACCAGTGGCGGATCCAAGGGGGAGGTCACGGGGGTCATGACCTCCCTCTGAGCGAAGAAAAATTTTAAAGGAAATCTAAAAAATGAAATATATTGAATATTTTCAAATTCATACCTTGTTTAACGATCAGAATATTTCCGACTCTTTTAAAACTGTACTTAAACCCAAAGTAGGTAATTTCTGAATATCCATAAAGCATTTTTTATTCTTAGATGCAAAATGCACTTATTCAGAACAAATGTAAATTGATTAACGTTTTCCATTTTTCAATAAAGGCGAAGAATCTTTCACAAAATCACCGTAAATTGTAGCATTTTAAATTGAATTTCATGTTCTAACAGCCAATTGTTCTCTCATGACAGCTTTTTGTAACTGTCACGTTTTAAATATTTGCATAAACTACTCTTATTAAGAGACGTGACCCCCCCCCCTGCCCCTAAAAAAAGGAGCCATGACCCCTAGCTAAAAGGAGAGCTGGATCCGCCCTTGCGTATTACTGTATTTGCATCCAGCCCTTCATATTTTTGCTACCTTTTGGAAACAACGGATTTTGAGCTTATTCTATCTACGATAATTTTCAGAATTTTCAAGTTATGTTTTTGAGACTTTCACAAAAGTTGCTCCGTACATTTAGCTAACAAATTATTCCTGGGGTCATATAATGAAAAGTTATGAAGAAAATTTTCAAATCTCGTACCATGGTAAACGACTGCAATTGGCAGTATTTCTTACGAAATCTACATGAAATACCAGCTTTGAAAAAATCACCATAAAAATATAAAAACACGCAGAACGCGTTTCAGGCTAGAAAATTAACAGCTCGTCGTCAGTTATTGTAAACACGTAACTGTAAGGAGAAAAAGCCGCAGATGAATAATACATTTACAACCTCTCTCCTTAGGTGCATACATTTACAGTAACTACTTTTGAGAGCTTGTCGTCTTACAGAAACGTGATTAGCCACATTTTTGACCTTGTATCCTTTACGGGAAGGTGTTTACATTAGCTGATGACGAGCGACGAGCTGTTTATTTTCAAACTCAAAACGCGTCATGTATGTTTTTATACTTTTATGATGATTTATTCAAGTTGGGTATTTTTTAATTCTATTTGTCGCCGGTGTTTCGGTGCTGTATCCTTTAATTGGTAACTTTGTTGGAAAGGGCTAAAAAAGGCTGAACATAACTGAATTATTATAAAATCAGTAATTATATAAACAATTTAGAAACTGCACGTCAAATGTAGCAAATGAGGTACATTCGTACTGTAACGAAGTTTTTAAAATATTCAAATATTTGTGTAATAGTATACAATACTTCGGATACAGTATAATAGCCAAAACCTTTTGTGTGGCCCTATAAATACTATCTGTTTTACTGTTATACAGGAAGTAACTTGCAGTATACCTCAGCAACGTACATCAATTTCATAAAATGCGAAATAGATTAATATTATTAACCCCCCAGACAATCCCTCCTATATCATTATGTAATAAAATACTTTTGTGGGGCCCTTCAAATTGATAACAAGCATTATTTGCACCCCAGATTGTAAAGAATGTATATTTTAATACATACTTCATAAATGCAAATCAATTTTATTATGCAAGTTCGGAAGAGTGCAATATCATTAAAAAAAATTTTACAAAAAATTAACTGCACTTGAATTATTTTTTCCCCCACTAACCGTCATGTAATGGAATACTTTTGATTGTCTCTGTCATTGAACTATGCATCCGAATTTCATAAAATTTAAAATGACTCGACAAAATCATGTAACAATTACATATTTTTAATTTCATACAATTTGGCTTGATAGTTTTTGCGCTGTTATATGCAGACTGACACAAACAGATAAATGGACAGACGGTCGGACTGAACGATGTAAGTGCTGCTTATTTACATTATTATGAAGTACCTAAAAACCACCAAAGAGTTGTAAAATTGCATATACTTATGTAAATGTGAATTATAACTTTAAAAAAAAAAAGTCTAGAAATTAAAATTGTCGCTCTGAGTCTAAATAAATAGTCTTTGAATTTAGAAGCATCAATTATTTATTTATTTTATCAGTTATCAATTATTTATTTTTTCATAGTAAGCGAATAATTCATCTGATTTGCTCTTAATCTTGTAGTATCATGTGCTTTTAATTACAGCTGACCTGTAGCAAGATAACTTATGATGAGCAGTCGTATTTCTTTTTACAGCTTCTTGAAGACGCAATTTTGAGGGAACATAAATTAACTACACATATAATATAGTGAGAAAAAAAAAAGCTAATATCATATTAAGCTCTAACAAATATAAATAAAACAAAAAACATAAATGAAAATGTCGATTAATATTGGTATTTTGGTACAATTTATAGTACTATTTTTTGCCGTACTATATCTAATGAGTCGAAAATAATTATACATTGAGATAAGACGTAAGGTATTTTAAGGTTTGCGAATTATGCTATAATTTTGATATGTCGATGTTTTATTCTCCACGCAAAATATAATATTTATCTCTCGTCTTAACCATGTTCCATAATAACATAGCGAAAAGTTTGGAGCGAAATAACATCCATCCACGTTTTTCTTGAAGGCACAAAGAGTTGGAACAATTATAACTAGAGCCGCCTTTTTTTTTATTATTGTTATTTGTTTTAACTTAATAATATCCACAATGAAGCAGCGGCATTATAACCAATACTCCATTCGTTCGCTTCAGGATAGGTGATTGTTCGCTTTGATATAGTTGAAAACAGCAATAAAGCATGGTAATGCGCAGCAATAAAGCATGTTGGATGTTACGCTCAGATGACAGCATAATATCCGTCTATTATCAGTGTCTAATAAATCTTTATGGTATTATAAGTATTATAACCACCAGTTCCCATAAAAGGATAAATCAATATAGGTTGTATGGGAGCAAATAAACTTTTCATGATATTCTATATGTTTTTCTGCACACATGTATATATGCTAGGCGTGTCGACAGATAATGATTGCATAATTTCACGATAAAAATCACGCAACCCTATATTAGCGGTTTAGTATTTTATTAAGAATGTAAGGTAACTGCTGATCGTGTTATGAAGGTATAGAAATGCACAGATAAAGTATCAAGTTTGAATTTGCATGAATGATAGTGCTATTTAGGTGGTCTGAGACAAAAATATATATATATATGAACTTTATTTAAAAATGTTTTTTACTCATTTTTTTCTTTAAATCTGCGTTCATTTGTACATTTCTTTTTACATGTAAAATCTTTAGCAAAAAAATATAAAATATTTTTCTAAATTGAAAAGCTCTATTCCCTTCCATTCAAAGAGCTACAAAAAGACTCTAAAAACACGCTAATTTGATCGGTTTTAAATAGATTACAAAAGAGTGAATTGTAATTAAAAATACAGTTAAATCCTCTGTAATCGTTTTTCCATTTATTTCGTTTTGATTGGATACTTTTAAGGTCAAATTAAGTGCTGTACTGTAAAAAATTAGATGTAAATTATTAAATCTAATTTTGCTGTAATTCTTGCGACAAAAACTAATGGCAACATTGCTATTAGCAGTTTTTGCCATAAATGTAACGGATTTTTTTTTTCATTTTATTGTGTTAAGTGATTCAATGGATTTTTGGTTTCGTATTTGATTAAAAAAGATCAGTTAAGCCTTGGAAAATAATATAATATAAAATGACTTAAGCAAACAGACCCTTCCAGTAGTTTTAACAATTCTATAAGAAAATTGTTCTAAATTGTTCTGTGGTATACATTTTAAAAGGACGTAATTTTTACCAAATATTTTCTTTCACTTTTTAACTTTCACGGGAAAATGCACTTGTTATTAGAAAGGAAATATTCTTTATGCTGTCTTTTACAATTCACAACAATAGTTAAAAAGATCACCTCTAAATATCAAATAAATGTGTAAATATATATTTTTTAATTTAAAATGTTTTTCAACATTATTTTAATTTTTAAAGAGGTCCTTTTAAAAAGGATATAATTTCACCTAGTTGCTGCTTTTAAAGTATATTAATGAATTTATTATTTTAAAGTTTTTTTTCTCTTTTTAATATTCACGTGAAAATAAACCTAAAAATTTACAAACTAATACTCAAATGGTAATTACTTTTTCTAATCCAATATTTAATAAAATCAATATTAATTCCATATTAAATGATAAAAACTGTCTATTTCCTATTAATAATATTCATATATCTAAAACCTTTAAGTATCCCATATCTATCGGTAGAACGATTTTTAACTATAATTCTTTCTCTAAATCTTCTTTTGATACTAGTACATTACCCTGTATATGCAATGACCCCTCTCTACAAAAATATATAAATAAAGATCATGGACATATTATTACTGGTAATCTTAATCTAGTAGATGATTTACAACTTAGAAGAATTATGGGTTATGGGACCAAGTACAGAATTCCATCCAAATTAAACATTAAATCTATCATAAAACAATTTACCTATGATATAGATATATTTATTTATAAACTTGCAATTTATTATAATAAACCCATTGAATATTTTAATCAATGGAAAATATTAGTTATCGATAAATTAACCAGTTCCTTAAAATATAATATTTCACACCTAGAATATGTAAATACACAGCATCTGTTTAAGCAAATCAATAAATTACAACAAAACTTTGTAATAACTTATGTTGATAAATCTCCAAATAATTATGCAATTATCTGTAAATCTTATTATCATCAACAGCTTAAATCTAGTATATCTAATAATAACACATTCCAAAAAATTAATGATAACTTACTTGCCAATAATCGTAAAATTAAAGGATTCTATAAACTATTAGACATTAACCCTACTAACTTTAAATATCCTTATCTAGTCCTTATACCCAAATTTCATAAGCATCCTGTTAAATTCAGAACTGTTACAATTGGTTGCAATACTTACAATAATGCTGCTAATAAACTTCTATTAGTAATACTTAATCAAATATATAATATTACAAAAAAAAGTGATAATACACATTGCATAAAAAATAGTTATGAACTGGTCCATATTATGAAAAATCTCAAATGTATAAAAAATATCACTACTTATGATTTTAAGGATCTATTTAATAATATCGATTTATCGGATTTACATAATATCATAAATGAGCTTTTTAAAAAATATCAACACGAGTTGGATATATCACATAATATAGATTCTGATTATTTTCATACCTTAACCAATTTCATTATCTATAATAATTTTATCATGCATGATAACAATATATATATTCAAAATGTTGGTATACCACAAGGTGGTAGTACATCTAGTGTATTATCTGACTTATACTTATATTACTATGAACGTCATTATTTAAATAATAAAATACATTTATATCGATATATAGATGATGTAATTTTAATTGATACTGATAACACCTGTATATCTCAATTCCTTGTTGATTATCCTTCTAATCTAGAACTTTCAAAAAACCTACTTTTTAATAATACAATCAATTTCTTAGATATTAAAATTATATTAAAAGAGAACAAATTTATAACTGATATTTATGACAAAAGGAAAGAATTTAATTTTAAAGTTAATACCTTTACTAATTTTAAATCATGTCTTCATAATTCTGTATATCGTAATATAATACTTAACCATTTATATAGAATAAAATGTCTATGTTCTTCCCATTTAATTAATACTAATATTAAAAAGCTTGTATATGATGCTATAAATAATGGTTATCCTAAAAAATTCATATATTCTTTAATTTATAATTAGATATTACATGATCTTATAATTAATTCTTTGCGTAAAAAATGTATAAAAAAATTATAAAACATAAAAATAATAATAAAAAATTAAAAATGTTAAAAAGTAATAAATATATATATATATAGGATGGTTGGGTGGGTAGATGTTAGAGTACGGCGGAGGGTGGTGTTGTCTGGATAAAAACGCACAGGTTAATTATTTAAAAAAAATTGAGAGTGGGTTATTTATTTTAACATATTTTTAAACTGTTTAATTGACACCAAATATTTGTCTAGTTATATCTATAGTTAAATAGCTATATTTTAATTATCAAATTTATTTTAATGTTATTGATATAATTTTTGGTATTATTATTAATAATATCATTACTATTATTAATTTTTTTTTAAATTTTTACTTATTTTTATTTTATTTTATTTTATTTTATTTTATTTTATTTTTTAATTTTTATTATCCTATATTAAGATAATGAGTTTTTACCATGTAAAGTCACAATAAATGTTACTGATTAAAGTAACAAAATGGTATTTTAAATTACATGTTAATATGAATGTTATCTCTTAATTCAAATTTTAATTATTTATTAATTTAATTTTATGTTAATATCGATTATTAATTATTTTCTCTGGTTCAATTATATTTCCATTCAGCTTTATCATTTTTGTTCGTTATGGATAACTATTATTTTTACTTACTTTCAACTCCTTTTTGTAAAATATCTTTGTTCCTTGTTTAATAATTTGGTTTTTATGTGTTGGTAGCCCCAATTACGTATTATTTTGCTATTTCATGGCTAATACGTGGATGAAACCGCACACTTCATTTGTAGTTCCAGAGCATTTGGGGCCTGACGATTCTGTTCTGTGGACTACAAATTTCCTTTGCATTCATTTTATTTTATTTATTTATTTATTCAGATATACTCGTTTCACTATTTTTATATATATATATATATATATAATTCAATTCTATTCAAATTCTTCGTTTTGGTTTATTGTTTTATTGATAAAATTTATTGGTGAATCTAGTCTACTTTACAAATTCTATTTGCATTCATTTTATTTATTTATTTTTTCAGATTTACTCGTTACACTATTTTTTTTTATTTTATTATAATTCAATTCAATTCTAATTCTTCGTTTTGGTTTATTGTTTTATTGATAAAATCCATTGGTGAATCTTGTCTTCTTTTAATGGTATTATATATATATATATATATATATATATATATATATATATATATATATATATATTGCGTTGCCTTAGAATTGGCAAAAATAGTTTAAAATGTCATCTAGAAATGGGAATGAAGTGTTTCGTGTAAATATGTTTTTAAATTTAAACTATTTGGAAATATTACTATTTGGTTATTTTAAATATGGCGTAATTTCCTTCAATTAACACTTTTAACGCAACAATGAATTTATTATTTTAAAATTTTATTTCTTTTTTTTTTTTTAAATTTGCGTGTAAATATAGTTTTTGTGTCTTATTTTCAGAATTTTTTTGCTTTCTTTATTCAAAATCATTTAATTATGTAATTTTAATTTTTGTTTTTTGTTGATAATTGTCAAGATTAACTAAAATTTTAGTTTGAAGAACCATCATTCTTTGCGCTATTTTTATTATTGGCAATAATTTAAAATTTAAGATTATAATCGTTTTCAAAATACCACTGGACATGTCTCAAATTTGAATTTAAAATAGAAATAAACCCTAAAAAATTAGACAATTAAAAAAATAATTAATACAGTCTTTACACCGGGAGCTTCTAATGTATATCTTTATAGTAATAATAATAATAATAATAATAATAATAATAATAATAATAATAATAACAATAATAATAATAATAATAAACAATGAATTCTTATGTATTCCTATGTATTTTTGTTCTAATAAATACATAATACATAATGTTCTAATTTTGTTCTAATATTTGTTTTAATATAATAAATCATATTTAGTTTAGATATACTTAGATCATGTTTAGAAATTAAATTAAATAATGCGGTATGATCTATATATATTTCAAAAAAGTATAATTTGGATAAATGCAGGTGACAAGGAATGCAGTATAGAGATACTCTAATATGTTTTTATATGCTTTAGACATATTTGGCCATGTTTACAGGGCAAATGTAAAGATGCGTGAAATATGATCCATGTAAAGCCTAAACAAGCATTTTTAGGTTTGCATTATAAAGATCTTCTACGGCAGTATCGTTAGGTTACGATCACAAATTATCAAAATGCGAGACCAGGGGATACTAAATTAAGATAATTAAATATATGGACAATTTTATAATATTGTATTAAATTTGTGATAGAAACAATTTGTAAAGGATACACCGCATGCAATTAATTAAACAATACTAAACTTTAGAATCACAGTAAAAAAAATCCTGACATCATACATAACCCTCCTGCAAGAATTTTTCAAATATCAGTCTCCTTCTGCAAGTTATTAAATTTTGAAATCTATCAGTCATTTTTGGGACACTCTGTATAAAAATTTGGAATTTTTTCTAAATAATCCAAATCGTGTTTGCTCAAATGAAATGTTGTTTAAAATTAATTTAAAACATTTGTATGTTTTTTTTTTTTTTTTTTTTTTTTTTTTTTCAGATTAACGATTAGAATTGTTTAATTAATTGTACGCAGTATACCCCTTGCAAATTGTTTATTTCGCAAATTTAATACAATATCACAAAATTGTCCATACATTTAATTACCAATTTAGTATCCCCTAGTCTCGCATTTTGAGAGTTTGTGACTGTAACAGTGGCGCAGCCAAGGGGGTGGTTTTAGGGTTAAAACCCCTCCCAGAGCTGAGAAAGATCGCTATAATTGCTGCTTATATGAATGAAATCCAAACTTAATATTTAAATGTTTTGGCGCATTTCGGAATCCGCCACTTTATTGAATCAGATTTCATTTAATAAAGTGATTCAATTAAATGGTGAAAATTCTACCTAAAATTGTGAAAGTGCATATTACATGAATCAGTTAAGTAAAAATTGGTTATTTGAACAAAATTACTTTTCTTATAGATGCTTCATGCTTTAAAAAAATGATGATTTCCGGCCACGCAGACGCTCTTTGAGTTTAAGTATTATACAGTAATTATTCTAATTAGTACTGATTCTATTAACCGGTGATTCAAATAACCGGCAGTCAGCTTTATCAGAAACTCAAAACCCCCCTTAGAACCGAATTCTGACTGCGCCACTGGACTGTAACCTAACAATGCTTCTGCAAAAGACCTTTATGACGCTAATCTAAAAACGCAAGGTTATATGGGCCACATTTCACACATGATTAAATTTATCGTGTAAACATGGCCAAATATGTTTGACGTATTTAAAAATACATTACAGTACCTTTATACTGCATTTCTTGTCGCCTGGAATTATCCATATTATAATTTTTTGAATTATATATGACGACCTCAGAAGCCAAGGGGTACAAGTGACAAAATGTCAATTTGGAGTAAATTGAGTTTAAAGATAATTGATGTTAAATTGGAACGTCAATAACAATTGACTAAATTGTAATAGGAAACATCTGCTTGTTGCATTCTAATCTTTGAACTCTCATTTCAATAACTGTTTAAAAAAAAAAAGTACAATATTCTTTAAATGTATAATTAATCAATATTGTTTGTTTTTCTAAAAAAGTGGTTTATCTCTATAACTCCCCCAAATCATCAGAAAATGACCTATATTTCTTTACCTGAAATGAAAAAAGCATATTTCCAGATACCCTGTGCACTTAACTCAATTTTTTCAAATTTGTCACTTATACCCCTTGGCTTCTGGGGACCTCATATATTAGATCATTCCCCATTATTAAACTCTTTCAAATCCGAATTTTTTTTTCAGCAGTTAGAAAAAAATTCTTTTACGTTAATAACATTAATACTAGCTTTCCAAATAGATTAATTAGTGTTTAATGAATATTTCATTGTCTGAAACAGAACGAAAGTTATTGTTTCAGGTGCTATTCAATTCATATTCATATGACAATAGTCTAAGGAAGAATTTTTGGAGTTGTTTAGAATATATTGTATTGCAGTAAGATTTAAATTATATTAAAACTTTCTAATGCTGTTTGCGATTTATTACACACGATTCATTCAGGAAAGTAACATTTGTTTTAAATTTAAAGAGAGAAATATATGTTTAAAATAAAAGAATCGTAAATTGTGCAAAGAGAATTAAGCAAATAATAATTATTAGTAGTAAGTAGTAAATGTCTAAATATAAATGAAGTTATATATGGTTAATGCATAGACATGTACTAACATAATTACATGTAAATGGGTATCGAAAATATTTCCTAAAGCAAAATAATGCTTTATTGAAAGAAATGTACTATTAATAGTACACCGAAAGGTTTAATTTACTTTATAAACATGATCCTACTACACCTAGACCAAATCATATTATTCATTTTCCACCAATATTATTCATTTTCAAAAATGTTTATATATTAACTATAGCAATTGTTTCGTTAAAAAGCTCTGAATTAAGGAGACAAATTTGAACTAATGTATGAAATTTAGTTTTTTAGAATGTAGGAATTTTTACAATGTGACAATGCAAGTGTTTCTTAATTGTAAAATTCATTCTTTACATCTGAGAAGTTTTGCGTTATATGGAGAATTGCGTTACAAAAATCTTCTACTGTATTATCAAATCAACTGCTTCTTTTATTCCAACACGTAGAAACAACACGTAGAACGTTAAAATATTGTCATCTGTTATAATCAGTTTAAAGCTGTTCTTAAATAAAAAAGAGCAAAATACGACATATGTTTAATTTATTTTTGTTCGGAAATGCATGAAAGTAGTAGGTGTTGATCAGAAACTTTCAAATCGCCCTCATTTTCCCGCGGTTTTTATTTTTCTTTCTTTAACGTAATAGATTTTTTAGAAAAAAATGTCATAGTGGACATTTTGAAACGAATCTTCACGCGAAAAGTGAATAACCCTTTATACTGGGATGAAAAGCGTGTGTGTCAGGTGATCGATTTCTCTTACAACTAAATAGATAATTTATTGATCAAAAGATAGAAAACTGAAGATAGATTCCAGATGATTTCCATTGTCAAGTTTTGCATTTTTATATCTTTTCGTTAAAAAAAGAATTGGCAAATGTGTCAAAAAGTTTTCCGCTTGTTGAGCAGAGCAGTTGAAAAGAGTCTTAACCGTACTTAATAGAAAAATTTGTAAAAATAACATTGATAAATTGTATTTCAATTTATTTCAAATAACTGCGAGATTATGCATCCCGTCTCTCTCTTTATCAGCAGAATGTTCCACTGACCCATTAAATTTTCTTCTAACGAGACCTTATCATTCTTGTTGAGAATAGAGACCATGAAAACAGTAAAATAAAAGATCTTGTAAAAAGTTCAGGAAGATCATAATTATCGAATCACTCTAAAACCTTAATTGGTTAATCGTGGCTCAAATTCCTCCACCCCGTTGCTTTCAATCTCTAGTTTTCAATGTAATTGATCATCTGGGTTATGAAGTAGCATCCTCTGGATGATGTCTCATTCTCCTTCTATTAATGACCTCTCTGGGAGCATCCTTTATTTTAATTCTGTGCGTTAAAGAGTAAGGATTGCTCCATAACTTCAGTACAAGCGTTTGATTTCAAAATCTTTAAAGTGAACATCTGTTGATAATACCTGCAGATGAATCTTGATGAAAGAAGTGCTCTTGGAGATGCTTTAGCTGAAGTTTTTTTTTTTTTTTTTTTTTTTTTTATACCAGAGTAACATGACAAATGATCAATAAAGCAGTTTCACAACTTATTTTCGTGTTCCGTTTGTTAAAATTTCTTGATCCGTTTTCTTTTTTATATAACTGATTGGTTTTCAAATATATTATTTGCTTCATTCTGCTCCATGCACCGATGCAAATTTAAAAAGATTATGTATTTCTTTTTTTTTTTAATGTAAATGTAAGGATATTCAACAGATCTGTATCTGAGTTGAAACGCATACTTTTCAGCAAATGAAAATAAAAATAAAGGTGCTTCATCTTAGTTATTCACTCAGCTAAACTACAACAAACATTGTGTTACCATTAAAAAATGAATTTTTAAACGTGTCAGAACGTTTTGAGAGCGTTGAACAGAGCAATTGAGAACAGCCTTGATCTTAGTTAATATAAACGTTTGTGAAAATACCATCAAAGTTTATTTCGATGAACTGACCAGATTATGCATGATAATCCCATCGCTCTCTTTATGTACAGAAAGTTCCACTGACCCATTAAATTTCCATCTAACGAGACCTTATCGTCCTTGTTGAGAGTCGAGACCATGAAAACAGCGAAACAAGAGGTCTTCTAAAAAGTTCAGGAATATCATAATTATCGAAGCATTCTAAGACCTTAATTGGTAAATCGTGGCTCAAATTCCTCCACCCCGTTGTTTTCAATCTCTAGTTTTCAGCTTAATTGATCATCTGTTATGAAGTAGCATCATCTGGCTGATGTCTCACTCTTCCTCCATAAATGACCCTTCTGGGATCAAGCATTCTTTATTTTGGTTCTATACGTGGAGTAAAGATTGCTCTTTAACTTCAGTGCAGGCCTTTGATTTCAAAATCTTTAAAGTGAACATCTGTGGACAATGTTTGTGGATGAATCTTGATGGATGAAGTGCTTTCGAAGATGTTTCAGCTGAGAAGTTTTTACCTTTGATACCAGAGTAACATGACAAATGATTAATAAAGCAGTTTCACAACTTATTTTCGTGTTTCATTTGTTAAAATTTCTTGATCCGTTTTCTATTGTATGTAACTGCTATGTTTTCAAACATATTATTTGCTTCATTTTAGTCATGTACTGATGCAAATTTAGGATGCAATTTTTTTTCATTTTTTTTCTTAATGTAATTATAAGGATATTAAACAAATCTGTATGTAGGAATTAAAACACATACAAGCAAAAGGAAATAAATAAAGGCGATCTTAGTTGTTCACTGAGTCAAACTACAACTAACATTCAGCATCATTTTGCAATAATATTTACAATGTAAGTAAATGGTTAGGCACACCGTCATATTTTTCCGTTAAAAATTAATTTGTTTTGTGCTTCTTGAACAAAACAGTTGCTTAATAGAAATGTTTGTAAAAATAACATCTATGAAATGTATTTCAATTTATTCCGATAAGCTGACCAGATTATGCATGATAATCCCGTTTCTCTCTTTATCCGCAGAATGTTCCAGTGACCCATTAAATTTTCTTCTAACGAGACCTTATCGTTCTTCAAAACCATGAAAACAGCGAAATAAAAAGTCTTCTAAAAAGTTCAGGAAGATCATAATTATCGAATCACTCTAAGACCTTAATTGGTAAATCGTGGCTCAAATTCCTCCACCCCGTTGTTTTCAATCTCAACTTTTCAGCTTAATTGATCATCTTGGTTATAAAGTAGCATCGTCTGGCTGATGTCTCATTCTTCTTCCATAAATGACCCCTCTGGGAGCATCCTTTATTTTGGTTCAATACATTAAAGAGTAAGGATTGTTCTTTAACTCCAGTACAGGCTTTTGATTTGAAAATCTTTAAAGTGAACATCTATTGGAAATGTTTGTGGATGAAAATTGATGGAGGAAATGCTTTCGGAGATGTTTCAGCAGAGGCGTTTTTTCCCTTGATATCAGAGTAACATGACAAATGATTAATAAAGCAGTTTCACAACTTATTTTCGTGTTCCATTTGTTAAAATTTCTTGATCTGTTTTCTATTGTATGTAACTGCCTGGTTCTCAAACCTATTATTTGTTTTATTTTTCACCATGTACACAAGCAAATTAGAGAGTTGGGTGTCTCCTTTTTATTTATTTGTTAAAATTTCTTGATAATTTTTTTTCTTTGCATGTAATTGTCTGGTTTTCAGTTATATTGCTTACTACTTCATTTTGATACATGTACAGATGTAAATCAGACGATTAGTCATCTCTTTTTCTTTTTTTCATTATTTTCTTTAAATTATTATTTCATTATACATTAAAACGTTAAATAAATCTGCATATTGGAGTTTAAACACATGTATTTCAGCAAATAGAAATTCAATAAAACTGCTTTACCTTAGTTTTTCACCAGTATCAAACTACAAAAGACGTTCTACATCACTTTATAATAATATTTAAATTTTTTGTAAAAATTAAATAATAATAATAATAATAATAATTCCAAAATATAAAACCCTAAACATATTGTCAAGCTTCAATCTTTTTCCCTAAAGATAATTTTTCAATCATACTATTTGCTTTATTTTTTTTTCCTATATGCTGATGCAAATTAGAATGTTAGACTTTAAAATTCTTTTCTTTCTTACTTTCTTCTTTTGTTTTTTAAGTAAAAATATTAAAAAATTTTGTACTTAATTGTTGCAATACTTATCTTTCGGCGAATGTAGCATAAATAATATTTCTGTCACTCTAAAATAACATTTAAAATGCTAGTAAATACAAAAAATATAATTGATTTTTTAAAACAATCGTTTTATGAATATCGCTTAAATAGACTTGTACTTGAAATTCGAAGCAAAGGACCGACAAAATTATGAATAACTTTCAACAGAAGAAAATCCTCAAAAATTTTTATTAATTTGCTTTACATTGTTTAAAATATTAGTAAATTAAAAAAAAAATCTAATTAAATTTTTTTAACAAAAATATTCTGTGAATTCTAGTTAAACGCAGTTTTGCTTTGAAATTCGGTGCAACGGATAGAGAAAATTATAAATAATTTTCAATAGAAAAAAAAATTTGAAAATTTTAAAGCTACACTGTAAAAAAAAAATCTGTAAAGGTACTAAACATTTTCTAGGAAACTGGGATTCCAAGAACTTTTCATGTAACGATAACAGGAAAAATCCATGTAACTGATTCTGAAACTTGAATTTTTGCTGTTACCGTTACAGGAAAAGTTCTTGGAATCCCAGTTTCCTAGAAAAAGTTTAGTACCTTTGCAGATTTTTTTTTTTTTTTTTTTACAGTGTAATGACTGGGATATAAAAATATAAAATTTCTATGGCAAACTGAATAATTATTTCAATATAAATAGCTAATTAAAGAGAAAAAATTTATATTCAAGATTCTAATTAGAAATATTTGGAGCACAGTTAAGGTGCAACACTAGTCACAGAAAAAGATTAGGATCTTAATGTAAAGTCTATGGGAGCGTTATTTTGAAATATCTCGCTCAAATTTTAATATTTTTACATGATTTTTTTCGCATAGAATAGCTGAGGAAGATCTACAACCGGCCTAATTTTTACTTTTTTAATGTTTGGTTTCAGATTTTTTTTAAAGAAAATTACTTTACATTTCAAAACCGCTTTAAACTAGTTCTGAAATTGAAACTATCATAATATAAAAAAAATATATAAGCAAATTCGAAAAAGTAAAAACTAGACTAGGCCGGTTGTAGATCCTCATCAGCTATCCTATACAAAAAAAAATCATACAAAAATGTTAAAATTTGATCAAGATATTTGAAAAGAACGCTTCCATAGACTTTACATTATCATCCGGGTCTTTTTCAGTGACTATTGTGGGGCCTTGAGACCCCACATGGATGGAAGTAGCTTCGTGGACAGTATAGAGTACAATCCCCTACTTTCGCAATCAACGCCAGATTCTCATAAAAGTTTATTTTGTGCAAACTACACTGTAAAAAAGAAAAAATCTGTAGTCCTACAGATATGAAGTTGCCGAAATCTGTATGTTTACTAACATTTTATCTGTACACTGTACAGGAAAAGATGTAAATGTACAAAACTAATTTTTGTAAAGCTATAGAAATCTGTAATTTTACAAATGAACCTTTTAAAATTATAGTTATCTTACTAAATATTATTTGTAACCTGGGTTGCAATTACATAATATATTCTAGGCATCCCAAGCTTCCTAAAAAAAAATCTTAGCAACCTTATAGATTTTATGATTTTCAGAGCAAATCTGTATCTGTTACATGGATCTTTTCTGTTACCGTTACACAAAAAGTCTGGGAATCCCAGTTTTTAGAAAGGGTTTAGTACCTTTACCGAATTTTATTTACAGTCTAGAGCTAGTTTTGCATTGATAAAATCCAACGCTTGCTCCAAGTGTTTAATTTAAAGATACCCTCCTACAGCAGTTTAAAATGGAATCCATTTTTGGATCCTTCTGCATCTATATCTAACTTCTGCACTGTTAAAAGTAAAGGTGACAAACCGGTGTCATTTGGGACCCGGAGGTGAAATGGAGGTGCCATTTGGAACCCAGGGTGCCATAGGGGCTTGGGTATGTGGTTTCAGTGCCGACAGGTCTCTTACTGAGTGATTGGAGCTAAATAAGGTGCCGTGCACTTCGTATTGGCAGCAATGTGGCACCTCATCGGGTGATTGGCACCATGCGCATGTGCTGTGACATTGTGTCTTTCTGTTTTCGGTGATGGCAATTAAAATCTATTACTGTGAGTGAATGAAGGTGAGCTTGATGGCCGAGCGGTTAGAACGCTGAGCTTGTAATCAGACATTGTGGGTTCGAATCCTTCGAGGGCCAAAAGTCGGTTTGTATAATTTTTATTTTTTTATTATTGGACACTCTGGATTAAGGGTGCCATCTTTACACACTAATTAAAGGTGTCATTCTGGCTCCTTTAGGGGTGTCACCAGTGAGACAAGCCTTTCACCCATAAAAGGTGCAATGTGTCACCATTAGTTTTAACAGTGTATACTTTTCAAATAGATGAGAAACCTCAATGAAGACTCTTTAAGTGATGGACAATTTATAGAATCATAAATTTTCTTATAACGTCTAATATAAGATCTTTTTTCTAATCTCAGATGGAGAAGTAGAAGTAGTATAGATTGCTGCAGTCGAAAACTTCTGTTTGAGATTTTTACAACTGCACTCGTGTAGCGGCTTCTATGAGAAGAAGAGAGAAATAGGTTCTTTTTTTAAAGAACTATGCTCAGACATACATTAATCGGCTAACGAAGAAAATCTCACACTGTATAAGAGAGTTTCATCAATAATTCCATTTCGACTCAGGGGGGTAATTGTTCCTTCCCAAAACTAATAAGGCAATCGTCTTTTCAGTATGAACGTATATCCAAAAATTGAACCAAAACAGTTAATTCAGCATGAAAAACCCATTTACCTAAATTATGAGCCTCCCCCCCGATCCCTCTTTCATACTTAACCAATGAATCCCCAAAATCAATTCCCTGTCACTTTTTTTCCGGTAACTTTTTTTCCTTGTCAGTTTTTTTACCGGTGACTTTTTTCCTTGTCACTTTTTTCCGGTGACTTTTTTTCCGTGTCACTTTTTCCGCTTTTGTAGTTTATGTCACTTTTTTCCGATAGCTTTTTTTCCGGTCACTTTTTTTTTCTAGATTCGAAATATCTACAGCACACCATAACATAAAATTACGAAATTGGTTTTCCTAGCTCAAAAGTGGTATGAGATTCGTCAAAAAAAAATAAATAAATAAATAAATAAATAAATAACATTATATAGTTGAAGAAAGTAATTTATTTAGTTTAAAATGACATCTTACATACAAAAATAATTTTACACGAATTAGAAATTCTAAAAATTACTTTTAATAACACTACAACCACCACACCACCAGCTTAAATGCGTTACTAATTGCATACAAATATGTGGTATCGCAAACAATGCGAAATCGAAGCTATAAAATCTACTCGATAATATAGACATCGTCGTTTTACGTGTGAAAAATAATTTAAATATCTTACAAAAAAAAAAAAAAATGAAGCTTCAAAAACATTTCACTTAAAACTTAACACAAACTTTATTCCAGAATAAATTCTACTACTCTTTTTTATCATTGCTCGTGAGCATCTGCGAAAAATAAAACCACGACCATGGAGTCACCATGAGAGTGCGGACACTAAAGCAATTATAAATATTAATCTAATTCGCGACATTCTCCCAACTTGAGTTTTCGACAGTTAAACTCAACAATGGGTGCAATAAAATATAAAATAAAATATGACTAATACTTACATTACAGTGATAAGATACAATTCTTACAATATTACATTTCTCAAAACAGGTAAATAAACATTTTCTTCTGCAAAATTCAAATAAAATTAAACATATTATTACAAATTCAAATTAACACTATGAAATATACTAAAAAATAAGAATAAAGTTTTTTGTTGAAACAGTATTTAAAGTTAATAACGTTTTGGGACAGTCACTATTCTGCCACTTCTCGTTCTTAATACTGGATCACTAGAAAGTTCTTTTGGAATCTCTAAATTGTACAGTTTTTGGACAGGTCTCAAAAGTTCACCATTTTCAGTTTTTAATCGTGCAACTCTTGGGTGGCCATCTTTACCAGAAATAAGTTCTTGCACTCGGGCTAAAGCCCAATAGGCATGTTTCTTATCAGACTCTACGAGTACGACATCACCAACGGTAAGTTGCTTGACATTCTTTTGCAAAGAACTTTGCTGGCGCAATTGTCCTAAATATTCAATACGAAATCGCTTACGTAAGTGTTCTCGAACATGTTGCCTATACTTAACTCTTTTATTTAATTCTTGCGCGTCAATTGCATCAAAATCTCTCACATCTGAAGATCTTATGTCCTGTAAAAACATTGATGGTGTTAACGGTGCTAGATCGTTCACATCTTCAGTAACATAAGTTAGAGGTCTAGCATTCACAACTTGTTCACAATCACAGAGAATTGTGAGCAGTTCTTCGTAGGATAATGAAGCTCTACCTAGAACTTTTCTCAGGATGCGTTTCACCATTTGTATCAATCGCTCCCACCAACCGCCCCACCAGGCAGCGGTAGGTGGGTTAAATTTCCAGCGAATCTTTTGTGTTGCTGCAACGGCAGAGATTTGCTCCCAATCTATGGCTGAAAATGCTGTGTCTGCCCCGACGAAATTTCCGCCGTTATCAGAATACACGGTGGTTGGTCTTCCTCTTCGCGCTATAAAACGCCTGAAAGATTGGAGGAAAGCATCTGTAGATAATGACGTAACTAATTCTAAGTGTATGGCCCTATACACTGCACAAGTGTACAGAACAATCCAAGCCTTTTCCTCATTCTTTAAATATAATGGGCCGGCTAAATCAACTCCAATTATCTGAAACACCGCTGCGTCTTCAACTCTTTCTGCTGGTAATGCAATAGAAATCGATTCTGTCTTTTGTGCACTGAATCTTCTGCATCGTACACATTTCTGTACTACTGCTCGAATAGTTTTCCTAGCTTTTACGATCCAGTAGTCTTCTCGTAACGATGTCATCATAAGAGCCACTCCTGCATGCAAAAGCTCTTGGTGTTTCCAGGAGATCAGGCGGTGGACTACAGGATGGTCAGAAGGCAAAAGAACAGGATATTTAAAATTGAAAGCATCTTCTCTATAAATAACTTGCGTTTTCACTCTTATAATACCATCTTCATCTACGATTGGTCTTAAGCTACGTATCTTCTGATTATTCTTCTCGTTGAATCTGTCTTTCTGAATCAAAATTATCAATTTTCTTTCGGCTTGTTCTAATTCCAAACACGTAAGTTCAGAAACTTCTTTTGAATTAGGATTTCTTAAATTGTTTAAGAATCTTAAAATCCAGGCGATCAATCTTATAATTTTCTTAAAAGATGAAAACCGTCGATAATACCAATCTCTAGATTCTGTGTTCTTGTTCATTGCTGAAATGACACTTTTCCGTTTTTCAGAGTTAATAATTTCTTCATCGGGAATTTCGGCACTTTGAGGCCAAGTATATTCAGGTTGAGCCAACCAATCCGGTCCCTCCCACCATCTTAATTGTAAAAATTGTTCAATCGAACAACCTCTGGAAGGGATATCTGCCGGATTAAATTTTCCTGCAATGTGTCGCCATTGGTTCTTTTGAGTTAAGGATCTGATTTCTTCTACGCGATTCAAAACGAATGTTTCCTATAGAAATCTCAAATAATCTCTATCATCTTTTTTAATAGTAATTTTTAGAAATTCCTTTTCTATATCAGATATTGCACCAACAGGATATTTCCGAAAACGATGCAATATAGAAGGAATCATTTCAATCAAATTTAATCCCTTATCTAGGCAATCATTTAGAGAAGGGGAACCTTTAACATGAGCCGAAGCGTCAAAAACTGGTCTAACTTTAGTAGTTTCACTCGATTCTTTAAATACAGGTCTGTGTGGCAAATAATGTACTTTAGTTTCTTTATTATCAACCACCCTTTCAATTATTCCTGTATTTATCCACGAATCAAATACTTCGCTATATACCTCAATTTTATTTAAATTAATTAACTTTTTCCTCGTTGTAGCAAGCCGCTTTTCGGCCAATTCTCTATTGTTAGGTAAGCAAGCTTTATCTAGCACCCATGGCAATGCTACTTCGTATCTCCCTTCTGAATCTATTCTTATATTACTCTTAAAATGCTGCATAGTTTCTTCATGAATTTCAGATTTAGTTTTGGATTCAACTGGATCCGTTATACCCATAATATCCAGCTTCCACAAATCAGCAACGGAACAATTGTTCCAAAGTGATGAAATAATCATAGCAGCCTTATTTGTTTCTGATTTAATACTTGGAATTTTTCCCATTAGAGTCCATCCCAAATGGGTTTTTACCGCAACCGGACCACTTTCTAAAACTTTAATATTTCCGGTGAGTAATTTTCCGGCCACATCAGAACCAATCAATAATTTAATTTCATTTTCGGTTTCACATGAACTATTTTCAACATCAGAAATTTTAATGCCACATTTATTTAATTCTGATAACCAAGGCCCAGTTGGCACTTTTCGTATTTTAGAACAAATAACAGGAACATCTAAAACATGCATATCACATTTATAACTATTGTCTATGCTACTTAAGTGAATTCGATACTTATTATGCTTTGTTTCACTTGTTTCAATATTACCAAATAATGTGTGAATTAATTTAATTTCACCAATACTTTTATAATTCAAATATTTAATTACATCTCGTGATAAATAGGAACGTTCGGATCCTGTGTCAATAACTCCACGCACGATTTTCTCTTTTCCATTGTGCTTTACACGGACACTCAAAGTTTGGAGTAACACAGTAGGATCCGAAGCTTGAGTAGTTAAAACAGTGTCACTACTCCCTGATTCATGTTTATGACTTTCTAACGACACATTACCACCTTCATTAAAAACATTTTGACATAATATAAAAAAATGTCTTTTACCACAATTCGAACATTTAATTTTAGAGTTACAATTGCGTGAAATGTGGTTTTTCTTCAGGCAAACAAAGCAAGCTTTTTTCTTCAAAATTAAGTTACGTTTCTCATCAAAAGAAAGCGAACTAGCTTTAAAACATTTTTCTGATAAGTGACACTTGTCACAAAATATACATAAATCTTCACGTTTTTTAACTAAATTCTTATTAGACTTATTATTTATAAATAAATCTGTGGCAGTTGGCATTGAATTATATTCATTATTACATTTATGATATTTCTTTGGGTTTTCAAAACCAAGATTGGAATGAGCCAAAAGAACCCGCTCTTCCGCAATAACTTCATTTTTCAAAAAATCAAGGATAGAATTTAATTGATTCTTACCCCAAGATTGGAATGAGCCAAAAGAACCCGCTCTTCCGCAATAACTTCATTTTTCAAAAAATCAAGGATAGAATTTAATTGATTCTTACCTTGAGCAGTCTTCTCAAGCTGTCTTTCCCAGATTTTAAGGACATCATGAGGTAGACAAGATTCTACAAGTGGGAAAAGTATGCTGGCATACTTTTCTTCTGTGACACCTAATGATTCTAGAGACCTAAGTTTTGTCTCTAGATTATCATATAACGACGATAAATTGAAATTCTTGCTTGATGATCGATTATTATTTAAAACTAATTGAAGAAGATCTCTAACATATATCTCAATAAGTGTATCTTCTCTGCCAAACCTTTCTTTCAGATGTAGAATTACTTTTGGATAATTATCAGCTGAAACCGGATAACTATTTACTAGCTGTGCTGCTTTGGATTTCGGCGTTATCGCCTGTAAAAGATAAACAAATTTCAAATGGTCATCTAAAGTGGTGTCTTCATGAATTTTACTGAATGAATTCCAAAAGGTTAACCATAATCTTGCATCGCCATCAAACGGCTGTAAACTTATTTCTGGTAAGCGAAGTGATCGCGACAGTGTTCTTTCAACATCCGTATAATTCTGCGATCGGAGTTGTTCTTCGATAGGCTTCACCAAAAATGTCTTTACTTTTTGCTTTATAGCAATAAATTTTTCTGTATACTCTTCGCTAGCTTCAAATTCTTTAGAATAATCTTTTTCTATAACTTTCTCTGTCAACATAAAATTCAAAATTTCTTCATCTACAGCTCGCAATCTTGTGCTTTTATCTTCCAGTTGACACATTAAATTCTCTATTAAATTAGTATCTGGAGTTGCGTCGTTTAAAGCTTCATTTAAAGCATTATAAGTTTTCGTAAATCCAGATCTAAGAGGAGTTCTTTTGATTTTCAAAGCATCCATTTTTTCTCAATGACAACTTCTGATAACAAATAAAAAACAGTTACTTTTCACACGTCCCTATTAGTTCGGACGCCACATATCGCAAACAATGCGAAATCGAAGCTATAAAATCTACCCGATAATATAGACATCGTCGTTTTACGTGTGAAAAATAATTTAAATATCTTACAAAAAAAAAATGAAGCTTCAAAAACATTTCACTTAAAACTTAACACAAACTTTATTCCAGAATAAATTCTACTACTCTTTTTTATCATTGCTCGTGAGCATCTGCGAAAAATAAAACCACGACCATGGAGTCACCATGAGAGTGCGGACACTAAAGCAATTATAAATATTAATCTAATTCGCGACATGTGGCATTATAAGGCAGATATTTATTAATAAAACTAAAGCATATGAACTGTGTGCAGCTTATTTGAATAAGAAAATAAAGTTCGCACACATGCAAACACATACAAACACATGCAAAATTCAAAAGTTATTGCTGGTGATTAATTATTAAAAACATTTCAGGACACTTATTAATGTTATTTTTATATTCAACACGTCTTTTTTCTAAATCGAGGAAATCTATGACTTCGTAATCGGGCTTTTTTCCGTACTTCGGACAGTTTAATTGATAGGAACGCTAACTCCGAGATTTGTCGCTAGAAAGTACTGTCAGATATCTCATCATACGCTGAATACCTATTTTACTATACCTAAACATCATACTCATTGCTATTGGAAACACGGTTGTTTGAGGGAAAATGGGATTAAGGAAACCACTATGCATAAAACAAAATGCGTATTTGGCTAACTCAGTAACTTCCTTTCTTTCGAAAAAATGTTTTAATATAACTGAGCATCGGCACCGCACAAAGCAATCTTTTTTTTTCAATAAACGACTACTTTGAAGCTAATTTGCAAGGACTTTTGATATGCTTGCAAAAATTACCAAAAAACTTTTAGAAAATTCAAACTAGATACAATCGACACCGGTTATAACACACTTGGGGTATAATATATTTTCGCTTATAACGTACTCAGATGCTTGATCCCAAATGAAATCCTTATATATGTAATGATTTTACAACTTCGGTTATAAGAGACAGTGAAAAAGGCTTAATTTTTTTATAACGTACTTTTTAGACATGAAGGAAAAATAAAATTTTGGATGTGAAACTTGCATTTCTGGTTTGCAAATTAGTAAACTATCGGGGACATTTATCCCAATGATTTCTAAGGCTGGGTTTACTTGATTGCTTCAAATATTCTCTTTTAAGAGCAATTGTCATACTCTTTTCTCCATCCGTTTGTGGCTATCGACAAAAGGACGAAGAGACGTAACAATGGAAAGAGGCAAAAAGGGATAAGATTTCTGCCCTTCAAATTGGTTCTTCAAAAGTAATAATAAAAAAAAAACAAAAAGGCACCGTGAAACCACAAAAAATTGCACCGACAGTGGAAGGTTTCTTTTATTTAGATCTGGTCTAAACATACACAAATTGCGGCATTTATTTTGTGGTGAGGCCGTGTCTTTCATTTTTAATTGCATTTCAAGTATGCTGAAGTATCATTTTCTAAGACGAAAGATACCTATTCCATCTCATCGTTTATCCTTCCCAACTTTTTGTTTTCAACCGCAAACTGTTGGCGAAGAAAGGGGACAGTTTTACTTCAATTTGAAGGAAAGTTCAAAAGCTTATAAATACTCTGCCTTAATCACTTTTCATATAAGATATATGTAACCTAACTTGACAAATGATACTGTAAATTTCATGTCATCATGTGACCTTAAAAAATAACAAAAAATACTACATTGTTTTTTGTAAAATAAATATGCAAGTAGTAATTTTTTCTTATTTCTTCCTATTTTATTTTATAAAACTCATAAAATTTCTGTTTTAAATCTCTATTATTGCGTATGCTTTTTATTTTCTTCCACGTTTTGAATTGCATTTTATTGTTTATAAAATACTTCGGTTACTACGTACCTGTTTTCAGGTCCTCTGAAAGCATGTTATAACCGGTGTATACTATATTATAAAAATATAAAGAAAGATAAATTGTAAATAAATTGTAAATAAAGATAAAATAATAATAATAATAATAATAATAATAATTGTAAATAAATTGAAAGATAAATCGTAAAAAAGAAAGATAAATTGTTTATGTGCAGTTTCATGTTTACGATCAGTATTTCGCTGGACAATTTTATCTTTTGTTCTTCCTATCAAAACCTTCTCACGCACTTATAAATAACGAAACAGGTTCATAAATTACACAACCTCGAAATCTTATTTTTCAAGAAAAATTATTATGAAGGAAGTGGTCACGCTGAAATCTGATGACAAATGACTCTTCCTGTAGTTTACACCTCGTTAATCTTAGAAACAAGATTTATTTCGCACACTGTTCGAATAAAATATATAGCAGATGAACGACAGATCAAATTCATGGATAGTAAGGGGTTAGTTAATTATCCAAAAAAATTTTACTTCTTTTTTTTCTCTCACTCTCTTTAAAGAGTATCTCAAAGCTTATTTTAGTATTTCATTAGACACTTATTTTCTAGAACACGTCATGAAATCGATTTCGTATAGTAATCAAAGTTTAATTTAAATGAATGATGATCTGTCCTCAGTATGACTAGAATTTTTAAGAATGATTTATGCTCCGTCGGAGTAATTTTATCATCATTTGACATCATTATAAATATCTATAATGGTTTTTAAATGCAAGTAAATTGAATACCACATGAAAGTATGCCGTTCTTTAAGGCTTTCTGGTCTCTGGTTTAGAACAAAGGTGAAAAACCTGCGTTTTTTGCGCTTCAAATCGCCACGTGGCCTTCAATATACAGTGCAAACGCGTCAAAACATTTTTGCAACACTGTGAACTGAACATAAACATCAACACTTCTAACTAAACACTTCTAAAGTCCTTTTCGATTGTGTTGTGAATGTGTTGTACAAAATGAAAAGATTGTGAAAAAAAGTGTTGTTAAAAATGACAAGAAGAGAAAATGTGTTTTCAAAACGTTCATTTTTTTATACTGTGTAGTTTTAAAGACACCATGTTGAAGATATTTTGAAATTGTTTTAGATGTGTTGTTTTATAGTGTTCTAAACTGTGTGGTGTTTGCAATGCAATGTGTTGTTAATTTGAGGCAAACTTTTGTGCAACAGAACACAGTTTTCATCAGCACTATTTCACTACAATTACCAACACTATTTTTAGAAGACATTGCTAGATAGCAATACTTTTGCAACACATTAAGAGGACATTCCTAAAGAGCAACATATTAAGAATCAGGGGTATAGTCGTAAAAACAACAGAGAATATAGGCTCTAAGCAGAAGGTATACGCTCAAGGCAGAGGGTATACCCTAGCTTCCTAGTATATACTATATAGCTTCCTTGAGAATTAGAGAATATACGGTGCTCTTTTTAAAAATCCAGAAGGTATACGGCGCATACCCCCGCATACCATCCACTACATCCCTGTTAAGGACTTTTTGCAACATATTAAGAGCATAATCACAACACAAAAATCGTTTCACAACACAAAAAACTTTTCACAACACATTAATTTGTTGTGAATTTGGGGACAAGAAGTGTTTCGAAATGGGTTTGAGAATTAGCAGTATACATAAACTACTGAAACTGATGGAAAAAAAAAAAATTCTGTTCCTTTAAGCAAATTATTACAATCTGAAATTCGAGAACTATGTTCTAGTGAACAGAATTATTAGGCTAATATCCTTTAACTCCGTAATTCTTAACCCTTAATATTATGCCATGTAAAATCCTCAAGATAGTTGGGGCATTTTGTCAGGTGAAGGATTCATGCCTTGACACAAGTGGCTCATGCCAATTCTGTGATTGGCATGAAACGCTTTGCCATAGGCGTAGCCAGCCTTTTGAACGGGGGGGTGCCCAAATTTTTTAACCTGAACATGTTGGGTACAAACAATATCTTATGTAATAAAACCTAATAAAACGGAACCCCTTAAAAGCTATCAAATTTCCGTTTTAGACAGGTTTTTATTCACTAAAGTTATAATTGTATGGTACTTTTTTTTAAACGAACCCAAACGCATTTTTTCATTGCGCGAAGAAGGATGAGAAGTTGCACAAAAATAAATCTAATGGATAAGAAAAAGATATATAAACACAGATAAAATATGGTAGATATAAAACAAAGATATTCGTAAACATAAATCTGTAAGTATCACAAATTTTCATTTCAAACAGCAATGAAATACTAAAATAAATAAACACGGCTTTATTTCTCCAGTCATTTTGATCAAAGTAGCAATAGAGTAACTTGTAAAGGGAATAAGTACACAATTTAAAGTGGAAAAGAGTTCTTTCAATCTTTCTACACATGAATAAATAAATTTTTCCAATTTAAAAAAAAAAAAAAAAAAAAAAAAAGAGCCCGTCTCCTCTCTATAACATGTTCTTTTTAAAAATGTCAAAATATGGCCACAAAAAAAACGAAACTTAACCACCAACAGACCATTCCCATTAGAGATAAGTTCGGGCTTGTTTTCTGGGGCCCGGGTCCGCCCGAGATCGACGGTTTTAAATCCGAGCCCGAAAGATTTTTTGTTACCAGACCTCGAGCCCGATACCAAAAATATACAAAACAAAATTGTATGGTATTTATGGTATTAAAAATTTATTATTATGTTAATTATTTATTTTTGTTTATTCTTATTGTATTATAAATTTATTATTATAGTATTAAAATTTTCTTACACAGATAAAATTGTTAAATGAAAATTTAAATACAATCTTATCAAAATCCGTATCAAATAAAAATACAGTTGACTCTTAAAATTAATCTCAAATTTTTCCCTAATTTAAAAAGTAAATTTCATGTACATTGTTCCGCTGATTGGAGAGAAGTAAAACACACGATTGCATTTTATGTCTTTATTCCATGACGGCACAGGACGGACTGATAAAACATAGAACGAAGAAAATAGAATACGAAAGGAAAACCTTCGTATGAGTCATATACATTGGCGCCAAAGCCCTTATCATACATACATAAACATACTGGGCCCCGATGGCTTTTAAGACATCAATTAAATACCATTTCTTTTTCAAAATACAACAAAAGTTATATACACAGAATATCATATAAATGCAACATAACACATAATTTACAAATGCACAGAAGTTATTACCCATAATACTTACACATGAAAGAAGAAAAGGAAAAAAAAAGCTTGTTTAAATTTTACCTTAACACAATAACAGATGATAATGGAGATAATATGAAAATAAATAAATTACTCTTTTGAATTTTCACTCATTAAAAGTACCAGTTTGTGAATGGGTCTAGTAATTTCACCAAGAGCAGTTCTTAGTTTTACAACTCGAACTCTGTCATCACTGCCTGGGTACACTTGCAGAATTCGTCCCATTTTCCATTTTAATGGGGGTAAATTTTCCTCTTTTATAATAACCAAATCGTTCATTTGCATAGTTCGATAGTCTTTTCTCCATTTATTTCGCGATTGTAATTGAGTTAGGTAGTCCTTTTGCCACCTTTTCCAAAAGGATTGCGATAATTGGGTATTCAGTTTATAGCGTTCTCTAAGAGTAATCTTTTCCGACTGAATGTCAGGCTCTGGCAATGCTTTGAGTTCGGTTCCTATTAGGAAATGTCCTGGAGTAAGGGCTGACAAATCAGATGGATCGTCTGAGACTGGAATTAACGGACGAGAATTCATAACCGCTTCAATTTCGGTCAAATACGTATTAAATTCTTCATAGCTAAGTATTTGTTGACCGATGACCCTTCTCATATGATATTTCATAGTTTTGACGGCGGCCTCCCAAAGTCCACCGAAATGAGGTGCGGAAGGAGGGTTTGTTCTCCATTTGATACCTTCATTAGCGAGATATTGTCCAACATCTTGAGATACCCATGCATTCAATATGTGTCGTGATCCAATATAGTTTTTGCCACAGTCACTGTATAATTCTTCGGGTTTTCCTCTGCGTGCAATAAACCGTTTTAACGTAGAAATAAAAGAGTACGCAGTCAAATCATAAACACATTCCAGGTGCACAGCTTTGGTAATAAAGCAAACAAAAATACACACATAAATCTTTGTTGGTCGCACACCTCTGCCACGTCTAGCACTAACACTAAAAGGACCAGCGTAGTCAGTTCCGGTTTTCGAAAATGGTTTGCCTGGATTCACTCTTGAACATGGTAAGTCTGCCATCATTTGTTTCGAAAGTTCTGCGCGATGGCGTATACATATAACACAACTTCGGATTATTTGACGAATAGTGACACGGGCTCTAATAATCCAGTACTTCTGCCGCAAAAATGAATGGGTCAATTGCAGTCCACAATGTAGGTATTTTAAATGGAAGTAGGTGATCAAAAGTTTAGTAACTAGGTGGTCTTTTGGCAGCAGAATCGGATGTTTCACAGTAACACTCAAATTCGAATGTTTTATTCGGCCACCTATTCTAATGAGTCCTTCATTGTCCAAAAATAAGCTTAACTGGCTTAACTTATTTGAAGGTTGCAGACACTTCTGGCCTTTTAATTGTTCTATCTCGTTATAGAACTCGTTACTTTGAACTGATCGGATAATTACGTTATGTGCCTTCTCTAATTCCTTCACTTCCAGATATGGTGTCAGAACCCTTAATTTTTTACAATTGCCAACAAACCTTAAACACCAAGCAACCACTCTGAGCAATTTATTCCAACTAGAAAATTTACTCCATAGTTCTTCAACTACATTCGATTTGACAACCATACTTGTGACCAAAATTGCCTTCTCCTCAATTTCTATAGAGCTTTTATCCACCTGTTTGCCTTTTAACTGTTTAGGCCAATTTTCCTCACTTTCCTGCAACCAATGCGGTCCGTAAAACCACTTTTCATTGTTAATTAAATTTACAACAGATACCCCTCTAGTTACTAAATCTGCGGGGTTATCTTCAGACCTACAGTAAAACCAACAATTCGGGTCCGTTTTCTCCTGTATTTCCATAACTCTGTTGGATACAAACTGTTTCCAACGCTTCGCACATCCCTTGACCCAATGCAAAGCTATTTCTGAATCCGACCAATACATCGTTTTAGTTATCAGATCTTGAAAAATATTACAAATATATTTTCCAATCCGAGCACCAATTAAAACCGCCATTAACTCTAATCGGGGCAACGTTAATTTCTTCAGAGGAGCAACCCTGTTTTTAGACATGACAAACGACACATTATTTTTACCAAAGTCATCCTGATAGCGAAAATAAGCAACAGCTCCGTAAGCAATTAGCGAAGCATCGCAAAACACGTGCAACTCAATACCCGTAACTTTATCCTTATTATGACCTAACAAACAATTTCTACCAATTTTTAATTCCTCTAGGCCCGCAATTTCCGAACACCACGCTAACCACTTCTCCTTCAATTCATCAGGCAACTCCTGGTCCCAACTAATACCCCTTTCCCAAATTTGCTGCAACAAACGCTTTATTCTCACAATAAAAGGAGCGGCAACACCAATCGGATCAAAAATCATTGCAGCTACTCTTAACACACCTCGTTTTGTATTTTTTATTGCCCCCAAACTATCTATCAATAATCTAACCTCTAACGATAAAACATCATCCTCAGGATTCCAATTCAAGCCTAATACCTTTAAATGACCCTTTATACCAACATTTAATCCATTTTGTTCCCATAACTTTTCCAAATCAGAAGAGTTTGACCTTAATTTTCGCAAGTTGAATCCACCTTCCCTCAAAATTGAAACAGCATCATGAGATAAATTATACGCATCATGTATATTTTGAGCACCGTAAAATAAATCGTCAACATATAAAGAGGTATTTAACATATGCACCGACCTAGGTTTAGTCATTTCATATTTTCGAATGTGATTCTTAATAGTTCCACTCAAAATAAAAGATGAGATTTTACACCCGAATGGCAATCTATTCATGTGCATAATTTTATAATCTGTTTCATTATTATCAGCAAACCAAAGAAATTTTAAGAATTTGCGATCCTCTTCTGCTATTTTTATCATTAAAAATGCCTTTTCAATATCACCGTTAAATGCGATCTTAAATTTTCTAAAATTCAATATAATATCTAATACATTTGGATTTAAATTCGGACAAGTTTCCAAACAATCATTTAATGACAGATTTTCTTTCGATTTAGAGCTACAATTATACACAACGCGAACTTTCGTAGTTTCTTTATTTGTATTTACAACTGCTCTATGCGGCATGAAATATTCAATATTATCCCTGCCACATTCTTCAATTATTTCCTTACCCATCTGGTCATTTATTATTTCTTTATACTCATTTGCGATCCACTCATTCTTATCAAAACATTTCCTTAAATCATCAAATCTCCTTTTCGCTAACGTGAAATTATTCTGCAACGCAACAGGCGAATCTTTCCATAACAACCGTGTTTCATAACGACCGTCATTAAACTTTAAGTTATTTTCAAACTGCTCAATAAAACATTTCTCGGTGATAGATAATTCTTCCTTATCTTTTATACCCAAACTCTCTAAATCCCATAATACCTGAACATCTGTTCCCAAACTCAAGTTAGCAGATACTATATTTACGCAACTAGATTTATTATCACTCTGCTGACAGCCTTGAAGAGTATATCCGAATATTGTCGGTACGCAAGTGAGCGTTTTGTTTATTTTCTGAAAGCCGCAATTCTCAATAATATTCCAGAACATATCCCCTCCAATTAAGACGCTTATTGACTCATCCGTTTTTTCACATTGATCAGCTAAAACTATCCCATTGCTTTTCAAAACATCTTGAATTTCTACGTCTGGTATGGCGACTGGGGCAGTCGTTATTGTATCAGTAATTAGTGTTTCTATCTCAATAAATTGCTGACTGTCAGTTCTGCTCGTTAATTTCAATTTAACGACGTCATAAATTTTTTCTTTCGCCCTTTCCGAACCAAAGCAATAAACTGATAATCTTTCTTTTCGAATTGGTTTTAACTTTAAAAAATTCGCTAGGGACCTGGTGCACCATGAACGCTCCGACCCATTATCCATTAAAAGGCGGGCGATTTTAACATTTTTTGATTCATTAATGGGGCTAACTATCACTGAGCATGTTAATAACAAAATTTTAGACTTTGAAACAGAAGAATTACATTGCAATATAACAGAGCTATCCGATTCAGTATTACTATTATCTACATTTGGCGTTTCATTTTGAACATTATTCTTACTACACAAAATATAATTATGAAATTTGCTTTTACAGTATTTGCATTCAATTTTTAATCTACACGAGCGGCTATAATGAGCTTTAGAAAAACATTTAAAGCATCTGTTTTCCGATTTTAATTTGTTTTTCCTATCTTCTACTGTTTTATACTCACAAAATTCATGTTCGGTGCTGTCACAAAACACACAATTCTTTTTTACATTTGATACATAATTCCCAATTGCGATTGGTCGTGTCTGATCAAATCTTCTATTATTAAACTTTCTAAAATTGCTTTTGTATTCATTGTTATTATTACTCTCATATTTTATTTTAAAAGAATCCGGTTTCGCTGGAGCTAAATATGTTTTTTCTCTTGATTGAATTTCATTTTCGAGATAATTATGTATATCCTGAAATGTATAGCTAATCGGATATTTCCTATTAAACTCTAGAACAAGGTCTTTTGGAATCCTATCCAAAATTATAGGCGCTAACAAACTGCTAAAAGTTTCCTTTTGAACACCCAAGGCCTCCAAATTTCTAATTTGATTCTCAATTCTATCAAATAATTTTCTTAAGCCAATCGTATCTTGCGAATTATGAACAGCAGGAATTTTCAATAACCCGTTCATATGTGTTTGTATTAATGTATTAGTGTTACCAAACCTAGTTTTAAGAATGTTGAGTGCCGCGTCATAATTTTGCTCTGTAATTGCCAACCCAGCAATCGAACTCGCAGCCTGACCATTTAAATAAGATTTCAGATAGTTCAGTTTATCTATTTTCGTAAGATTTGGATTTTTATCAATAGCGGATTCAAATTGGCCATAAAATTCCAACCAATGAGCAGAATCGCCATAAAATGGTCTAATATTCAATTTTGGCAATTTAACAGTTATTTCATTTATTGCGTGTTTCAACTCAATTACTTCGGGACCTTTCAACTTTCCAATTTGTATTTTTATTCTTTGTTTCCACAAACAAATATTTTCATTGTATTCAATCGAAGTTGTTACATCACTTTCGATATCTTTAGCGGGGAGCAAAGTTTCAATTTCTTTATTTATTTCATTTAACGCATTTTCCTTGTCTAAAATTAACATTAATTTTTCATTTAAAGTATCTAGACAAACAGAATCTATCTCTTTAAACAATTCTTCGATGCTGTTTAACAATTTTGTGGTTGCGGTTCTAATTGCTTTTCGCTTGCCCTTACTTTTTTCTAGATCAGACATTATGCTAAATTCAACAATACTAGTTACACAACAATAATTACAGAATAAACAAATTTTCTTTCAACATACAACATAAAATACAATACACAAAAAATCAACAAAATAACACAGAAAAACCTTCTCTACTACACAGCAATTAGATAACAATTCCCTCTTCTCAAACTTAAATTACCCCAAAATCTAACATCTCTGTACAAACAGACAAATAAAAGCATCTCTACCTATATTTAATTCTATATTCACTGCTACAATACCATAAACAAACAAATCGAAACCAAAACTCACCTCTATCAATCTCAAACTTTCCATTTCTAGCTGCTATCCTTTGGAACTGCTATCCTTGTTATCCCCTTTCAAAACCGAAACACATACGCATATTAAACCTCCCAACAGCGGAATAACATCTTATACACAAAACTATAACCCACGCACTGACACCAAAATGTTCCGCTGATTGGAGAGAAGTAAAACACACGATTGCATTTTATGTCTTTATTCCATGACGGCACAGGACGGACTGATAAAACATAGAACGAAGAAAATAGAATACGAAAGGAAAACCTTCGTATGAGTCATATACATTGGCGCCAAAGCCCTTATCATACATACATAAACATACATGTTTGTGACTTAATGAATAAATGCATGAAATTTGCAGAAATTACTATTTGTAATCTGGCGAATCGAACTACGTTTTTCAACTTTCTGCAAAAAATGTACATCTTTAATTATAACCTATTCCTTTCTCATAACAATCTCCCATTATTGATAGGTGTCTGAAAATCAACGTAAAATTAAAAAAATGATTTTATTATCTTAAAGGTCCGATGCTTTTATGCGAAAAGAGGAAACACCGAACAATTGCTTTATATCAGAATAACATAATTATTTTCACTTACGCAGGAAAGTTGACTTCGAAAATGTATATCGTCCTCAGCATGAACAGACTTCATGTTGACAAATAGATAGAACAACAACTAATTTTCATATGAAAAACGACTATGACTCGTGCACAATAGAAGATTAAACAATTTGCAAACCTCCAGCTAATTTTCGTCTATTAATAACAAAAGAAAGTACTATCTTCACGTTATGTAACTAAATAATAAATAAATAAATAAACGACCCTGTTAAAAAATATATGCTAACGAAAAGCCAACAAAAAGCAAATTCATATCTGTGTTTACTTTGATTGGCGCCATTCTGTAGGTCGTCGTCGGAAATTATGTAGACATAAATCTGTAATTATCACAAATTTTCATTTGAAATAGCAAGGAAATGCTAAAATAAACAAACATTACTTAATTTCCCGTCATTTTGATCTAAATGACTTATTTGAAAAGGAATAAGTATGCAATTTTAAATGGAATTTTTTTTTCAATCTTTTTACGCATGAATAAATATAATTTTTCGGTTTCAGAAAAAATGAGCCCGAGCCCGAAGATTAGAATAAAAATTGATTAAAAAAGTAAATAATGCCTTTGTGCACAAATGTTTAAAGATAGGAAGGTAGCAAATAGCTATTTGCTACCTTCTCATACTTTATTTGTGCATTTATAATCGTTGGTTTTCTATCTTTAAATAAAAATTGAGCCCAAGACCGTATCAGGCCCGGGCTGAGCACATCTTATCTCAGTTTTGCATATCATTATTTCTGATTTTCAAAGGAAGCAGATTTGTGAGACCCCTCCGTTCCCCAGGCTAATCACACGGTGGAATTACCATTTCACATCTGTATTTCCTTTTTTTTTTTTTTTTTTTTTTTTTTGTTCCTATCTGGATTTTAGATTACAAAAGCAAAGGTATAAATAGTTTCTATCCTTGTCCAGAATTTGCGCTAAATTCTTAAAGAATTGCAAAAACATGCATGAGAAAGAACGGCGTTAAAAAAAACTTCCATAAACAAAAGACATTAAATTGGGATTTAAAAAGACAACTTTTTGTCTTACTGCGACTAATACAGATTCTAGTAAATGTTCTAATTTTAAAAAAGATAAAAAAAAAAAAAAAGAATGTGGGTCCAGGGCCGTAGCTAAGGGGCGCTATGGGCAGCTCAGCCCCCCCCCCCTAAAATATTTTGAGCCCCCCCTGGAAAAGATTCCAAGGTCACTCAATGAATTTCTGTTCCAAAAATTCAAATGAAATTCTGTTCAAAAATCTAAGTTAGTTTTAAGAACCTTTCACAATTTTGCAGGATTACTAAATTGTATCTAAAATAAGTGTTTCAACACTCCCTCATCTTCTTTGTACATATGAAGCTAGCAGAGTTTCCCCCAGAGGGTTTTAGGAGGGCGCTCCGCCAGTCCTGCCCTTTATTTTAAAAAATAGCGCCCCTCTTGTCATTCATTAAAAAAAAATAGCGCCCTTCTTGCCCCATGTTTGAAAAAGGGCAGCCCTCCAGCGATGATCCGAACGCGCTATAGCGCGTAAATTACGCAGAAATTCGGCGACGGAACGCAAAAAATAGCCTCATACGCGCCCCGTGGAACGGTTAATTTCGTCAAAAAATCGCTAAAAAAAACCGGCAAGTTTCTTTTAAAATCGCGAAATAACGACTAATTTCCAACAAGATTCGCAAACAAATGGCTAATTTCGCACAAAATTTCACAAAACGGCAAATTTCCTCAAAAGATCGTGAAAAACGACAAATTTCTTCTAAAAATCGCGATAAAACGGAAAATTTTGTCAAATGAGTCACAAAAAACGGCAACTTTTGTCAAAAAAATGGCGATAAAACGGCAGATTTCGTCAAAATATTTGCCAAAAAACGGCAAATTCGTCCAGAAATCGCAATAAAACGGAAAATTCTGTGAAAAGTTCCATTTTTTTTCTCGAGGTTTGTCGTTTTTTCGCGATTTTTTAGCAAAATATGCCGTTTTTGCGATCTTTTGACAAGAACTGCTGTTTTGCGATCTTCTAATAAAATGTACCGTTTTTTGCGATTTTTTCACGAAATTTGACGTTTTTTCGCGATTGTTTAGCAAAATATGCCGTTTTTTGCGATCTTTTAAAATATTTGCCGTTTTTTCGCGATCTTTTAAGAAAATTTGCCCTTTTTTTTCAATTTTTTTGATGAAATTTCTGTTTTTTCACGACTTTTTGAATCGCTAGATTCTAGATTCAACTTTATAAAAGTGCCCTTTTCAGAACAGTAGCGCCCTGCCCTTTTTTAAACCTGGGGGAAACTCTGAAGCTAGCATGATGTTTAATTTTGATCAGCTATAAACTCAAAATTTTCATCATCCTAAAATTTTCTTAGTATAAAATGAAGTTATTAGAACACTTTTTAATAAGAAACATAATACCTACAATATGAATATGCGTTACTTCATCTTTCTGCAGCAACGCGAGAGAAAAAAAATTATGAACCCCTCTTACATTCTCTTGAGCCCCCCCCCCCCCCCTACATTCACTTGAGCCCCCTTACATTCTCTTGAGTCCCCCCCCCCCCTATTGTTCACTTCTAGCTACGGCCCTGTGTGCGTCTTTTCTTTTATTACATATCAAAACATACTGTTAGTTTTGAGTAACTAATTGAACTAACTTGACTTTCAATTTTCTTCTTTTTTTCTTTTATAAATTTCGATGTTTTAAAATAATCAAGCTTGGGTCTGCGCAAGCGGGGGAGGGTGCCCGGGCACCCAGGGCACCCCCCCCTGGCTACGCGCATGTTTGCATCATTCATTTGGTGAAATCCAGACTTTTGAGACCGAAATTTGCGCGATTTTAGCGATAGTTATGTCTCAAATACTAAGCATATAATTTCATCAAACTTCATCTTCTATTAGACTTTGATATAAATTTACATTAATTAGATGTTCCTGTAAATTACATAACAGGTACGCATTTCGGGGTTACTGAAATACAAACAATATAAACTGACGCAGGCAAAGCCGTAGCTAATACACCACGATCCCGCTTAAAGAAAAGAGGCGGGCTTTTCTTTAGGCGGGATCTTTCCCGTAGCGGGTGCCTGCGTCTCTCTGTCTCTTTGCTCAGTTTTGTTTTTTCTAGCTCGCTGAGTTATGCACTAATGAAGAATTTCGTTAATAGATTCGAAACAGCTGTTTGCTACCTTTTCATACTTTATTTGTGCATTTATAATCGTTGGTTTTCTATCTTTAAACATTTTTGCACAAAGACTTTATTTGCTATTTTTTTTTTTTTTTTTTTAAATCTTATTTGTCATTGTTATTGGAAAAGTTTACTAAATATAACTTATCGGACCGGGAGCCGTATAAAAATTTATATTTCGTAATTTTATTTTAAGAAAATTTTTTTTGACCCAAATCCTTTCTAACTGCTTCTCTGATTTGCCCGTACGTCATACGGGCAACGTGTTTTAGCCAATCATAATTTATTAATTTCATCAGTATTTTTTTTTCCATAAATTTTGCGATATTCAACCCGAACTTTCTTCTAATTCAACTAAGCAAAAATTTCTATATTGAAAAATCGGTAATAAAATATTAAAAGTCTGTAAAAGATATGAAAAAAATAGGCATTATTTGAAAGTTTTTTCAATAATATTGATCATTTAAGAGGTTAAGATAATTTTTACCTCATTTAAAATATTTTTGTAATTGGAAGTCTTCGACTAATGGTTTAGAAATAATAACCTTTGGACACCCTTGCGGGTGGACACCCTGTATATATATATGTATAAAGAGAGAGAGAGAGAGAGAACCATTATACAATACTACTATTTAACATCTATAATGAATGTAGAATAACACATAAAATAACAAACTAAAAGAAAACAAGAGGAGTTGGCGATATTGGAACAATTACGAAGTATTAAAAATGTGGTATTTGGCTCGTTGTCAAGGGTAATACCAAATAGACTAATGTCTGATTAGAAATCAGGATAAACCTAAAAATGATTTCTAAATTATCGAATTAATCGTAAATGCAAAATTTAATTGAATCAAAAATATTAGACATATATTAAACCAATAATAATACGTAGAATTAGCAAAGTGAAAAAACCTATATTATACAGTCGCCAACATGTGGGAGAAAAAAACAAATTCAAATTTGCAATCTCGTTTCGCTAACAGTTAACGGAATATTGTAACGAACAAAATATATATACCAAATATATATATTTAATTATTATGTATACACACTTAAAAAGTACATACCGGGTGTCCCAAAAATGACTGATGGATTTTAAAATTCAATAACTTGCAAACGGTGACAGCTATTTAAAAAATTTTTGCAGGAGGGTTATGTATAATGTCAGGAGTTTTTTTTACCGTAATTTTTTATTTTAGTTCAAATTTCAAACAATAGGTGGCGCTGACGGCGATTGAAGGCCATATCAACGCTTCACTCAGCACTGATCACCTGGCCTTCCATCGCCGTCAGCGCCACCTATTGTTTGAAATTCTAACTAAAATAAAAAAATTACGTTAAAAAAACTCCTGACATTATGCATAACCCTCCTGCAAAATTTTTTTAAATAGCTATCACCGTTTGCAAGTTATTGAATTTTAAAATCCATCAGTCATTTTTGGGACACCCGGTATATATATACTTTTTAGGTGTTGGTAGTTTGGGATTCCTGGGGTCTTATAATGAAAAGTTAAGGAATTTTTCAATAGTCGCAGCTTAACAGCGACTGCAATACGTAATATTTCTTATTAAATCTACCTACAAATGCATGCTATTCATCGTAGCGCAAAGCTATATGCATGTTTTTCGCTTATTAATGAACAAAAGAGGCAATTCTAGACTGTCTGGGATATAAAATGTAATACATCAAAAAATAATAATACACTAATATGATGAAAATTATGATTACTTCCACTCTATTATCACCTCCATGCATACTTATGTTATGCTACTTTTTTGTCACCCCAAATAAAAGCTTTCATACAAAGCGAAACAATCTAATGTCTTCTCACATACCAAGTATTTTTCCACGCACAAATTAAAGAGAAGAGAAAATGCTTATCGTCCTTTTCGAACTAAAGTGTGATTGAAAACTTTATTACCACCGTGTAATTGTCTCTAATTATTTTCATTATGAATCTCGGGCACTTTGTCTTTTGACGGATTACCCGATGGTAATACAAAAAGTGAAATCCGAATTACATGTTGGAAGGCCCATCAGAATTCATTTAAAAGAGTAATGAACCTTTTCTTGGATCGATAGATCTTCATTATGTCTAAAATTCAGAATTTTGACTTCACGTGAAGGTAAAAAATTACGAGGTGCCCAGCTTACATGACCTCCATGATAATGCAATAACAATAAAAGGAGAAACTCGAGCAGGCATTTAGCTATTACTAATTTAACATCTGCTACATATTCGTTTAACTCTTTTTGCTTCGACGATATTTTTAAGTAGCATTAAAGAAAATTTTAAATATCTGCCTACGATATAAATTAGTAATTTCGCTAAAATTATCGACTTTTTTGTTTTATTATTCCATTTGAAAGTGAAACTTTTCGATTCTATCACTGCTTTTGTTGTTGTTGTTCTTTGTTTCTAATATGTTTTAGAACAGAAATTATAGTCAATTTACAGTAAAAATATGAGCAGGCATGTGCTAATTTAACATTGAAAGGCCTTTTTTTTTAATTTATTTTTACATAAAAATAACTTACTTCAAAAATTACAACTGAAAATATCATTATCATTATTTCATAAGAAATTATGAGATTTGTCTGTACAGTATTTTCTAGTGCATCTGTTAAAAGAATTCGAATTGTATGGCTTTTTTCAAAATGGTTGACCGTTACATAAACAAAAACGTTGTAAAACTGTTCAAAATCTTATAATGTACTCTTCGTTAATCTTTAAAATATTTATTTACTTAAGGCGTCATTTAAACTTCTGGTAGGTGCACTCGAAAAAAAAAATGTATAGTTTACTCTAGCAATTTTTATTCTTATAATTTTATTTATTATCGTGTAACATTTTTTAAATTTTTACAGTTTTTTTTTTTTTCGATTTTCATACATATTTAACATTAATGACCGAGCACTATCAACTTTAGATATTTCATCGAATATTTAAAAAATATACTAGTCAGATTCTTGTGGAATTTCAAGATTAAAAAAGAACAAGTTTGACCTCAAATTTATCAACGACGAGGAAAAATGTAATTCTTGGAATCACTCTGTAAAATAAAGTTCAAGAAATGCTCTATCGCTATATTGCAAATAGGCAAATATTAATCTTTAAAATGTTTATTTACTTGTCTGTAAGAAGTCTCCAAGAATTATATTACTTGTTGTAATATAATTTTTGGAATCACCCTGTAAAATAAAGTGCAAGCAATCCACTATCGCTGTATCATGCAAATAGGCAAATATTACACAATATGCGTATTCATTTGCATAAGAATAGCGCGTATATTAATATAATATAGCGATTTATTGTAAATAATAATAATAATAATAAATCTTGCATGCTTTTTGCTTATAACATGCAGGGTTTTCGACCAAATTTAAAGCCAGTTTAAAAAAAAAAAAAATTGGGGAAATGTAGTAGAAATAATGTAGTGCAATTGAAATATAAATATATTAAATATTTTAGGAAATATGAGTAATTGTGAAGTACCTTTTTATGAGCATGCTCGAACGATAACAGATATTTTTTTGCATCATTTGATAGTAAATCTATGGAGACACTTATTGAAAAAAATGCAGTCAAAAATCATAATAATTTAGAAAGATATCAACGATACAGTGAACTGAATTTTAGTTTTTCACTGAACTGAATGATAAGGAATTGTACACAAACTGATATTTTTTAAGTTATCTGACAGCGTTCGGAACAACTTTTTTTTTTTAAAGCTATTTAATTATAATTTAAGGTTGTCTTAATAAAAAAAAATTACTTTAAATCACAAGGGAAAAAACGATTGTCCATACATTAATTTTGCTTACAATTTGGTAAATGGGGGGGGGGGGGGTACGGTAAAATTTTGTTAAATTTAATCCATCACGTAAAACAGGAGATATTCTAGTTCATATACATACATCTTCTGTGTACGTAATTTCTATGAGAGTGGTGAAGACAATAAACTAAAATCTAGTAAGAGATATTATACATTTTTTCATGTTCGTGGTTATTTTACTTTTAACTTTTATATATTCCACGAAAAAAAACCTCTAAAACATAAAATATTTATTCTAAAACTAATTGTTTCAGAATCAATTTGCCTTCCCAACATTGTCAATAGCTTGCAAGTCATTTTTTTCCCCTTGTGATATTTAAATACATTTCCGAGAAATCTCATTTTGCGTATGTGATTTCCACTAAAAAGTGCATTTTCATTAAAACACATTTATTTAACTGAAATATTTACTTAACTATTTCAAACTTTACTAAAAAACTACCAATTAGATATAAACGGCACAAACGTCTAAAATTGAAATTACCAGTCATTAATTGTTATATAGCGTTGGCGGTGGATGTTTTCTCAAAAATATTTTTTTAAACATGATTGACATGTTATCTCAAGTTCTATTCAACCAATTTACTTTAAATTTTGTAAATCTTCAATGTATAACTTTCTAGTTCCTATCGTTTTTCAATCAAAATTATTATTATTATTATTATTATTATTATTATTATTATTATTATTATTATTATTATTATTATTATTATGTTAAAAAAAAAAAAAAAAAAAAAAAAAAGAAAAAGAAAAATGCTTTTTTTTATATACAATCGCCATTTCGAAAAAAAAAACCGAATTTTCATAGATAGGCGCTATAGCGACATTTTTTCTAAATAAGAATCTTTCTACTGTTGTTTCAGATAACCAGAAGAGTCACAATCGTTTCAACCTGCACACCCCCTTTTTTTACTTCCAGCTTTACCAGTTTATAACTTATTTAATTTAAATTTTTGACCAATTTTTTTTTTTTTTTTTTTTTTTTTTTTTTTACATATTTTCAAATATGTATTTTGAATGATAAAACATTTTTTTCTTAATCGAACTTCCAAAAAACGTCCATAATATATTCCTCTAGGCCAGAATACCCCCATTGGTAATCTTCTAAACGGAAAATTCAAATCAGAAGCCTGTCATTGATAAACTTCGTTTTCATCAAGGCGACATATGTAAATAATTGAACTCGCACTAATTGCAGCGTGTCAGTTAATTCCGCATCTCAAAAACAAACAAACTCCCCACGGAGACTTCGGAACATCATAACTCATCTTCGTGAACCGTGACATTAATGTGAGTTTCTCTTCGGACTTATGTCAGGTCCGCAAGATGCACGACTCGGAATCTGTCACCAGACATGCGCCCGGTTCCGTCTTGAACAAGATTAATTAAAGCGTTTATCAAACTATTATCGGCATCTTAATCGGCAAGGAAGTGTAGGTACTCCGTTGCCCCCTATCAATCACATGTATAATTGAAAGGGTCCAACTAAGGGAATAATGGGTGGTCTCTGTACCTACCAGCAAGAGAATTGCCACGTGTATGAAAAGGTTATGTACTCCGTTTTTTATTTATTTTTTTATTTTATTTTATTTTATTATTTTTTTTTTTCTAGAAATATCGACTGTTATAAAAATTTAAGGTAGACACTGAACAGAATCCCTAGGAATCACAAAACTGACGCATGCGTACCTACCATACTCTCGCACTCGTCGAAGGCTACCTCTGGTGTTTTTGTATAAATTTTATGGATTATGATGGTGTGATGGCTTGATGCATATGCTGTCTGACCAGACTACGGAGATATTGGGTTCGAACCCGAGGATGGGAGATTATTGTAAAGTTGGAGAAAAAAAATTAGGTTTTTAAATGTTTAAGTTGCAAAAAATATTATCAATTAATTCTTATATAATTAATTATATAAATGTATTACATAATTAATTATTATATAATATATATACAAAAACAATATTAATAATTATATTTTTTTATATCTTTAAAAAATTGTCATTTGTAATTAAAACTACATACATTTTGTTTTTCAACTTGCAATTAATTATTATATAATGTAATATTAATTAATTAATATTAATAATATTATTTATTATTTAATTATTATATAATAATATTAATATAATTATGTATAATTTATATTGAAAAATCAACTATAGCTTTCTGTAAATAAATACTTTATATTAGTTTAGTATTAATTAATAATTATATAATTTATATTTTTTAGAATGCTATCTGTGATAAAAAAGATATATATATATATATTCAAGCTGTAGTTGCAGGGAGAATTTTTACTTCTAATCCTAATAAAATCAGAAGTCTGTGCTTGGTGGAGGCTGAGGGGGGAAAGGATCCCACTAACGATCCCATGAAATTATACCTGTATGCTCATTTGCTTTCACTTAATATAATTCACATTCCATGGGAGGAAAAAAAAAAAATATATATATATATGTGTGACGATTTAAAAGTTAGGAGCCAGAGACATCAACGCCGGGTTTCCCTTTCACCGCAGAGAAGTCATGGCCACCGAGGAAAATAAATAAATAGATGTAGAGAATCCAAATAATTACTCATTGGCTGCTGTAAGTTCATTTATTTAATCCGTAATCATGAGAAAGGGAAAAGCTCCTTTTGCAAACTGTCTTTTACCGAAACATTCCATCATTATTTCAGCGAGCCGTACTCATCGAAGAAAAAACCCAAGAATCCTCCTTCTCAGCTCGAGACTTTCCCTCTTAAATCTAAAAAGAAAAATCCAGAACATTTTGTAACCTCAAACCATCATTCTTTTATGTAAACAGAATTCTTGTCCAGATACGAGATTATTTTCCGCAGACGATAAATTTATTTTTTAAAAAAATATTATTTAACCAATTTATAATCGACTCAGGATTTTAAATATCTTAGGCAGACGATTTTTATAGACTATTAATTTTAAGAGAAAAAGAAAAGAAATGAATTTATTGCTACGCACACTATCAAAGGTTGATTGAGGAAAAATAAATAAATAGATAAAATAAAATAATGATATTTTTTGAAAGGTATGGGTTTGGAATAAATTTAATAAGACTGTCTTAAAAAGGGTTGATAAAAACATAGAAGAAATTAGTTTTATTTGGAATATTAAGAAATAAAGTTTAATTAAGAATATTTTTAATTTAGAGCCATTTTTTAAGTTTACGCATACTGGAATAATGTTTTTTAAGGCAAATTAAGAATTTATATCGTCTGCATAAAGATTAACAGATTAGATTTAGAAACAAGATTTTAATTTAATAATTTGAAGTAAGTACGGAACATTATTATAAGAAAATTAAGATAGTATAAAGGTTAGCTTTGGCGAAAAAATTTTTAATTTGTAATATATATACATTATTTATGACCTTTTTTATTTGTATATTTTTGCTTTGTAATTTAACCGTTTGACTGCTATGCAGCGCTATCGAGCTTCCAGATTTCAAGTCCAAACAAGCTAAGTGGCGCTCTCGCGCTGTCATTTCAGTACCAGTCCGTACCTCTGCGCGTGAGCAAATATTTTGCCGCTCTTGCTTTTTCATAACAAAACTGCGTCTTTTAAAGCATATATAGCGTTTTTAATTAGTTTTCAATCCAAAATCTGGAAGCTCGATAGCGCTGCATAGCAGTCAAACGGTTAATGTCATTTTAGCTGAAATTTTACAATTTAATGACTAATGTTAATTTTGCATTTAATATTAAATTACGACATTGAAACATGGAAAAAAATAAATGAATCTAACTGAATACAATTGAAACTTGCAGAACCAAAGCAGAATCCTCAATATACATTGTAAAATTAAAAGTTATTTTCATTATTGAAAAAATATTGGTATATTGAGTTCATTTGCTTTTAGAAGGATGCTATTTAATGTACTTTCTATACTTATAAATAGAAATTTATCAATATTAGCTTTCAGTTAATTTTCTTAAACGATATAGTTTTTGTCCATCATTTTACTTAATTTTTGTTTTTTATTATTAAATTAATTCTACTAATATAAATTTATATAATGCTAATTTGATATTATATTTTTAAATGCAGATAATTTTTAGCTAATTGCACTGAATATTTGTTTCTAGTTTCATATTAGTAATATTACATTTATTATATCTTAATTCTATTAATCACCATCATATTATTATTATCTGTTTATTATAATGATTTAATAAATATTGTTAAATATTTTAATCATAAGATATTAATATATTTTTCATTTATACTATACAATTAGTTTTACTTTTTTAATAAAAAATAATAAATATTTAGACTATATGCTAATTATAACTATATTAATATTGTACAATTAGTTTATTTAAAAAATAATAATAATAAATGTTTATACTGAATGCTATATTAATCTTAAACATTTGCAATTTTCTTTAAATTGGTTTTTAAATTTGAAGCACTAATTACAAAATATATTATACACATAACCAACATTTTTTTTTTTTTTTCGTTTTTGCACTTTTTATTAATAATAATTATTCAAAGTTCATAACTTCTTCCTTCTTCCAGAAAAAATATACTAAATGTATCGCTATACTTTATAATTATAATTATTAATTAATATTAAACCAATATAATGTATTTATTTACAGAAAGCTATAATAGATTTTTCATTATAAAGTATACATAATTATATTAATATTATTTTATAATAATTAATTAATAAATAATATTATTATGTTATAAAATAATACATGTTATATAATAATTTATTAATAATAATGTTAATTACGTTATATAATTAATTGCAGCTTGAAAAACAAAATGTATGTTGTTTTAATTACAAATGATTTTTTTTAAAGTATAAATAACATAATTATTATTATTATTATTATGTAAATATGTCATATAATAATTAATTATGTAATATATTTACGTAATTAGTTATATAATTAGAAGATAGCCCGTCAAAATGACGTGTTTGCATTTTTAAAGGATGATAAAAAATTACAACTGAGGTCAATCATAGCCACTTTAGGCTGAAACAATTTTGATAAATACAGCGATTAAACTTGGAGAGGGAAAAATCTAACAAAAAAAATTTCAACCGAAATCTGCATTTAAAACTATAGCAAAACTATCTGGTAGATGGGGGTGGGGATTATAATGAAATTTAAAACGCACCCGCGGTTTGCTTAAATAAAAAGTTTTAATTAAATATTGTTTTTGAAATCGTGAAAAGATTTCTAAGCGAAGTAAAATGTAGTGACGTCATTTACAGCTCCCACTGTAAATCTGACCAATGAGAATGCTCCATTACGATTATGGAACGCTTTCATTGGTCAGAAAATGCCTTTAAAATCGAAGGTAACTCTTCACAATGTTTTTTATAAATTTGAAATTCTCAAGAGTCTTTCACGGCTGTAAAGAAAAAAAAATTAAAGCAACCCGAATATAAAAAGTTTAACAATATTGCATTTAAAACGCACCTTCGCTTTCCTTTAATAAAAAGTTTTAATTAAATATACTTTTTGAAATCGTGGAAAGATTTCAAAGCTAAGTAAAATGTAGTGACGTCATTTACAGATGCCACTGTAAATCTGACCAATGAGAATGCTCCATTATGACTATGAAACGTTTTCATTGGTGAATGAGTTTCTTTTTCTCGTGTATAGGTTGACCCCGGAATTGTTATACACGGAGGGGTTTTATATATATAATTATATTAATAATTAAACTTTTAAGAATATTTTTTGAAACTTAAACATTCAAAAATCTAATTTTATTCTTTTTTCAAACTTTCGAATGATCCGCGCATGCTGTTTGTATGAAATTCATACAAAAACACCAGAAGTAGCCTTCGCCGAGGGCGAGAGCACGATAGATACGCATGCGCCAGTTTTGTGATTCCAACGGATTCTATTCAGTGTCTTCCAAAATTTAATTAAGGAATAATTCAGTGCAAAAAAAGTCTGCGAGTGGTACGATGAGAAGAGATAAAATTTTGATTAAAGGTCTGCTGCAGTGAAATTTCCTGATTTCGAAATCTCATGTTCAACTATGGGAAAATTTGGAAGCGTGATTTTCTCATTACCTAATATAATTATTGAAATAACATTTTCGTCATTTTAAATATTTTTAAGAAGATGATAAAATTTAATCAAATGGAAATTTCAAAGTTTTTAGGGATTTTTCATATACTTAAAATTTATGTGGACAGTTTTTAAAAACATATATCATAGGCATCGGATGTCTGCTCTCTGACAGTCAAAACGGTACTTCAATAATGATATTAGGTAATGAGTCATCGTGCTTCGAAATTTTCCGATAGGAAGAAACACTTGTTTAAAATCATTACCTTATAGTATTTTTTAAAAATATCGGGAAGTTAAGACTGTTAAAACTGTTGTTAGTTTTCGTTTTTTCAAAAACTAAAACAAAATCACTTCACCTTTTTTCATTCACGTATAAAAACATTTCATATTTATTTACTTAGAAGGTGTCACAAATAAAAATTAAATTAAAGAGTTGACATGTTTCGGTTCATTAATAAGAACCGTATTCATAACATATAAAATCAGTAGAAAATTAAATGACACTGGATATAAATATAATTTAAAAATCAAAACAAAACATTGCGCCCGCTATGATCGTGAATATAGCCATTGCCAACGCGGCATATAAATATAATAAATTTTGACCATATATTAAATTTAAAAAGTAAAAAAATTAAAATTAAAAAAGTAGAAAAACTCAATGACTCTGGATATAAAGGTAATTTAAAACCCCAAAACATAAAATATTGCGCCCTCTATGATCGTGAATAGCCAATGCCATCGCGGTTCCTCCTATTAGACTCATCCTTTAAATATTTATTAAGTAATTCTAACCACAAACTCGGAATGTCAAAAGAATAAGAATCATTACAAACTCTATCCCTCCTAGAATATATCTCTATGGATTCACGGATGATTAATTTTCGGAATAAACTGGAAATGAACACTAATCTACTATCTTTAAAACAAATTTTAACCCCCCTCTTTAAAAACAATCTTGATAACGCAGTCTTATCCCTACCAAATTTTATGTCACATTCATGCTCTTTCTTCCTAACCCCAAACTTTCTACCTGTCATACCGATATAAAAATTAATATCCCCCTCTTCATTCTCATATGGAATTTCATATACCCCTGCTAGATCATCTTGTGGAACCGGATCAAAAGCTCTGTATAGAAGATGTTTTAACTTAGGAGGTGGCTTAGCAATTAATTCTATTTTAAACTTTTTTAATTTAGCTTTAAGCCTCTCAAAATTACCCTTTATATAAGGAAACGATAGTCTTTTAACCCCAATCTCTTCCCCCTTCTCACAGGCATTATCAACCAAATTACAATTAACCTGAGAATTATTTTTATCCCTATAATTTTTAACCAATTTATTAATTTTATCCTTTTTGTAACCATTCAACTTAGCAATATTAAAAATATAATTCAACTCTTCATACAAAAATTCATCAGAACAAATAATAAACGCACGATTAACCATGAACCGGAATGTAGAAAACTTATACCCAAAGGGTGAATACGCAGAAAATGGAATAATATGCTGACTAGCTATATCTTTCCTGTAAACTTTCCTTTTTAACATAGAACCCTCTCTAATAAGCCACACGTCTAAAAATGAAATAGCACGATCATTTTCCAATTCAAACGTAAATTGAATATTCCTATCCAGTTTATTAACTTCATCTACAAAAACAATGAAAGACTCAACTCCCCCCTCCCAAATTAAAAACACATCGTCAACATACCTCTTCCAAAATTTAGGAACTTTCTCGAACTTTGCGAAAATATTCTCTTCAAAAGGCCTCATTTTAAACTCAGCTAAAAAACCCGAAATAGGAGAACCCATAGGGGCACCCATGTTTTGTTTATAAATTTTACCATCAAAAACAAAATAATTACTTTGTACAATCAACTGTAATCCATCTTTTAAAGTACATTTTATACTGTCATTATATATTTCTGCCTTGTCAATCCTCTTTTTAATATCATCACAAACTTCAAAAATGTCAATCGACGGAAAAAGTGATTTGACATCCAAACTAGCTAATAAACAGTTATGAGGAATTTCAAGTGTCCTTATGCTTTCAACAAAACTTGCAGTGGAATCCACAACATACTCTGATGGCGGCAGTAACTCTTTCAAAATAAGCACAAACGCCTTTTCTAAACGCCTTTTCCTCCTTTGAATAAAATCCACAAAAAGGTGAAAGATATTATTGAAAAAGGTTGTTGGCCAGATAATGTTAAAGTTAGATTGTTTATTAATAAACAGGGTGTGATTCCACGTTTGATAGGTAGATTAAAGGATCATAAAGAGGGGTATCCTCTACGCCCCATCGTTACAAGATGCCAAGCACCGACTTACTATTTAGAAAAGGCGTTTGTGCTTATTTTGAAAGAGTTACTGCCGCCATCAGAGTATGTTGTGGATTCCACTGCAAGTTTTGTTGAAAGCATAAGGACACTTGAAATTCCTCATAACTGTTTATTAGCTAGTTTGGATGTCAAATCACTTTTTCCGTCGATTGACATTTTTGAAGTTTGTGATGATATTAAAAAGAGGATTGACAAGGCAGAAATATATAATGACAGTATAAAATGTACTTTAAAAGATGGATTACAGTTGATTGTACAAAGTAATTATTTTGTTTTTGATGGTAAAATTTATAAACAAAACATGGGTGCCCCTATGGGTTCTCCTATTTCGGGTTTTTTAGCTGAGTTTAAAATGAGGCCTTTTGAAGAGAATATTTTCGCAAAGTTCGAGAAAGTTCCTAAATTTTGGAAGAGGTATGTTGACGATGTGTTTTTAATTTGGGAGGGGGGAGTTGAGTCTTTCATTGTTTTTGTAGATGAAGTTAATAAACTGGATAGGAATATTCAATTTACGTTTGAATTGGAAAATGATCGTGCTATTTCATTTTTAGACGTGTGGCTTATTAGAGAGGGTTCTATGTTAAAAAGGAAAGTTTACAGGAAAGATATAGCTAGTCAGCATATTATTCCATTTTCTGCGTATTCACCCTTTGGGTATAAGTTTTCTACATTCCGGTTCATGGTTAATCGTGCGTTTATTATTTGTTCTGATGAATTTTTGTATGAAGAGTTGAATTATATTTTTAATATTGCTAAGTTGAATGGTTACAAAAAGGATAAAATTAATAAATTGGTTAAAAATTATAGGGATAAAAATAATTCTCAGGTTAATTGTAATTTGGTTGATAATGCCTGTGAGAAGGGGGAAGAGATTGGGGTTAAAAGACTATCGTTTCCTTATATAAAGGGTAATTTTGAGAGGCTTAAAGCTAAATTAAAAAAGTTTAAAATAGAATTAATTGCTAAGCCACCTCCTAAGTTAAAACATCTTCTATACAGAGCTTTTGATCCGGTTCCACAAGATGATCTAGCAGGGGTATATGAAATTCCATATGAGAATGAAGAGGGGGATATTAATTTTTATATCGGTATGACAGGTAGAAAGTTTGGGGTTAGGAAGAAAGAGCATGAATGTGACATAAAATTTGGTAGGGATAAGACTGCGTTATCAAGATTGTTTTTAAAGAGGGGGGTTAAAATTTGTTTTAAAGATAGTAGATTAGTGTTCATTTCCAGTTTATTCCGAAAATTAATCATCCGTGAATCCATAGAGATATATTCTAGGAGGGATAGAGTTTGTAATGATTCTTATTCTTTTGACATTCCGAGTTTGTGGTTAGAATTACTTAATAAATATTTAAAGGATGAGTCTAATAGGAGGAACCGCGATGGCATTGGCTATTCACGATCATAGAGGGCGCAATATTTTATGTTTTGGGGTTTTAAATTACCTTTATATCCAGAGTCATTGAGTTTTTCTACTTTTTTAATTTTAATTTTTTTACTTTTTAAATTTAATATATGGTCAAAATTTATTATATTTATATGCCGCGTTGGCAATGGCTATATTCACGATCATAGCGGGCGCAATGTTTTGTTTTGATTTTTAAATTATATTTATATCCAGTGTCATTTAATTTTCTACTGATTTTATATGTTATGAATACGGTTCTTATTAATGAACCGAAACATGTCAACTCTTTAATTTAATTTTTATTTGTGACACCTTCTAAGTAAATAAATATGAAATGTTTTTTATAAGTTAAGACTGTTTACAAAGTTCATTTTATATTAGCTGATTATAAAATGTTTGTATAATCTTAATCAAACGCGAAAACAGCCATTAACAGCAGCTCATTGGGCCGTAAATTCCCTCCGTAAGACGGAAAAGAATACATACACATTTATAAAGCGATCGTCTCTGTTTATTATTATTATTATTCAATCTTTCGTAATTTTTTTTTAAGCTGATCAAATTAAATGAATTTTAGAGGTGGGACGGGGGTTGACGAGCGTAGCTTGTAGGGGGCAGACCCCCCCCCCCCAATTATATATAAAGGAATAAAAGAAAAATAAGCTTTAACGCAACGTTGAATCTTAATAAAGATAATGAAAATCCATCTGTCTATCAATCATATTACTGTATTTGATTTAAGAGACACCTAAACATTTAGTTATCATTCCCAAGCAATAAATCATTGGAATCTTTTGTCCATTCAGAGTACAAATAACTGATAGAGAGATAGCATCATATAAAGACCATTCAAATGAATTAAGCCTAAAACCAGTCCTTGATCTCGAATAATTTCATTAATATTACTTAACCCGAGATTATGTTAAGCCATTTGAAAGAGGTCGCATTTTTAGGATGGAACTGACGTGACCGAGTGGAAAAGGAGATCCTCGATCGTGCAATTTTATTAGAATAATGATTAATGAAACTTTGTGCATATTGAAAGACATAATAGACCTCTCTGCTTGAAGACACTAGAAGTTTTTCTTTCATATCATTTTGTGTATTTGCCGAGGTCGTTTTTTTTTTTTTTTTATTAATATAATCTCCATAAATTGCTCAAAAACTTAACGGGGGACTAAAGCGGAAGTGGAAGATTTCTTGAATGGGTCAGTTTTTAATTAAATATTTCGTGTGCAATCAATCAAAATCACTGATCTTTAATTTAAAAAAAAAAAACGAAAGAAAGAAAGAAAAATAATAATTGGAGAAGTAAATTTAGTTTTTCTTCTGCAATCTTTTGACGAAATTTGCGTTGTTTCTTCGCTGTTTCGCGTTGTTTCTTATTTTTTCAGGGAAATTAAGCCCAGCTGGCGACTGGACTGTTTGGGTTTAGGAACTATTGGCAACTTAAAAACTTTCGGAATATGCACCTATATCTTGAAGGAGAGATTTTCTTGTTAATTTTTTTAAGTTATCTCTCTACTTAAAAAGAAGCTGACAATGAATTTTTCGTGACCGGAGGTCTTTCTTCTTTAATATTAAGAGAGCTGTTGCATACAAAAGTATGAAAATTGATGGTATTATTTAGAAATGTTTGATAAATACGCTAGTGCAAGCAGTTTTTAAACCGAATGATTATTTTAAGAGATATTTAATGTTAAAGTTGGTCAAAATTGTTCCATTAGGAAAATTTTACAGCAGCAAAAACTATGCATAGAATTTTAACCATTTTTAGTTCATTTTATATTTTAGAAGTTTCATTTTGCATTACATTTTCATTTATACATTAGATGTGCAGACTGCTGTTATTATTATTTTTTTTAATTTTACTAATATTTTGAAGATATTTTTTTCATTTTAAATTGAAATTTTCAGCATTTAAAGAAACATTTTTTACATATTTCCATGCATTTATAAAGACCACTGAAATGAATTAAGCCTAAAACTAGCCTTTGATCTCGAATAATTTCATTAATATTACTTAACCCGAGATTATGCAAGGCCATTTGATAGAGGTCGCAATTTGGTGATAAACCTGACGTCACCGAGCGGAAAAGGAGATCCTCGATCTTGCAATTTTATTAGAATAATGATTAATGAAACTATGTGCATATTGAAAGGCATATTAGGCATCTGCGCTCGAAGATACTGGGGATTTTTCTTTCATATCGTTTTGTGTATTTGCTGAGGTCGTTTTTTTTTTTTTTTAATAAATGTAATCTCAAAAAATAGAACAAAAACCTAACGGAGAACTAAAGCTCAAGTGAAGGATTTCTTCAATGGTTCAGATTTTAATTAAATATTTCGTGTGCAAGCAATCAAAATTCTTGATCTTTAATTAAAAAAAAATAATAATAATTGGAAAAGTAAATTTAACTTTTCTTCTGCGATCTTTCGACGAAATTTGCATCGTTTCTTATTTTTTCAGAGAAATTAAGCCCAGGTGGCTATTGGAATATTTGAGTTTAGGGGCTAGTGGTTCCTTTAAAAATTTCGGGAATCTGCACCTATATCTTGAAGCAGAGATTTTTTTAGTTATCTCTCTACTCAAAAAGAAAGTAACTAACGCTGTCAAGGCCGCTGACAATGAACTTTTCGTGACCGGAGTTCTTTTTTCTTTAATATTAAGAGAGCTGTTGCATACAAAAGTACGAAAATTGATCGTATTATTTAGAAATGTTTGATAAATACGCTAGTGCAAGCAGTTTTTAAACCGAATGATTATTTTAAGAGATATTTAATGTTAAAGTTGGTCAAAATTGTTCCATTAGGAAAATTTTACAGCAGCAAAAACTATGCATAGAAATTTAACCATTTTTAGATCATTTTATACTTTAGAAGTTTCATTTTACATTACATTTTCATTTATACATTAGATGTGCAGACTGCTGTTATTATTATTTTTTTTTAATTTTACTAATATTTTGAAGAAATTTTTTTCATTTTAAATTGAAATTTTCAGCATTTTAAGAAACATTTTTTACACATTTCCATGCATTTATAAAGACCATTGAAATGAATTAAGCCTAAAACTAGCCCTTGATCTCGAGTAACTTCATTAATATTACTTAACCCGAGATTATGCTAGGCCATTTGAAAGAGGTCGCAATTTGGTGATAAACCTGACGTCACTGAGCGGAAAAGGAGATCCTCGATCTTGCAATTTTATTAGAATAATGATTAATGAAACTACGTGCATATTGAAAGGCATATTAGGCATCTGCGCTCGAAGATACTGGGGATTTTTCTTTCATATCGTTTTGTGTATTTGCTGAGGTCGGTTTTTTTTTATAAATGTAATCTCAAAAAATAGAACAAAAACCTAACGGAGAACTAAAGCGCAAGTGAAGGATTTCTTCAATGGTTCAGATTTTAATTAAATATTTCGTGTGCAAGCAATCAAAATTCTTGATCTTTAATTTAAAAAATAATAATAATAATTGGAAAAGTAAATTTAACTTTTCTTCTGCGATCTTTCGACGAAATTTGCATTGTTTCTTATTTTTTCAGAGAAATTAAGCCCAGGTGGCTATTGGAATATTTGAGTTTAGGGGCTAGTGGTTCCTTTAAAAATTTCGGTAATCTGCACCTATATCTTGAAGCAGAGATTTTTTAGTTATCTCTCTACTCAAAAAGAAAGTAACTAACTCTATCAAGGCCGCTGACAATAACTTTTCGTGAACGGAGTTCTTTTTTCTTTAATATTAAGAGAGCTGTTGCATACAAAAGTACGAAAATTGATCGTATTATTTAGAAATGTTTGATAAATACGCTGGTGCCAGCAGTTTTTAAATCGAATGATTATTTTAAGAGATTTTAATGTTAAAGTTGATCAAAATCGTTCCATTAAAAAAGTTTTATAGCAGCAAAAACTATGCCAAGAATTTAAACATTTTAATTCCTTTTATACATTAGAATGTCCCAGTGTGCACACTGTTTTTTTTTTTTTTTTTTTTTTTTTTATTATTATTATTATTATTTAACTCATGTTTTGAAGTTTTATTTCCATTTGAAATTCATATTTTCAGCAATCACATTTCAATTTTGAGAAACCTTTTTTACATATTTCCATGCATTTATAAAGACCATTCAAATGAATTAAGCCTAAAACTAGCCCTTGATCTTGAACTATTTCATTAATATTACTTAACCCGAGATTAAATTAAGCTATTTGAAAGAGGTCGCATTTTGATGATAGACCTGACGTCACCGAGCGGAAAAGGAGATCCTCGATCGTGCAAATTTATTAGAATAGTGATTAATGAAAATATGTGCATATTGAAAGGCATAATAGACATCGCAGCTTGAAGACACTGGGGATTTTTCTTTTATGTATTTGCTGAGGTCTTTTTTTTTTTTATGAATATAATCTCCAAAAATTGATAAAAATTTTTAACGGAGAATTAAAGCGGAAGTGCAGGATTTCTTGAATGGGTCAGTTTTTAATTAAATATTTCGTATGCAGGCAATCAAAATCACTGATGTTTAATTAAAAAAAAAATACTAGTTCTTAACCTAATTTTTTTTTTCTACCTAATATATCTTAACATTTCAAAAAGTAGTTACACATGTTAATAATTCAATACACTATATGGCCAAAGGTGAACGGCCACTTGCAATTTTAGATGTTTTGTTAAATATCTAGAAAAATACATGAGGAATCACTCTGAAACTCCAAGTGTACAAAGTAGTACAAATCACACATTTCCGTGAAGTTTTTTTTCCCCCAAAGCCGCAAAAACCCCATAGAAGACCGTCAACAAATTGAAAAAGAAAGAATATCTTTTGAATGACCCTGTCAAAACTAATGTATCAAAAGCATTCAAACTGTAGATTATGATCAAGTGGCTTATTGTAATAAACTGTGTTCATTTTTATGTGGATAACATGCACTGCACACTCGTAGAGAAATTCAGGTTTTTGTAAAAACTGTCCCAAATTTTGCGAAAACTTTTGCTTATATTTTGCAGTTTTTAATATAAAAAATGTTCTTTTCAGAAAATGTGACAAACAACATTGCACACAATATCCTGTAATCAGAGTTAAAAAGTAATAAAAATTGTATGAAAAATGAACAATTTTCTAAATAATGTTTCACTGCACATGCGTGAATGCAATCAAAATATAATTTATACAATGTGTTTGATAAATGTATAAAAAAAAAACTTTTGTGAAAATCTCAAAAATAATGTTAAGTCTATGGGGGCGTTCTTTTCAAATATCTCGCTCAAATTTCAATATTTTGACATGATTTTTTCTCTATAGAATAGCTGAGGACAATCCACAACCGGCCTTATTTTTACTTTTTCAGTTTTGGTTTCAGATTTTTTTTTTAAATTACTTTAACTTTCAAAACCTGTTAGAACCGGTTCTGAAATTGAAACTATCATACTATAAAAATATATATATAAGCAAAATCGAAAAAGTCAAAGTTGTGGATTGTCCTCAGCTATCCTATGCAAAAAAAATCATGTAAAAATATTAAAATTTGAGCGAGATATTTGAAAAGAACGCCCCCATAGACTTTACATTATCATCCGGGTCTTTTTCTGTGCACTAAGATAAAAAGATAATTACTACGTTTATCCTACGAAAAATCTAGAATTATGAATTAGATTTTGATAATTACGACGAAGAGTGAGCACGTGTGCATTTTGGATAAATTAGTAATGGATATAGTTATAGCGAAATAATATAAAAGTGATATATTCAGAGAGCATTGTATTTAACAATTAACAGGCTTTGTCTGCTATGCTGGTCACTTTCCCCAAACGAGTCTTAAATTAAACAAAATACAGTATGTGGCCAAAAATGACCGGCCACTTGCGATTTTAGACATTTTCGAAAATATCTAGGAAAATATATGAGGAATTATCCTGAAGCTCTTAGTATGAAAACATATTAGTACAGGCCATACATTTCTGTGGAGATTTTTCCCCGAACTCAATAAAGGACCGTCAACAAATTGAAAAAGAATCAATATCTTTTGGATAACTCTGTCAAAACTAAGGTAACAAAAGCGTTCAAACTGTGGATTATGATTAAGTGGCTTAATGAAATAAATTGTGTTCAATAATTTGTGCGCAACTAGTGTTGCGCCTTAAAGTTACTCCATAAAATTGGAGGCAGCAAGGCTCCAGCCAATTTTATGGAGTAACATTACACAAATGTTTTACAGTGTAGAAGGTAAGTAGTTTGCATTGATAAAAATAACAAGTTGATTAAACAAATTTACTTAAAATAATTAAATTATATATAAATGAAATTGGAACAAAAAAGATAAAACTTAATACAACTATCTGTTAAATCTTCGTGCATTAAAATCGGGGCAAACGTTAAAAGGAACATTCCTTTCAGAGATCTGGTAGCATGCATGGCGAAGTATACCATTCTGATACAATGATTTGTATATTATATTGATATTGATAAGGGGCTGTTACCATTAATCCTTTGATTAGAGTCAATGTAAACTACACAATATGTGACATACTACTATATTTGGATACAACCCACCATTTTTTTGCTTCGTTTTGGGAACAACGGGTTTTGAGGTTATTCTATCGACGAACACTTTCAGAATTTTCAAGCTATGTTTTCGAGACTTTGACGAAAGTTGCTCTGTACATTTAGCCAATATAATATGCAAATGGAAGTTTGATAGCGTCCACGCATGAGCAATGAAAAATTATTTAATATACTTACTCATTTTTCATACAATTATTATTTTTTTTAATTCTGATTACAGGGTATTATGTACAATGTTGTTTGTCATATTTTTGAAAAATAAAATTATTTTATATTAAGAACTCTGCCAGTTATTTGGAAAAATTTGAGACAGGTTTTATGAAAATCTTAATTTATCTACGATTATACATGCCATCTGCATAAAAAGGAACAGAATTTATTTCATTAAGCCACTTAATCATAATCCACAGTTTGAACGCTTTTGCTACCTTAGTTTTGACAGAGTTATCCAAAAGATATTGGTTCTTTTTCAATTTGTTGACGGTCCTTTATTGAGTTTCGGGAAAAAAATCTCCACAGAAATGTATGGCCTGTACTATTATGTTTGCATACGAAGAGTTTCAGGATAATTCCTCATATATTTTCCTAGATATTTTCGAAAATGTCTAAAATCGCAAGTGGCCGGTCATTTTTGGCCACATACTGTATTTTGTTTAATTTAAGACTCGTTTGGGGAAAATGACCAGCATAGCAGACAAAGCCTGTTAATTGTTAAATACAATGCTCTCTGAATATATCACTTTTATATTATTTCGCTATAACTATATCCATTACTAATTTATCCAAAATGCACACGTGCTCACTCTTCGTCGTAATTATCAAAATCTAATTCATAATTCTAGATTTTTTGTAGGATAAACGTAGTAATTATCTTTTTATCTTAGTAATCATCTGTTGTTTAATAAAGGCAATAAATTTTTATGAACCCATGTTTGATCATAAAATGTACGACATTTTTATTTTTAAATCCCTCTAATACTAATTTACTACCTATAATACTAAATAGGGAACAATATATTCGAAGGAGATGGGGAAGGGGAGTTACAAGCATACCACATCAAACTCGGCAAATTAGCTTCCAACATCCTTATGCGGTTTGTTTAACAACTGCAGTTACAGCCTCCCGAATAATGATTTTTTGATTAAAGTAATATTACACTAAATATGATATATAGAGGCCATAATTCTTTCCAAGTCCTGTTATTAGGCGATAAATGATGTGCAAAAATACCTGCATGGAATTATCGCAAGAAATCATCTCTCGTAATTAACTAAAGCATCTGGAAAATTGCAATTTAAAAAGAAAAAAGAAGAGACAACTGTATGCATTACAAATGAAATGTAGTTAAAATTACATCTATAATTACGATTCGCATTTTATGGTGCGATTGTCACACTTTTTTTTTATATAAAAAATGGTATTAAATTTATGCTTTAATAATTTTTTTTTTTGAGTTACGAACTTGCAGAAAAAATTATATTGGAGTGATAATAAGAATTTTAAACATGAGAAATTAAATAGGTATTCGCGTTAAATGATATAAATTGATTTATTTTTAAAATCCATGCGTAATCGATTTTCAAGGTTAAATGCAGAAACTATAATTTTCTCTTCAGGTTTTCAATTATAATTATATAGACACGCGTGTAATCGACTATAATTTATTTTTAATAACAAGGTTAAATATATAATACTTAGTGTCTTTTAAAACATTTAATTTTCATTCACTCGTCCCCCCTCCCCTTTCAGGCAAAGAATTTCTGTTACACTGTACATATAAAAAAAACTCAGTATGTAATTTTAAAAATAATAATAATCTACGGCTATGAAATGATCAAGGATTTTAGCTGATCGAGATAAGATTTTCGTGGGAAAAATGTAATTAAATCAATTAAAATCTTGCTTCAATGGGTTTTTTTTTAAAGATAAATGCAGCATATCTATATATTTTAAAGATTTAAAATTACTCTACAAGGCAGTTCGATAATATTTTTTTTTTCTAATTTAAGACAAGCCGATGTACTTCACTACTCAAATTAGAAAGATACTCTTTATAAATCTGTTTCCTTTTTTAAGATTTCATGTAAACCAAGAAAATGGCACACATATTTTTAAATTGCTCTGAACATTGCTCTAACTCTAACATGACAAGTTAGAGTTATAATTGGTTTATATGTATATATATATATAATTTAAGATAAATTGATGTGCTGTAATATTTCAGTTAAAATGTTACTCTTTATAAACCTGTTTTTTTTTTTTTTTTTTTAATCTTTACAGATTTTATATAAATCAAGTAAATGTTACATATCATTCTTTAATTTGAATGAATACTGTTTTAACAAATCAGGTATCAATAATCATTGTTTTTTTCCTTTATAAGAGGAAGACAAACCAATGAACTGTATGGTTCAAGTGAAAATATGATACTATTTATAAATCTGTGTGTTTAGCTCTACAGATTTCATATAAACCAAGCCAATGTTATATATATATATATATACTTTTATAAATACATCCGAAGTTATATATATTTAAATTTAAGATGAGCCTATGTACTGTAGTATTAAGTTAAAATGATACTCTTTATAAATATGCTTGTTCACCTCAACAGATTTTATATAAAACAAGCAAATGTTACATATAATTTTTTGACGGAACATTGCTCTAACAAGTTAGGTTTCAATAATTGTATTTTGTTGTTGTTTTTCTAATTTAAGACAAACCTATATACAGTACTATTCAAATTAAAATGATTTTCTTTATAAGAATCTATAGAAATAGAGTTGGGAATTGGAGATGTCTGTAATAAGTGGGTCTCTTAACAGTATATTTTGATTATTGTTTAATTTTTTGAAAGCGAATTTGAATTGGAGTTAGAAGTCTGCCGTGGTTTTTCGCCTTCAATAATGTGAATTCGTTGCATTCAGCTTTTGTAGTCGAATGGTTGGACTTCAATTTTACAGATGACGCTATACGTATGACGTATTCATTACAGTATGTTCTGGTTTTGACTTTTGTGAAATAATAAAATTTGTCTCTCTCACATTGTTATATGCAGGGGTATAGTCGTAATAAAGAAAAAAAACCAGAGGGTATACTTCAAAGCAGAGGGTATACCCTAGATAGAGGGTATACTATAGTTTTTTTAAGAAACAGAGAATATTACGGTGTTCCTTTTTTAAATTCTAGAAGATATACAGCGTATACCTCCGCATACCCTGCACTACAATCCTGGTTATATGACCCTGATGAAGGCCACGCGGTGGCCGAAACTTGTCGATTGTGGATTTTATTCAATGTTTTAAGGGTGTATTTCGATTCAAACTGATAATAGGATAGATTAAAGTATATTAATATTAATCATTGATTATTAATCAGATTATTAATCATTGATTATTAATCATTGATTAATATTAATCATTGAATAATACAAACTGACAATATTGTCATTGTTTATAAACCAAATTCTAATGAATGGAGCGTAAAAAGACATCACACGGCACCTTATGCGTCTTTTCAAAAATCCCCTCAGCAAGTTCCATGTTTCTACTTTTAAAAATATGTCTGAAACTGTATCGGAAAATTTCGAACTTTTGAAGGTGGAAAAGTGTTTTTTCGAATACACCCTTAAGTATTTTTAATTATTGTATGTATAAATAATTCTTAAAGTAAAGAATTTTTAATATAAGTGACTGATATATATATTTTTTTTTTCTTTGAAGGTAGCAGGGAAGCTGCTTACACGTACGCCATCACAAGCGCGGGTGTTACGTACGCCATTACACAGGCTTGCAGCCGCGGCCTGCTCAGGTATTGCGGCTGCGACTCATCCAGAGACGGGATGCTGGACGTCCAGGGAGGCTTCAAGTGGGGCGGGTGCAGCGCGGATGTCCGGCACGGCATGAAGATGAGCCGAAAATTCATGGACGCACGAGAAATCGAAGGGGACGCCAGGTCGCTCATGAATCTGCACAATAACAGAGCCGGCAGAAAAGTATGTTGAAATTAATTTTTAAAAAAAATGTCTTTATCTCTTTTTCTTTTAAGGGTGTTCTCAACTCCTCCGCTCAGCAAGCGAAAAACGTTTTGACACATTTACAAATTCATTTTTTAACGGTACGATATGAAACTGGAATTTATGACTATGGAAGCAATTTCGAATCGAACTGAATTTTCCATTTTATGACCATTAAATTACCTAACCAGTTCTAAGCTATTTCGATGACGCGATCTCCTGCTTTTCGACCGGTTTTTCTGCTTTCGTCTGGAAATGTGCTCAAAAGCGTCATCTTTGAAGTCTTGTTATGAAAGATCTATTGTGTTTTTAAAAAAACAAAAAATTCAGTGCAATTAGACAGTTTCTGAATAACAAAACCTGCTATTTTCATTCATTTTCGAACAAAAATAAATTAAAGCATGTGTCACAAAGTTGCCCTTTTTGATTTAAGAACAATCTTAAGGCTCCTGTCCCTCTCCGCGAGCACTGTTAAAACTAATGGTGACACATTGCACCTTTTAGGGGTGAAAGGCTTGTCTCACTGGTGACACCCCCTAAGGAAGGCAGAATGGCACCTTTAATTAGGGTGAAAAAAAGGTATCCTTAATCCAGAGTGCCCAATAATAAAAAAAATATAAAATATATAAACCGACTTTTGGCCCTCAAAGGATTCGAACCCACAACGTCTGATTGCAAGGTCAACGCTCTAACCGCTCGGCCATCAAGTTCAGCATCAAAGTCTTTCTGAAATGTTCAAATGTCCTGAAATTCAAAGGTTGCTTTAAATGAAAAATCTCGCCAAAAGTTAGCCATCCGAAGTTCTAAACGAAATTGAGATAGCGCATAGAGGTCATAGTCATGTAGGGAGAAACTGCTGTTTTGATCCACCAGTGACGGCGAGTTGAAGTGCAAGGATACACTTCGCAGAGCATGCGCAAATGACTAAGGGGTGAAAATCTTCGAACGGTATGCATTGCGCGGCACTCTAATTAGCGTGAATCACCCAGTGAGAGGTCAAACGGTACCCCGAACACATTTTCAAGCCCGCTGTTGTCAAATGGTAACACCTTTTCACCCCTGGGCGCCAAATGCAACTAGTTTGTCCCCTTTATTTTTGACAGTGAAGATACTCGCGAGCTAATGCTATTCCTATGGGGAGGCATTTTGACAGTTTTAAATATATATATATATTATTTCATTCATTTATTTATTTAATTGCATTGTATAGCTGAGGCCCCTCTCAAGATTGCTCATTGATTACTTTTTCGATTTTGGTCGCAGATATTTTTTATAAAGTTATTTTCACTTTCAAAACCGGTTCAGAAAGTGAAAGTAACTTTATAAAAAATACTTGCAACCAAAATCGAAAAAGTAATCAAAGAGCGATCTTGAAAGGGGGCCTCAGATATCCATTGCAGAAAAAGAAATATTTAAAAATGTCAAAATGCGAAAGAGTTAATGCATCCCCTTAGGAATAGCATTAACCCGTGAGTGTCTTTGCGGGCAGGGACAGAAGCCTTAACCTCTTCAGACCTGTTGTAATCTTAAAGAATGCACATATTTACTTTTTTTTCCCACGTCCATAAATAATGTTAGAAAAAAAGAAATGTGTGTGGATGGAGATTAACAGATAGCAGAATAGCAATCTTTAAACAAAATAGCAATGCGTTTCTTATAACTCTTTTTTAGCGAGCTACGTGTAACGTAAAAATGGTTTGCAGCAGAAATGTACAAAAATGAAAACGTCAATAATTTTACTGTACGTTGTTAACATAAATCCATAACAAAAATTTTAAAAAAGTACATAAGTAAATCCCGGGATTTGAAAAGGTTAATTATGTCCCTGTTGGATGTTCTTGTGCAGACCCACAGTGTCTTCAATCTAATTTAACATTTTTTTCAGTTTTCACGCAGCATGGTTTATACTTATAATTTTAATTTATTTGCTGCTTCCAAATACATTTTCCTTTTCGTTTACACATATAATTTCTTTTCAATTATATCTACATAAATATGTAGATATAATATAGATTTTGAAAAAGTAATTGAAATAAATGTATTTTATATATGTATATATATGATTCAACAAGTTGGTAAAATTCTAAATATTAACAAAATATGATCAGTTGAAACCAGAAATGCACTATAAGAAACTATAGAATCATCAGGGGGAGCTTGCAAATTTAATTCATATTGAAGGTATGTTATTTCATCCAGTTTTGTTGGCTTCAGGTCTGAATGACAAAATTTAGCTACTGTAACAAAATGACTGCCTTCCTTAAATTTGTACAATCTATATAAATAGCACCGTTGCTACTTTCGGCAAAATATCATGAGATATTTTGCCTTTTATTTTAAACATGAAGTGAAGAGAAGAAATTTGGCGCGATTAGAGAGTAGATTGGTGTGTAGGTTCGAATGTTGTCTCATGCGGAGACGTTTTCTGCTAAACAAGATGTATGAATCTTCTATTATTATGCGACGTGCTTTACCTAATATGTTATGTATAATATTATAGCTGTTGTGCCGTTTTCATTAAAAATATAACTGTTCAACCTTTGGCCCCACACTACTTATATCAAAACCTTTCAAAAACTAGTCGTTGGGGGCCACCGTAATACTAACCCATCATGGATATGTATATGAAAATAAAACATGTGAAAACTATTTATACAATGCATTGCAATTCATAAACAAAATTTAAATATTGTTAATATACATAGTAATGCTCTATTAAAGAACTGCTGATGTACCAATTTCGACAAATTATATAAAACGCCAAACTACTCAAGTAGTACCGAACTGCGTAAAAGAAACATCCTTATAACTCCAAAAATAATAATTCTATTAACTAACAATTAACTGTGTCGGATTAAGCGTCTCATTTCCAATTAAAACATACCTCTGAATTGAAATTTAAATGAAATACAGGGTCATGAAAAATCGAAAAATGTGGAAAACAGGATTACAAATATCTCGGCAACTAATAATCCGATCGACTTCGTTCTATATGCAAAATGTGTGTTATTTTATTGCCTTTTACGTCCATTCTTTAGAACAAAAAAATTCGAAAATTTTTATATACCTTTCATCAGAACGAATTTTTCGAGAGTCCGAAAAAAATAGTTCCGGATAATCGAGGTTGCTGATATTAAATAGGGTTCGTCCCATTCTTACATACTAACTACATACAAAATTTCAAGTCTCTATCTCAATTTGTTCGGGAGATAGAGCGTTTACAGACAGACAGACAGACAGACGGACGGCAAAAATTTTTTTCTAAAAATATGTTTTTCGGAATCTCCACTATCTAAAACATGTAAATCCGTCAAAAAAAATTTTTCGATTTTCAAAACGATTGCAAGACTTACCCTATACTACGTATGATGGGTAAGTAATAAACTTGAAGAGATTAAGACATAAGATATTAAAAGATAAATAGTAAATGGAGAAAAGATAACACTTTAAAGATAGATAAGAATTGAAAAAAATGCAAGAAATTGAGCTTACTAATGGAGAATGTGCAAAGGTGAAAGCGGATTTGAGACACTGAGAAACTTAGACTGTGATTTATCTTCTAAAAATGATGACATTTAATATGTATCAATAAACTGCTGTTTAAACTTGTTCATATATTTATGATTTTATTTTAATTAAATGTATATACATATATATGCACTTATATGGTGTAATTTCTGGTTTGTGATAATTAAAAGAATCAGATGTGAATGTTGATAAAAGTATCCAATTGCATAATGCGAAAAATGATAGTGTACATTAATTGTAACGAAAACTTTCCTTCCTTCTTTTAAATATACGAGGTGAAACCCGTCGAAATTCGACGAAAGAAAAGTTTAAGAAGGAACTCTTTCATTGATTTATAATAAATTAAAAAAAATAGTTACAGTAAAAAATGCATCTTATAATAATCAATCTCACTCTCAAACAAATATTATAAAAAATGCATCTTATATTGATCAATCTAACTCTCAAATAAATACTATTTTAAGCTAAGATTAACAAAATGCTATAAAACTCAACTGTCCAAATTTTCAAAATTAAACTTTAATCCCGTATGTAATCAGTAAAATATAATAAAGATCAGCTATTATGATGAAGTTATCAATTGAGGCTTTTATATTTGGTATAAATGCAAATGAAAAAAATAAAATTTATAAAATTAATAAAAAAATAAAAATAAAAGTAAATTAAAATTAATAAAAAATAAAATTTATTCCAAATTGACAGGATCATACAATTTCATGCGAAATTAAAACACGTCTTCATTTTCATCTTCTTAAAACTTACGCACGCATTTCTCATATCCGTTTTCAGCACGTTTAATAAAATAGTATTTTAATTTGATCTTTTTAAAATCACTTCAACTCAAAACTTGAAGTCATTTGCATTTAAAAGTGCATATTTTTCTCTATACGATGATGTAAAAATTTAAAATGTACGATGTTTAGAAGCGTAAAATTTGCAGTAGCGAATATTGCAAAACCGAAATTGCATGGGAAAGTGTTGCCATTCACAAAATGACGTATGCGTTACGCACCGATACGTTTGGCCTTTATAATATAGATATGTTACGGTTAATTTGATAAATTCTATAATTATTAATAATAACCGGTTATTATTAATAGTCAACATGTCTTTTGGTAAATTTGATAAATGTTACACATTAATCAAATTTACCAGTTATTATTAATCATTACTAATGAGTAATAATAATTACTTATTAAAAAATGAGTAATAATACTAATGAGGAATAATAATTACTAATTAAAAAGTCTAATGAGTTTTATTAAAAGATAGTAAACATAAAAACTGTTGTCTTTCGCCATGTATTACAAAATTTAATAACTAAATGGTAACTTGCTTAGAAATTATTTTCTGGTCACTACTCTAACAAATTGTGCCGCATTTTCTGCGTAGCATAATCTGCAATACCGTGTACAATAGAAATTTTTACAGTTTTTTTTCCTTTTTCTTTTTCTTTTTCTTTTTTTTTTTTTTTTATTATTTGGAAAATAGTTGCTTCTCTCGGTCTAGAGATACCTGAGCAATATCTGAATCCTTGTGATGCCTGGACTTTCTGAGTATATTTTCGTTTATACTCAATAACCCTTACGGATTCTTTTGTGCACGTCTGTATACGATCTTCATTTATACACAAATCGTCATATGCAAAAATTTAGACTTAAAACTCATATACAACTAAAAATGCACTTTCGGCAATCATCTTTAATACACAGTATTTTGCTCTTCGAGAAAAAAAAATAATAAATAAATAAAGAAAAAAAAATCTAAAAATTTTACAAAAATAGCAATTTTAATTTAAACTGCATTCAACTATATTTCGTTAAAATAGTGTTCGTCTTATAAATGAAATGAAATAATTTTTAAAATGTAATTTATAGGCCGATCTTTTTTTTCTTCTTCTTCTTTCTTCCATTTTTTTAACAAAATTGTTTTGAAAACTATTGTTACTTTTAAATAACCATTGAAGATATTTATAGTTATTCAGAATTTTTATCGTAAAGACTTAAATAATGCCAAACCAAAATTTTATTTCTTTAAACTGTCATTTTCTTTCCTTTCCTTAGCCACAATCTAAAAGAGCTCGAAGATTAAAGAATGAGAGAATAGACAAAGACGCTAATAGTTATATATGAGATGCAAAGTATTTTTAAAAAACGCTTGCAGGAAGTATATAATCTTTTTTATTTTTATTTTTTTAAAAGGAAAAATACCTTATTCAGCTTTATGCATAAAAGCAAGCAAAACGTCAGATATCAGCTCGAAAACTTGGGGCACAATACAACGACGAAACATTAAGCTGGAATTGTGATAAGGTTTAATTTATGGGCAGAGTGTTATAGTCGGAGCTTTCTTCTTTAAGAGAACATAAAAAGGATAAAGAAAAGAAAGAAAATGTAATATCAGATAAAAAGGAGTTTTACCCTGAGGGAAACTAAAATGTTCTGGTGTCAAATATTTCCGATAATATTAGATGTGATTCATAGGGCTTGAATGGAATTTACTTGAAAGAGTAACAAACATTCTTGTATGCACATACACATCCAAGCAGGAAAAAATGTATAAAATGTAAATGTATAAAAAAAGGAAAAGAAAAACTAAGAATGTGCTTTTGTATAAAGCAGAAAGATAAAAATTAACATTTAGACCTTATTTTAACGTTTGAAATTTTATTATTAACACGTTGAGTATCCAATATATTTTGTCTGTTTTTTTCCGTTTGGGTCGTAAATATATATATATATATATATATATATATATATATATATATATATATATATATATATATGTATATATATATAGATATATATATATATATGTATATATATATATATATATATATATATATATATATATATATATATATATATATATATATATATATATATATATATATATATATATATATATAGATATAGATATAGATATAGATATATGTGTGTGTGTAACATCAGGTCCATTACATAAACGCATAAACTAACATAGATCTGATTCTAATAAAAAATAAAGCTAAAAATACACAGTCTAGCTGAAATTCAGCATTTTCATAAACACAACTTTAAAAATACCACAACTGAAATAATACAATTTCAAAAAATAAATAAATAAATAAATCTGGACGTCTATATTCGAGTCATCATATATGAAATATTATAATGCATTTTATCCACATAAACTTAATAGTGAAATATTGAAGAGATCAGTTTTTTCCTCTTCAAATAACACTACTGATGATTCTTCAATTTATCATACTTTAAAACATCAAATAAATTGTAAAACTACACTGAACAAGAGAGGTAGGTGTTCATCAACTTTCATTGCTTCCAAAAAATCTATTACTAAACAAATAAATAATCTGCATAGTAATTATACACTATATTGCCATTGAATATGGGACACTTGCGATTTTAGACATTTTACTAAATATCTAGAAAAATACATGAGGAATCATCTCGAAACTCTTAGTGTATAAATATAATAGTATACGTCATACATCTCCGTGAAGATTTTTTACCGAAACGCCATAGGGGACCGTCAACAAATTAAAAAAGAATGAATATCTTTTGAATAACCCTGTCAAAACTAATGTAGCAAAAGCGCTCAAACTCTAGATTATGATTGAATGCCTTATTGTAATACACTGTGTTCATTTTTATGCAAATAGCATGCACACTCGCAGAGTAATTAAGGTTTTTATAAAAATGGTCCCAAATTTTTCCAAGTTTTTCCATTATAATTTTCAGAGTTCTTAATATAAAATAATATTTTTTTCAGAAAATATGACAAACAACATTGCACACAGTACCCTGTAATCAGAATTAAAAAATATTAGAAATTGTATGAAAAATGAGTAGGTTTTCTAAATAATTTTTTACTGCGCATGCGTCAAAGATATCAAAATTTCATTTGCATATTATGTTAGCTAAATGTATAAAGCAACTTTTGTAAAAGTCTCAAAATCATAGCTTGAAAATTCTGAAAGTAATCGTCTATAGAAAAAGGACAAAATCCGTTGTTTCCAAAATGAAGGGAAAAAATGAGGGATTTTATCCAAATGCAGTAGCACATCCCATATTGTGTATTCTATATAGACACTAATCAATGAATATATGGATACAACCCCTCTTGTTCTTGCTTCACTTTGAGAATAACGGATTTTCGACTTATTCAATTGACGATTATTGTCAGAATTTTCAAGTTATGATTTTGTGACATTCACAAAATTTGCTCTATATATTTAGCTAACATAATATGCAAATGAAATTTTGATATCGTTGACGCATGCGCAGTAAAAAATTATTTAGTAAACCTACTCATTTTTTATGCAATTTTCATTATTTCTTAATTTTGATTACAGGGTACTGTGTGCAGTGTTGTTTGTCATATTTTCTGAAAAAAATAATATTTTATATGAAGAACTCTGAAAATTATGAGGAAAAAACTTGGAAAAAATTGGGATCATTTTTATAAAAACCTTAATTACTCTGCGAGTATGCATGCTATTTGCATAAAAATGAACAAGGCTTATTACAATAAGGCATTCAATCACAATCTAGAGTTTGAGCGCTTTTGCTACATTAGTTTTGACAGGGTTATTCAAAAGACATTCATTCTTTTTTAATTTGTTGACGGTCCCCTTTGGAGTTTCGGGAAAAAATCTTCACGGAGATGTATGACTTATACTATTATATTTATACACTAAGAGTTTCGAGATGATTCCTCATGTATTTTTCTCGATATTTAGTAAAATGTCTAAAATCGCAAGTGTCCCATAATCAATGGCAATATAGTGTATAAAAAATTGCAATTGATTATTAATACGAAAATATATCTTTGCAATTAAAAAGAAACATATTGTACAATATTTAAATGCACTATCTACCAATAAGTATTTGGAAACTTTCAATTTTTGACATTTTGTCAAACATTTAAAAATATATTTGTCGGATTCTTCTGAAACTTTAGGATTATGAAGATTATGTCTGACCTCATATTTATCAACATCCATTTGATAAGCAGGGCAATTAGGGGGCCGAGAAAAAAATAAAGAATAACAGAAATATTTGGGATCACCCTGTACATGAAAATGCAACGAAACGATTTATCGCTGCAGAATACAAATATGTGGATACTGCACAACATTTACACTGATTTTTGTAAGAATAGCATGTATATTCATGGAGAAAGAGTGATTTTTTTTTTTTAAATTCAGAAATTCTGGTGTATTTTTTGTTTATATCATGCAGGGTTTTTGACCAAATTTAACGCAAATTTCAGAAATATTGTCAAAATCTATTAGAAAAAGCATAGCGCAATTGGAATATAAATATATTAAATATTTTATGAAATATGAGTAGTTTTATGAAATAATTTTTATCTGCTTTTATTCTTTTCTATCACAGATGTCAAGATACTTATTAATAGAAATATTGTAATAGATATTGTATACATTAAATACTAATTTTTTCCTAAAAGTAAATTAATAAAAAATGTCAATTTGTGGAGAATCCCTTATCATTCAGCCGTTTTTAGAAAGCAATGTAAAAACAGCTTACTTATAATAGTGATATATATATTTTTTAATTTTCACGATATTTGATTGGATTTTTTTTTATAAGTTACTCCATAGAATTGACTATTAAATGATGTAAAAGAATCGTTTTATCGTTCGCGCATGCGCAGATAAAAATTATTTCATAAAACTACTCATATTTCATAAAATATTTAATATACAGGGTGTCCCCTCTCAACGGTGGCCAATGGCTAATTTCTAAACCGTTGGTCATAGACATATAGTTCCAATTGCAAAAATGCTTTAAAAAAGGCAAAGAATTGTTTTTTAAGCGATTTTGGTCAAAAAATTGTTTTACTAAAAAATTACGAAAATTAAATTTTTATACGGTCCCTCGGTCCTATAAGTGATACTTAGTAAAATTTTTTCAACACTCTAGCAAGTAATACAGAAAAGGTCCCATTCATGTAACATTAAAATTGACCGAGTTATGAAACTTTAAATTTCATGACTTAAACCACTTTTCTACAGCTGAAAACGGATGAGTTCATCTGAGCTTTAAGGGAACGTACACTAAGTGCTTAAAGTATTATAAAGGGAGTCGATTTCCAACGCTGTTCAAAGGCTACTTCCTAAACTATTTGTCACAGACATATAGTTCCAATTACAAAATGTTTTAAATGAGCGATTTAACTGAAGGCGCTGTCACCGTATAAGTTTTACGGTAGTGTTAATTATAATTAATTAACTTCTAGATTGGTTATTAAAATAACTGAAGACATGAATTTCAAAATTCTCTTTATCGAAAAAATCAAATTTTGGGAAATAGCGAAAAAACTTTAAATGCATCTATTGGTTTTCATTATAAATTTTGAGATTGCATTGTTTCAATAGTGGAGGTTTGTATAGACTGATAGAGAAATCAAAAAGCGATAAGTCAAGTTTTGAAATTCATATCCTCAATTGTATTTTTACGTATGTTTTATTTTGTAAGCAAATGAAGCTGATTCTTTTCGTGATTTTATTTTAAAAAGATATGTTATTTTGATAAGTTTTTATTTTATTCATAGTTTTCGTATGTAAATTTTCCTAGTTCAAAACTTATATTCAAATTTTAACTCACTTCCAAATATCTGATTGAGGTTCAATTCCCATACTTATTTAAACCCGATGACAATGTAATATTAATACGATTTTAGGTGCGTTCCATTTATTTATTTTATAGGACTACATCAAATTCCATTAGGTTGAGTAATCTAATAGAACTTTAAATATGTATCATTTTGTAACGATTTGTGACTGTTGCTTTTCATAGTTTAATTTAACAAAATTTCTGTTATTTTTTTATTTATATTTTTAGCGCAAATTGCATATTTTACTTTAACATGTAAATGTCAACATAAATTCAGAAACAACATTGTAAAAAATGTTTTTACTCTCAATGTTTAAAGTTAAATTTTCTATCCGATGTTTATTTTTATTTCCAATAAATTTGTGACTGATCCCTATTTTGCAGCAAAAAATGTGCTTCAACTTTGAACAGCTATAACTTGGTCAATTTTGATCGCAGAGGAATGGGACTTTTTTTGTCTTACTTGTTAGAGTAGTGATAAAATTTTTCTAAATATCACTTATAGGACCGAGGGACCGTATAAAAATTTTATTTTCGTAATTTTTTAGTAAAACATTTTTTTGACCTAAATCGCTTTAAAAATAATTCTTTACCTTTTTTAAAGCATTTTTGCAATTGGAACTATATGTCTATGACCAACGGTTTAGAAATTAGCCATTGGCCATCGTTGAGAGGGGACACCCTGTATTTATATTCCAATTGCGCTATATTTTTTCTAATAGATTTTGAAAATATTTCTGAAATTTGCGTTAAATTTGGTCAAAAACCGTGCATGATATAAACAAAAAACGTACCAGAATTTTTTTTTTTTTTTTTTTTTTTAAATCACTCTTTTTCCATGAATATACATGCTATTCTTACAAAATTCAGTGTACATGTTGTACAGTATCCACATATTTGTATTCTGCAGTGATAAATCATTTCGTGCACTTTCATGTACAGGGTGATCACAAATATTTCTGTTATTCTTTAATTTTTTTTCGGCCCCCTAATTGCCCTGCTTATCAAATGGATGTTGATAAATATGAGGTCAGACATAATCTTCATAATCACAAAAAAAGAATCCGACAAGTATATTTTTAAATATTTGACAAAATGTCAAAAATTGAAAGTTTCCAAATACTTATTGGTAGATAGTGTATATTTCTTAGTAAAACTTACTCTAAGCATTTCTCTGATATTTTTTATGATCTTAATATGACTAGAATTGATCTTTTGAATATATTTTTTTTTAAACATAAAACTCTAAATACTAACACTTAAATTGTAATAACTTTTTCTAATCAATATTTAATAAAATCGATATCAATTCTATAATAAATGAGAAATACTGCAATTTTCCTATTAATAATATTCAAATTTGAAAAACTTTTAAACATCCACTAACTTTATGAAGAAAGATATTTAATTATAATTCGTTCTCAAAAAATACTTCTACTGCTAGTACTTACCCCTGTAAATGCAATGACCCTTCTCTACAAAAATACATTAATAATGATCACGGACATATAATAATTGGAAATCTAAATATTGTAGATGATTTTACGCTGAAAAAATTAATAGGTTATGGAACTAAATATAGAATTCCATCTAAATTAAACATTAATTCTATAATAAAATAATTTACTTACGGTATAGATATATTTTTTTTATGAAATTGCAATATATTACAATAAACCCATTGAATATTTCAATCAGTGGAAAATTTTGGTTATTGATAAATTAACTAAGGCTTTAGAAAATAATATTTCACATCTTGTTTATATTAATACAAAGCATCTTTTTTAGCAAATCACTAAATTGCAACAAAATTTTGTAATCACTTATGAGGACAAATCTCCAAATAATTATGCGATTATGGTTAATCCTATTATCATCAACTGTTTGCATATAGTATTTCTTCTAAGAACTCTTTCCAAAAAACTAATGGTGACATAATTGCAAACAATCGTAAAATTAAATGCTTTTATAAATTGTTAGACATTAACTCTACAAACCTTAATTATCTCTATCTAGTTCTTATACCCAAATTTCATAAGAATTCAATAAAATTTAGAACAGTTACAATTGGATACAATACATATAATAATACAGCTAATAAATTTCTGTTAAAAATTCTTAATCAAATGTATACAATAGCAAAAATTATTGATAATACACATTGTAAATAAAAAATAGCTTTGTACTGGTCAATATTATGAACAATGTTAAATGCATAAACAATATAGCATCATATTATTTCAAAGATCTTTGTAATAATATAGATTTATTAGATCTACATAATATAATAAATGCTTTTTTAAAAATATCAACATGATTTGAATATATCAACGAATATCGATATTGATTTATTTCATACTTTAACAAATTTATCACTACCCATAATAATTTTATATTGCAAGATAACACAATTTATCTACAAAAAGTCGGTATACCACAAGGTAGTTGTACAAAACTAAATTAGACTTTTGAATAGAATTTCATTTGGATTTTCGGAACATAAAACAAAACCCCCTTAGCTACGGCCCAGCTGGGCGATTCTACTTTGGTTCGAGAAATTTCGATTGTATTCAGTTTTATTCGATTTTTCCATGTTTCAATGTGATAATTTTGTATTGAATTTAATGGTTTTTATATCGTTTTACAATTAATGGTTATATATATATATATATATATATTGAAGCGCAAAAAATTAGAGGGGGGGGGATATTAACTGTCGATCAAATTGCTGCCATTTTGAAAGCTTCTCGCAAAACCACTGTGATCTGATTTTCATTGATTACATCTGAGACAGTGTGCGGATTATAGGTGTTCGTGGAATTCAGGGACTTGTTTATACTCTTTTTTCCAATCAATACTCCTCAGTTGTTTATTTTATTTTATTTTTTTATTACGAAATGTTTGTCAGTGAAAAAAAAAAAAAAAAAACGAAGGTTGATATTAAAAAATTTTGGTAGCCATGTCATTTTCAATAAAATAAATTCACAACTTAGCAACACAGTGCTTTTCTTCGACGTCCTTTTAAAACCGCTCATAATTCAAAGAAAGAAAGAAAAAAAAATCCAAACTCACGGGTGAAAAAAGATGTTTTATGACTCTCTGTAGCGAGTATTCGACCTCCCAGGATTAATCCGTAGATCAGAGTGAAGACAGGTGGAAAAAGTCAATTATCTCCATGAGGAGATACCCATAAAGAACCTGCCAATATTTTCAGCCTTTGACCTCCTCGGAGAAAAACCGTTTAAAAATGAAAACATTCTATTAAGAGAAATGTACCGGGATTTAAAATGCGGTGTTTATGTTATCACAAAATTTTATTTATTTATTTATTTTTAGTTATCTTAAGGTATCTGCATTCCTTTAAAATGCCAATTTCCCGTATAATTTACCCCTTTCTTATCTGTTTTTCTTTTCTTTCTTCTAATTTAGAAAAAAATACTTTTACATTACTAATATTAACACTAACTATCCAAATACATTAATTAATGTTTAACACATATTTGATTGTCTGAAAATTAACGAATGTTGTTATTTTGTGTACAATTAATATTCATATGACAATAGACTGAGGAAGAATTTTTCGAGATGTTTGTTTAGAAAATATTGTACTACAAAAAGATTTAACTTATACTACAGCTTTCAATTTTTTTTTTCTTTGCGCTTTATTACACACGATTCATTCAGGAAAGTAACATTTGTTTTAATTTTAAAGAATGAAGTATATGTTTAAATATAAGAACCGCAAACGACACAAAGAGAATGAAGCAAATAATAATCTAAATACCGAAACATAAATGAAGTCATATAGTAAATGCATAGACATGTACTAACATTACTACATGCAAACAGTAGCAAAAGCATTTCTTAAAACAAAATAATACTTCTTTAAAAGACATGTATTATTAACAGTAGACCGAACACTTATTACATTATTTACACTAGATCGAAAAGAGTTAAATGAAATAGAAAAAACTTACTGCTTTAGAAAAATAAAAAGGGTAAATCATGCGCCCAGCAAAAATTTGAAACTTTTTCCAAGACATTCAGAGTACGGTAATAAAACTTTACAGTTAATTAAGTACAGTAAAACCTCCTTATGTGACCACCTCCATTAAGCGACCACCTCTCTGAACGACCCTTTTTTCATGGAACGAAATTTATTCTTATAGCCTCAATGTTAGTCTTACCTCCATTGAGAGACCACTCCAGTAGAATCCCTCTTTCCATGAATGATCCATTTTTTTTATTTTTTTTTATTTTTATTTATTTTTTTTTTTTTTGAAGAAGAAAAGGAAATAAATTCCGATTTTTTCTGGTCGCTTGAAGAAGATTTTATCAAAAAAAGTACTTCAGGAGATCACATTATCCATCAAATTTCTAAACCAAGTCTAATTTTTTTTTTTTTTTTTTTTTTTTCGGAAACTTTTAAGTATTTAACCCTTTTGCGGCACGGTGGTTTCATAGATATACTACTTAATTTTAATTCCCAAACGTCACATTGGCACCGGAATTTTGTTTAAAAAAAATTACTGTTTATTAAATGCGTGAAATATAGAATTTTCTTATTTACAAATAAAGTTGCTTTCAAATTCCGGTGTCAGTCATTAATTTCAATACTTAAGCAATGAATTTGCCCTGTGCCGCAAAGGGTTAAACCCTTTTGTGCCTTTTTAGGTAATGAATTTAACTCTGATGCCGGATTAATGACGGTCAATAAACTCCTCTGAACTATTGTGTCAGGAATCTCTGAAGGAAATGTGTAAAGCAATGAAATCGTTATTATTTGTTCCCATCCAAAAAATGTTGCATTTATCTACTGAACTTTAAAGGGACTGGGAAATAAAGTAATAAAATGTAAAACCGTTAAATTAAATCATCATTTTTTAAAAATCTGGGGTAACATATGCAACTAACTCTTTTTTTAAAAATAAATTTTAATAACAACTAGCGGCCCGCCCTCGCTTCGCTTCGGGTAGAGCAAGTCGCCCAATCCCGTGCCACTACTGACACCTCAAATTGTTACTGCCACTCCATACCATTAAATTCAACTACAAAAACATTACCCTCCTTTTAGGTAGTCGGGTAAAAAGTAGCCTATATGTTAATCTAAGGTGTTAGATATCTCCATACAAAATTTCATAAAAATAAAAAAAAAATTTCATTGAAAATATAATATAGCCTATGTTCATCCGAAATAGTGTAGTTTTCCGACGGAGAAAGAATTTTTTTAATCCGTCAAGTAGTTTCGGAGCCTATTCAATTCAAACAAACAAACAATCAAGTCTTTCTTCTTTATAATATTAGTATAGATAAATGTTACATTTTTTCAACAATTAAAATCTAGATTTATACATGAACACCTCTTGGCGCAACCAATTTTTATGGGAACGGATCGCGGTCACTTTAGAGAGGTTTTGCTGTATAAATAAACAATTTAGAAAAAGCATTTAAAAACCCATTTTCTACAGCTTTCATGGTAAATCAACAATGTCCATTTTTTTTTTTCCATTTCTGCATGGGATCCATAGATTCGAATGTAATTACATAATATACTGAAAATGAGTACAATTAAATGAATACCGAGTTGAAATTTCCCATTCAGAAATTTCTATCAAGGATTAAAAATACAATTGAGATCTTTTGTGTAGCCCTGTATAGAACTTACCACACCTTAACAATATGCAAATAAATAATTATGTTCTAAAATGAGTGTGATAATTGTAAACACATTTCCAGACGTTATTCTTTATAGACTATACTGTAGCCAAAAACTTTTTGAACGTGTCTGTAAATAAACGATAAATTACATTCACACCAAATTTTACAATAAGCTTCTTTGTACTAGAGCTGAGCGATATATATGTTAGAAAATAATTCTAAGGCTTAAAAGTCAGTAATAGTTTAAAGAATTCAGGTTATACAAAATAATTATACTATTTAAGCTTTACTATTGAGGAGATTATAATGTTATATTATAATTAACTAATGACCATATATAAATCTAATGACTAATTAATTTTACTAAACTATATTTTAACTAATGGCCAAAAATATCTTATCATTCAGCGGCTTTTAAAGAATTCAATTGAAAATCATCTTATTCTACCGCCGGCCGATATTCTTATGAATTTCAAGGATGTTTGACTGACTTTTTTACTGAATTGCTAAATGGAGTTGACTATCAAAAAATATTTGTTACAGACATCGCAATTATAGCGTCCCCTTTAGTCGGAATTTTTTTTTTTTTTTTTTAATTCGCGGAAGATCGACTGGTAAAAGTCAGAAACATACACAAAAAAATTGTTCAATTCTATGTATAACTTCATACGCTTTTCAACAGTACAAAATTGAATAAAGCACAAAAATCGCTATCACCTTTCCAGTGGAATTTCCTTCCAGAGCCTGCTTGCCACAGTCAAAAACATATATAAAAAATTTGGTTCAATTCTTTGCTTATTCTATCGTCATACTTTTTTTAAAGGTACAATGCCGGAACACAAACATAAACGGACCAACAAACATTTTGCATAAGCATGTTTTTGAAGATCTCTGACCTCTAAAACGTGTAAACCTGTCGAAAACCATAAGTAGAAAAAAAAATTCGATTACAATATTCTCTTTTATAAAAGATAGAAAAAAAAATAAAAATGCGATACGAACAATGCATGAGGATTTATCACCTGTCCCCGACTAACTTAAAAATAGCTAAAGTTCTTGATTTCTCTATTAGAAACTTTCGATTTGCCGAAGAATTTAGCAAATAAATTAAATCATGAATAAAAATAACATGATACAATGTTTAACATACTTGTAAGACAGACCAAACTGGTTATCATCATATACATAATTACTTGAAATTTTCATTTTGCGTGATTAATGAAGTTTCAGATGCATTAACAAGAAATACATTTAGTGTAAAGGGATGATGATCTAAATTACCAAGTTCTAGATTGGCCTTCTATGTTACTGACTTTGGAAGTTTTTTTTTTTTTTTTTTTTTTTTTTTTCCACTTAACTTCCCATAAAAAAAGCGTTAACAATTATTTTGAAATTTAGTGCTGCTAAAGCATTGATTAATAGTCTAACCAATCATCGGGCAAATAAAAAGTACAATTAATAGAGAATAGTTAATTGAACCAAGCATCTAAAACTAGTTATTGAGAGGGGAGCATCGTAATACTTACCCATCATGGATATACATAATATAAAATATGAAAAGAAAATAAAATACAGTCGAGTCTCTATATAACGAAATCCACCGTTCCAGTAAAAAATTCGTTAAATAGAGAAATTCGATGTACAGAGAATGATGTTAAAAATCGATTTAATGTGTGAAATTTGAACAAATATTATTTTTGATCTTTTGAATTAAGAATTTGAAATGTTTAAAAGTAAATATTAACCTAACATTTTATTTCTTAATTATTTAAACTGTTTCAAAAAAGAAAGCTTAATGAAAATCAAATAAGGAAGACTTGCGTTAATTTCAGACGAAGAAATCTGTAATTTTTTGTTTTATTTTATTTTAAAGTTGTTACGCTCTCAAAAAAATGCTCAAATTTTAGCAAGGAATGAAAAATTGTAGTTAACATTTCCCTCCATTTGAAGGCCTATCTTATGTGCATCTCATTGATTCCTCTCTTACATGTGTATTAATCCAATTGACACTGTTTTGAGAAGGATGTGGAAAGGTGTATGGGAGGTGGGATGAATTCGTTGGATTTAAAGAACAAGAAAAGAAGTAATATTAAAAAAAAAAAAAAAAAAAAAAAAAACTTAGCACTGACGATAAATCAAAAATAAGAGATGGAAAATTGATTTCATATCATTTCGAAGCTTTTTAAAACTGAATAAATTAAGACCAATTTATGAAAAAATTCGAAATAGAAAAAATAGATATTTCGCTATATAGAGACTGTTTTTAATGTAATCTTGCGAAAAGGGGACCGTTCCTACTAAAAATTCGCTATATAGAGAAATTCGATGTATGGAGTTTCGTTATAGAGAGACTCGACTGTATGTGTAAATTATTTATAAAATGCATCGCAATTCCAAAGTAAAATTTAAATGTATATTTAAATATTTTAAATACATAGTAATACAGTGGAACCTCGTTAACATGAACCTCAAGGGGAATCAAAATGTTGTTCATGTTAACAATAATTCATGTTGTAAGTATCAAAATCTTTGTATTCGTCTTTATAGGGGACTGTGAAAGCAATTCATGTTAAAAGTAATTTACGTTAAGCGTGTTCATATTAACGTTAATGAGGTTTGGCTGTACTCTATTACTTAATCGAGGGTATAACTTGATTATCCCGTCGAAATTATATATATTAAATATCCCGTCTCTAGTTAAACAATTTAAATAAATCGCCAATCTACTCGTAAATTATACAAATTGGCATAATTCTTATTTTAAGTAACGAAAAAAATAAATAAATTAGTAAAATATTAATAAAAATGCAAGTAAAACGTCTAATTAAATGTCACTTGATGACGTAATAAACGCATGTAATGTGTTTAATGTCACGAGAATGGTGACTTTTTTTTTTTTTTTTTTTTTTTTTTTGGTCGACAGGTTGATTTTAAGTAATACCGAATTGCGTAAAAGGAAATCAATTATAATCCCAAAAATAACAAACATATTAAGTAACAGTTTACTGCGTTGGATTAAACGCCTCATTTCCAAATTAAAAATATATTTGAATTGAAATATGAATAGAATACAGGGTTAAAAAAATCAAAGAGTGTGAAAAATAAGAATACAAATATCTCGATAAATAATTATCCGATCAACTTCGTTCTGTATGCAAAATTTATGTTTTTTTATTGTCTTTTACATTCACCCTTTAAAATAAAACAATTTGAATTTTTTTTTTTTTTATGTATTTTTCATGAGAACGAATATTTCGACAGCCAGAAAAAAAATAGTTCCGGATAATTGAGGTTATTTACATTTAATAGATTTTTTCCCATTACTATATATTAAGTATACACCAAATTTCAAGTCTCTATCTCAATTTGTTTGATAGATAGAGTGTTCACAGACAGACAAACGGACGGTAATTTTTTTTTTCTAGAAATGTTTTTCGGAATCTCCAGTGTCTGAAATGTGTAAATCCGTCAAAAATTTCTTTCGTTTTTCAAAACGATTGCAAGACTTACCCTATACTTCGTATGATGGGTAAGTAATAAAATCGCGCTGAATAAGAAATTTAAAAGTTGGTAGCCACCGAATCTGTAATCATTTAATCTATTTACCACAAAATTTGCGAGTCATTCGCGCTATGCATTCTATTGCTTTACATTTACATCTCCAAATGTCAGGATTATTATTAATATGCATCGTCAATCATCTAGCTTCATTTCTCATTCATTAACAAGATTATTTCTGCATTTTTATGTCAGCTTGATCAATCTACAGAAGTGATATATTATAATCTAATTCATAACTTATCATCAAAAGGCTAAATATATTACCTTTGGTATATATGGAAATGGCTCCATTCATGACAGTTTAAACATTCAGCTCCAATAGTTCTAATTGGTAATCTCCGATTCCGAATCCAAAGATGAAAAAAGATATATCGTGATACGACGTGCAAAAGGTGGAAATTTCTCACTCGAATCGCAAGAATGATTTGTTTTGAATGTTGATTGCAGGAAAGTACAGAGAGAAAATATAATGAATGTGACTGCCAAAACGTATTATGCGTAAAATAAAATGTTATTAAGCGAAAGTACAAGGTGGTGGCCGCAAATGAACCGATTAGTTTTTATCGCTTTCAAAACTTACCACATTTGTCCTCCTTCCTCTCGTCTTGAAAATTGATTTGCAAAAGAAATGAAAAGAAAAAACCCTTTACACGCAAATCTCCGATAAATAATAAAGGTGCTGATTAACAAAAAGATAGTAATGTATAAGTGGAAGATTATGTTGCTGCAGACATGTCAAAGGGCGCGGTGAGACGAATTGAACAGAAATTTATGAAACGGAAAACACCTTCGGGTAGTCTGAGTTTATTGACCATAGTGTCGCCACTTGTCTCTTGATTTAGGCGGGATGTTATGATTTTCAGAGGCTCCAAATCCTCTAACTACACACGAAACTAGGTATGTTCGTGCTGGTGTTGCCAAGTTCCCGATTAATGCAGGATGTTTCTATTTTCATTGTTTCCAAGACTTGTCGCATGAAACTAAATATGTTGGGGCTAGTGTTGCCAGGTGTCCCAATTGACGCAGGATATTTCGATTTTCAGGGTCTCCAAAACTTGTTCCACGAAACTAGGTACACCATGACGCAAAAGTTTAGACAATGACGTCATTCAGCTTTAAAATGTAGAATTATGACGTCAGAATTACAAAAACCTGTAAATATATTCAAAAACTGATTTAAAATGCTATGTACAAAAGACAGTCATTTTATTTGCTATAATACTAATTTTTTTCATAAAAATTCAAATGTGCTTGTCGCAAAAGTTTAGACACTATTCTAAATTTCTTTGAATATTCGCTGGCATATGCAAATTTAGAATCGATGATGTCACAAATTTGGAGTACTTAAGTTCTGCAAACGATTGCGCTTCATAGTCGACATGCCGAGAGCTAAAGAAATTCAAGTGAATGAGGTTTCAAGGATTTGGCAATTGAAAGGTGAAGGGAAGAGCGTTTCTGAAATTTCTGATATTCTTAATAGATGTCAAAAAAATCTATTTATCGAGTTTTATTGAGTGATTCCGAATATAAAGCAAAATGTCGGTCTGGGAGGCCACGTGTGACAAATGTACGAGAAGATCGCCTGATACAAAGACTAATGAGTACTCAACAAATGAGCTTACGTGGAGTTCAAAGCTAATCGAGACTCTCTGTATCAAAGGATACGATTCGGAGACGAATTTTGGAAAAAGGAACAATCGTTTATAGCAAAATGCAGAAGAAACCAGCTCTGAAGCCACATCATAAGTTACAAAGAATGATGTGGGCTCGAAAGTATATGTCATATGGAGAGAAATGGCAGTCAGTCATATTTAGCGATGAAAAAAAGTGGAATCTGGATGGTCCAGATGGTTGTTTATCGTATTGGCATGACTTGCGGAAGGAACCTCGACGTTTTTTCAGTCGCAGACAAGGAGGGGGCTCGGTGATGGTTTGGGCAGCCTTTTGCTATAATGGACAAGTATCTCTGACCTTCACCAGTGGTCGTCAAACTTCACAGCATTATACACAGACATTAGAAGAAAACCTACTGCCATTTGCTGAGCTTCTAGAGGGTCCTCAGTGGGAATTTCAGCAAGACAATGCTTCAATTCACACTGCAAAACATTCAAAATCTTGGTTATTCCCATAATATAAGAGTTCTCGACTGGCCAGCATGTAGCCCAGATCTTAACCCTATAGAAAACCTTTGGAGCATCATGTGTCGCAAAGTTTATCGCAACACTAGACAATACTCTTCTGTACAGGAACTTAAGACATCTATTGAGGATGCATGGTACGATATCGATCCACAAACTATGCAAGATTTAGTTTCTTCGATGCAATCTCGTATATTTGACGTAATACAGAAGCATGGATGCGCAACCAGGTTTTAAAAATTGTTTATTTCGATTTTATTTGATTTGTGTCTAAACTTTTGAGAAGCAGTTTATTTTTGTTACCATTTAATTTATACCGGCATATGCATAATTCCACTTTTCTTTGTTATAAATATTGTTTATATGTACAGCACATTAATTTCAAGCAGTGATTTGAAAATTGAATAAATATATTTCAAAGTATGTAAGAATTTCTTCATTGTCTAAACTTTTGCGTCAGGGTGTATGTTGGGGCTAGTGTTGTTAGGTGTTTCGGTTAATGCAGAATGTCCCGATTTTCAGAGATTCCAAGACCTGTTACTCAAAACTAAGTATGTTGGGGCTAGTGTTGCTAGGTGTCCCGGTTAATGCAGAATGTCCCGATTTTCAGGGGTTCCATGACCTGTTACTCAAAACTAAGTATGATGGGGCCAGTGTTGCTAAGTATCCAGATCAACGCAGGATATTCCGATAATTAGAACTTACAGGACCTGTCACACGAAACTAAGTATGTTGTGTCTAGTATAGCCAAAGGTCCCGATTTTTAGGGCCTCCTAAACCTGTTCCACGAAAACTAGGTATGTTGGGCTGGTGTTGCTAGATGTCCTGATTAACATAGGATGTTCCGATTTTGATGGGTTTCAAGATCTATGACACGAAACTAAGTATATTGGGGCTAGTGTTGCTAGGTGTCCCGGTTAATGCAGAATGTCCCTATTTTCAGGGGTTCCATGACCTGCTACTCAAAACTAAGTATGTTGGGGCTAGTGTTGCTAAGTGTCCCGATCAACGCAGGATATTCTGATAATCAGAACTTACAAGACCTGTCACACGAAACTATGTTGTGTCTAGTATAGCCAGAGGTCCCGATTTTCAGGGCCTCCTAAACCTGTTCCACGAAAACTAGGTATGTTGGGCTGGTGTTGCTAGATGTCGGGATTAACATAGGATGTTCCAATTTTGATGGGATCCAAGACCTGTCACACGAAACTAAGTATGTTGGGGCTAGTGTTGCCAGATGTCCCGATTAACGCAGGATGTACCCTACTTTCAGGACTCCAAGATCGGTCCCACGAAATTAGATATGTTGGGCTGGAATTGCCAGATGTGGAATGTCCCGATTTTGTGAGGCTCCAAGACCTGTCACACGAAACTAAGTATGTTGGGGCTAGTATTGCAAGGAGTCCCGATCAACGCAACGTACCCCGATTTTTAAGACCTCAAAGACCTGTCCCACCTAACTAGATATGTTGGACTGGTGTTGCCAGATGTCTTTGATTAACGTGACATGTCCTGATTTTGAGGGGCTCTAAGGCCTGTCACACGAAGCTAAGTACATAAAGGCAAGTGTTGTAAAGTGTCCCGATTTTTGGAGCGTCCGTGATCTGTTCCACATAGCCAATACGCGGGACGCCCAAAGTCCCGATTTTCAATAATGCGTAAATATTTTATAATTTCAACCATCATACTTTTGTTAGAATGCATCGACAAAAATTTAATAGAGTAAAGTTTATGAAGATAGAACTTATTTATGACACAATTTTCAATATTTTTCCAAAGAAATATCTTAAAATCCACCAGCTTAAATGCTAACCTGTCTACAGCGGAATTTTTTCCACTGTAAAGCAAATTTTTTAAAAAGTTTTACTGTACTTTGTTCTGTGTAAGCGGAACCTGTTTATAAGTAATTATGTTTTTAAAGTAAAAATTCCATTGTCCCTACCTATTTATACATAATTCTGCTTTAAAAGTAAATTTTCATTTTCTTAACTGTTTGTACGTAGTTTTGCTTTTAAAGTAAAAATTCCCCTGTTTCTACCTGTTTATTCGTAATTCTGATTTAAAAGTAACAATTCCGTTGTCCTTACCAATTTATACACAATTCTACTTTAAAAATAAAAATTCCATTGTTCTTATATGTTTATATGTAATTTTGTTTTTAAAGTAAAAATTCCTCTACACCTATCTGTTTGTACGTAATTCTGCTTTAAAAGTAAAAATTTCATTGTCTTATTTGTTAATGCGTAATTCTGCTTTAAAAATAAAAATTCCATTATACCTATAATAGTAATACTCATTACTTACAATAGCTAAATTGGAATTCGGTTTTTAGGCAAAGTGATTTTGCTTTCCCGCGTTTTACTGTATAAGATTGTTGTGTTAATTTAGTATAATGAATACTATTGAGACGGAATCGTATAGAGGGCAAAAGAAAAATTTTCTTTTAAACAAGTTTTTGTCATTGCCAGTATATGTATTCCTATCATAGAAACATCTAAACTTGAGAGACAAGATTCCGTTATAGACAGGTTTCATTTTCATGGGTTTACTGTAATTTTATGTCCCGTTTTCTTTTTTGTCTACCTTTCCCCGTTTTTTGTGACATTGGACATGATAATACTAGTTGGGGCCAAGCTTTTTTCTACACAAATCAAGTAAATTAAATGATTTACCGTATTTACTCGCCTAATAATTGCACTCCCGAAAAAAATTGCAAAAAAAAAAAAAATTGCTAGTAATAGTCAAAAAGATTTATCATGTGAATATTTTGTCAAAATTTTCGCAAAGTTTATTTGTGAATTTTATGTCTATATATATACTACCATAAAAAACTAGCATTAAATAAGCAGCACATAATCTGGAAACATTTGGGTAGTAACTAATTTTACTGTAACGCAGGGGTGCCCAGAAAGGGGTTTGGTGACGCAACATGCGTCATACAATTTAGTTTTTTTTGGGGGGGGGGGGAATTTGAGAAAAAGTACATTTTGGAGTGCGAGGGATTTTTCAATTCTTAATATTTCCTTTTTTTACTGTTAAAAAAAAATTGATTTTTTTTTAACATTACTAGGGGGGCCCCGCCCCCCTGCTCGCTATGCTCGCCAACCCCCCGCGTAATCGCTTCGCGATTCCAAATTATTCTCTACTCCTGCTTGCTGCACTCGCCAATAACCCATGGTATGAATAAGCAGTTGCAGACCTTTCAAATGATGTGTCACACAATTGATGTTGTAAAGAAATTACAAATATGCCCCCCTGGGGGCAGAGTGGGGGATGACACACAACACATCCATAATATGAATAAGCAGTTGCAGACCTTTCAAATGATGTGTCACTCAACTGGTGTTGTAAAGAAATTTAAAATGTGACCGCCCTCCCCCCCCCCCCCTGGGGAGAGCGGAGTGTGGGGGTGACACACAAGACATCCATAATATGTATAAGCAGATGCAGACCTTTCAAATCTTGTGTAACACGACTGGTGTTGTAAAGAAAATAAAAATGTGTCCCCCCTGGGGAGCAGAATGGGGGATAACACACAATACATCCATTATATGAATAAGCAGTTGCAAACCTCTCAAATAATGTATCAAACGACTGGTGTTGTAAAGAAATTAAAAATTTGACGAAATATTACAGTTATCGCCAAGTTGGCGTCACTTTTGACAACTAATTTTGGTCGCCAAATTTGGCGATATATCGCCAAGTTGGCGATAAACTTGGCGATTGTTGGCGATGGTAACCTTTCCTCTCTTTATGGTAACCCATATGGCGATGCATAGACGGAGCCCTTTCCTGATTGGTCTATTCGACTCATGGAAGGAGTGGAAAACCCGGATTCGTTAGTTCCGGAAATCTTCCACATCAGCATCATTCCAGGAGTCATTCCTTTTAAGGCTAGTTTTTTTTTACTATAGAAGGACTTTTAAATTTTTTCAACATTTAATTTCCAAAAATGCTCATGTGTTTTGTTTCTTTAAATTCTAGATAAGAGCAATAATAACTCAACTCGCTATCTTTTGACTGTGCAGTAGATTATAAGTAGAATATATTTTACAATAGACATCCTGTTCAGGCGGGGGGGGGGGGTTAAAGTATAAAGTTTTTTGGGGGGGGGTTTACGTGATTGGGTTTGGGGGGATGGTCACCACTGTTGTAACGTGTTTATTTTCTACGAATAATGCTCAGCATTATAGTGTACAATATTATGTAATTGATTTCCCCGCATTATAGTCGATTCTAGACTTTTTCAATGAAAAATTGGCAAAAAAGTGCGCCTATTAAACGAATAAACACTGTAGTTAATACAAGAGATTATTTCATGGTTTTATTATTTTTTATGCGAAATATTGCGTTATTTTCTATTTAAACTTTCGTTGAATTGTTTTCCTTCTATAGTAAAAAAAAACTAGCCTTAAAAGGAATGACTCCTGGAATGATGCTGATGTGGAAGATTTCCGGAACTAACGAATCCGGTTTATCCACTCCTTCCATGAGTCGAATAGATCAATCAGGAAAGGACTCCGTCTATGCATTGCCGTATGGATTACCATAAAGAGAGGAAAGGTTACCATCGCCAACAATCGCCAAGTTTGTCGCCAACTTGGCGATATATCGCCAAATTTGGCGACAGAAATTAGTTGTCAAAAGTTACGCCAACTTGGCGATAACTGTAATATTTCGCCAAATTTTTAATTTCTTTACAACACCAGTCGTTTGATACATCATTTGAGAGGTTTGCAACTGCTTATTCATATAATGGATGTCTTGTGTGCTATCCCCCATTCTGCTCCCCAGGGGGGACACATTTTTAATTTCTTTACAACACCAGTCGTGTTACACAAGATTTGAAAGGTCTGCAACTGCTTATTCATATTATGGGTGTCTTGTGTGTCACCCCCACACTCTGCTCTCCCCAGGGGGGGGGTCACATTTTTAATTTCTTTACAACACCAGTTGTGTGACACATCATTTGAAAGGCCTGCAACTGCTTATTCATATTATGGATGTGTTGTGTGTCATCCCCCACTTTGCCCCCCAGGGGGGCACATTTTTAATTTCTTTATAACACCAATTGTGTGACACATCATTTGAGAGGTCTGCAACTGCTTATTCATATTATGGATATCTTGGGTGTAACCTCCCCTCTGCCCTCAGAGGGGTCTCATTTTGTAATTTCTTTACAACACCAATTGTGAGACACATCATTTGAAAGGTCTGCAACTGCTTATTCATACCATGGGGTATTGGCGAGCGCAGCAAGCAGGGGTAGCCAATAATTTGGAATCGCGAAGCGATTACGCGGGGGGTTGGCGAGCATAGCGAGCAGGGGGGCGGGGCCCCCCTAGTACATTTAAATTGGAGCTAGAAGCATTGAATTTTTTCTACAAGTTATCGGATTTCGGTACCCCATCTTAGAAGTATCTTTCTTTCTAATGCTATATTTTGTTTACTTACATGTGTTTATACATTTACATTAATTTTAACTAAACTGATATAATTGCTTTTAACATTGATTAAGAATTAGTTTTTTTATTTTTTTTTCTTAAACAGTCGAAACCGGTTTTAACGTACCTGAGATATAACGTATTTTCGTTTATAAGGTACTTAAGTGTTTGGTTCCCAATGAAATCCTATATAAGTAATGATTTACAATTTCAGCTGTAACGGACTATGTAAAAGCCTTAATCTGGTTATAATGCACTTTTCAGATTTAAATGAAAAATAAAATTTGGAAGTGAACATTGTATTTCTGGTTTGTCAATAGGCAAGTTATCTTGGACATCGTTAGACTGACATTGAACATCGAAAAATTATGTTTGCGGCCCATCTGAAGTCTAAAACTTGTGTTTGCGTCACGCGAAAAAAAAAAAAAAAAAAAAAAAAAAATAATAATTGTAATTTAAGAAATTACCCCAACCATTTGAAAAATGTTTCACTCGATACATTCATCTATCATTTTAAGCTAAATACCAGTTGTTTTATTGTGTATTATCCGTGCCACTGCTATAAATGACTTTATACATGCTGCAATTTGAAGGTACGGTTCGTTTAAGTTATATCACTCTATTGTCGCCAAGCATAAAAGTTGGCGACGAAAGAAACATTTCAAACTATTTAACATTGTTGGTGCAAAAGTAATCATTATTAAAATACAGCTTTGGCATATACTGTTATACTTGTAAGACTTTGGCATATATTGTTTGATTTTACAGAGCAGAATTTTGGTGATGGAGGTTTTAAACCAAAATCGATCGCAGCACATGCATCTGTGAATGGGTCCATCAGACATCGAATCAAAAAAGTTTTTTCCCAGTTTTTCCCAAGCCGATTGCTTTTTAGTTTTCTTTTTAGGTGGTGGAAAATCAAGAGTAATAGCTATAACATTTTCCGGCTTGTTAGAATCACTATTGGCAGGGCCGAAACTAGAGGGGGGCAGAGGGGGCACGTGCCCCGGGCGCCACCAGAACAGAAGCTGAAGGGGGCACCAAATTAAGATTTTGTTTGGTGTGTTTTATATAAAGAATGCATATATGTGGGAGGTGGGGGGCGCCAAAATCCATGTTTGCCCCAGGTGCAAAAAAGGCTAGTTTCGGCGCTGACTATTGGCACTCAAATTTTCCTGGTTAGAACCGACCGATAGTAAAACGCCATGGCTAGTGGATTGGTCGCCCTGGCGACATGATGTTTTACAATTAATCGGTTCGGCATTAAATTGCTTCCTTTTTCGTGATCGCCTTTCAACACGTAATTGGTTTTCAGCGGCTCAATAATCTTTTGATTTTATCATTTTCTGCATTGAAAGACGTTTTTGCGCCAAACCAAATACAGTATTACTCAGTTATCCCGTCGACCAATTTCGCCAAATGATACGAATCGCCAAACTAATAAGCAACTTATACATGTTGACTGTGTTTAATATCATTGAATGCGATATTCACGTTCATTCATTTCTTTGGCTTCGGCTTTTTCCGTATCTGTTAATTTCCGTCTACCCATTTTTAAATTTGTTAGTTTTCTCCTTTATTACAATGATTTTAACCATTTTAATTTACTATTCAAATAAAAATTCTTCTAAAAGTAAAGAATTTAATTTAAATTCAAATAAAAATTCTTCTAAAAATAAAGAATTTAATTTAAATTCAAAAGTGGTAACATCATTCAAAAGTGGTAACATCATTCAAAAGTGGTAACATCATTCAAAAGTGGTAACATCATCGGGTCCATTCTCCCGAAAACAACAACCATTTTTCAAATGGTTAAAAAAAAAAAAAAAAAAAAAAAAAGTTTGAGTATGGCTAGCATAGATTCATAGAGAAAACTCGATTTTCAGATTTTGGATATAGCGAGCTTTAAAACTTACCTCCCCATCTGTATGAGGACGGATAAATTGATAGATAGAAGCAAAAATTCTAAAAAAATATATACTTCCTGAACATTTTCAGTTCCTCATTTTTCTTTTCCTCAATTTGAAAGATTTATTTATCTATCACATCTGAAAAAAGTATGGATCCTATTTTGCTCATAATTGCTGCAAATGAACTCGGTTTTTCAGGTGGTCTCGTCAGAAATCTTACGAATTTTTTCGGCAACTCTATTAACGACTGAAATGCCTGTCTACCTACAAAGTAATATTTAATAACAGAAGCCCTCCTCCCGAATCGGGGGAATTGGGACCCCCTCCAGAGAACTACCTTTTTACTCCCTACTGAGTACCTGAACGATGAAGGTAATGATTGGGGACCTCCGACCTTTAAACTTGCCCTCAGTCTGCTTTTTTTTTTTTTTTTGTAAGTACCCTCTTCTGTTTCCTCAAACACTGGTTACAAGTTGTATCAGAAAAGAACGCTAAGCACCTACTTTTGTTATTAACTCGCATCTTTTGTATCCACAAAAAGAACTGGATGCGGAGGGGTAGGTCCCCGCCCCTTTTGCTTTCATTTTCTGTTGTAAACACAAATGGTACAGGATTAAGCCCTTTGATGGACTTACATCCGCAATGTCCTCATTGAAACTGGAGTCGATACTTTGTGTTGCATGTACAAGTTGTCAAATGCATTGCTGTTACTGTCTGACACAGAGAATGAAACATTTTGGGCAGAAGTTAGGGCAAATATTCATCCCCCCCTCCCCAGGTTTTTTAATCCGTATGGAACTTGATGCATAATATTTTGATAACAGTTGTAGTAAAAAAATTTTTGGTAAAGTGTTTTACGGTTAGAAAAAACTACAAAATAGGTTCTATTTTTGTGTATACATACAGGAAGCAGAAGAAATGTAAAAATAAAAATTAGTTATGCAGCGAAAAATACTTTTATATGCAAACAGTATTCATCTTCAAAGTCACGTTTAGTTTCAGAAATGCAATGCAGGATTTTGCCAAGAAATTTCCACAGAAATACATTAATAAAAAGAGGACTCCAAACTTCGAAAATTCTTAGTTTTAATTTACGATGTATAGAAAGCGCAGAATAGTGAATTTATTATTATTATTATTATTATTATTATTATTATTATTATTATTATTATTATTATTATTTAATATGACTTTTGCTGTTCCAGTTTTAAAAATGTTCTTAAAGCAAAACGGGCAACTTTATGATATAAACTTTAATTAATTCTTGTTCGGAAATGCATGAAACTAGCAAGTATTTTTATTCAGAAACTACCAAATTGCACTCATTTTCCTTTTTTTTTTTTTTTTTTTTTTTTTTTTTTCTGCAAACGCAATAGATTTTTTAGAAAGATATTTGCTTTTCGTTAACTACGCTTACTCGGTTGCGGAACGACAACCTCAACCTTGCATGGTCCAAGATCGAATGACTGAATACAGCGTTAGTTTTCATATTCAAAAATATCAAGTCAAATAGGCAGCAAACTGGTCCATTTGGTTGTTTTACCTGATTTCGTGCCTAACTCGGTGTCGAAGTCGTTGGAGGAATACGAGCGTTAATACCAATAATCACAAAAGCAAATGGAGAAGTTTTAAAAAATGTCCCCAAAGCAGATTCAGATTCAGCCAGGTAGGGAGGCCTGCCAATTGGTTTGAGCTCACCTAGCCCCACCCAGCAATGTTTATTTAAAAAAAAAAAAAAAAAAAAATACAGAACAATTATACAGTAATAAAATAAAGGTAAGTAACAAAAAGTAATTGAGATAATGAAATAAGTATAGGTAACAATAGTAAAATAGACGAGCTGAGTGTTTTACAGACGTATAACATATCATTTTTATTTAACAGTAACACTAATTCTATAACTGTTTTAAAGTAAAAATGTGTTTGATTTGTTCCATAGCTCGTTATCATCATCATATAAAAGGTACCGTGGAGGCATTTGGAAAAGTCCTTGATTGTTTTCAATCAATGTTGCGCAGCTTATGATTTTTTGTAATATTGCTGGTTGTTTTCTGATTATTTTGAGCCATGAAGAGAGCCTTATCGTTCTGGAGATTCTGAGGTGGTATATGGATGTTAGTGTGCATTCCGTTACGTAGTGCAACGAGGGCGCCAATAATCCTCATTTTCCGTACATGCAGTAGCCCGAGTCTGCTTTACGATAAAGAAAATGGTACTTTTTTGCATCAATGAAAAGTTTGGCTTCAAAAATGCCATGGGGGCTTTTAACTGAATCTTTGCTCCCATCCGGTTCTGATGACCATTTTTCTCCGAATATCAGGACAAATGACCTATGCCATTAAAAAAAAAAAGTGTAGTTCCAGAGAACTGGCAACAATTTTTTAAAGAACGTTTTGTTTGGTGCTTATGTCTATGGCTAGGAAGGAGAAAGATCGACAAGTTCGTCATTGATGAAGTTACATTAAGTAAACTATTACACAGCATGATTTCGATCATTTCACTTTTGAAAAATGTGTTTATGAAGAAATTATTAATATTACTTATGATACAATAATCCTTGACCCAGGGGCCTCGCTAAGGGGGGGGGGGCAGAAGGGAGCCTCCCCCCCAAACATTCGAAAATGTTGTTACACTTGGCAAATTAAAAAATTTTATGGCAAATTTAATTAAAAATTTTAATAAAAACTGTAACATATTTCCTATTTTCGATAGAACTTGCAAAAGTTACAACTCTGATTGGGAATATCATTAAACTTTTTAAAAATAAGAACTGTATTTCATTGTCTAAGTGTGGTAACTTGGCAAAATCATAAAATGAGTTGGCAAATATGAAAATTTGACTTGACAATTTAAGGTACCAATACCCCCACCAATAAAAAGTCTTAGCGATGGCCCTGCCTTGACCATTCGCGAGTGTTAGATTCCCGAAAACATCAGTGAATGTCAAAATCACGAATGTTGCGTCTATCTTCTTGTACACATAAAAGGCTTAGATTTTTTTTTCTTTTCTTTTTGAAATTAACAATTAAAGTTCAAAATATATAATTATTAATTCTACTCATTAGAAGTACATGCTCTAGATAAATTAGAGTAATTATAAACATATTGTACGAACATAAAATTTAGTTGCCAGTGTACGGTAGAAAGAATTCAATAATGTGCGGTTGTTTGACAGAACAGATGTGAGTTATAATTTCAATGTAGGGAAATTTTGCGGCCTCCAGTTCTTTTACAAATTTAAGACTTCTCAGTAATGAAGAATAGCTTTCTATTGCTTTTACAACAATTGCTTTTTCAAGTTATTGTTGATGATGTTTTCTCCGGCAATTTTTGCAGAAAATATTTCACCAAATTTTAAATTTTAGAAAATTCATAAAATTGAAGAAAAAGTCTGCTTAAAAAATAAAGGAAGTTGTTGATTTATATTTTCTCGAGAATAGAAGGGCTGAAGTTCTCGCAGCTTAAGCCATTAGTACAGTGGGCTATACAGTACATTAGTATCTAGTTTTACGTAGATCATACAATTGTAGAACTAAGTAAGTTTACTTTGTAAAAAAAACATTCCTTATGAAACGAAATATCCCTTATAAATGGCGAATAACTAAATTCAATCTTCGCGAATGTTAAAATGATATTATTCACGATTATTCACATTTTTTATTCACGAATAATAAAAACTCACGAATGTTAAGGGATTACTATATTGTGATAAATCACAATTTTTCAGTAAGATTTATTTACTTATTTATTTTAAGAAACATCGACTTTTAACTTTAATTAAGTGCACATAATTAAATCGATGATTCGACTATGATATAGCAAATTTGAAACCTGAACGATATTTCAAACAGTCAAATACTAAAGTAAATATCTAAGAGATGTAAATTTTTCATTTTTTGGGTGAAAAAAGTCCGCGCCAGGATTCGAACCAGGGATGTATTGGCTGAAGCCGACAATGCTCTTCCAACTGAACCATCCCAGACACGAACACTGGAGGACGGCACAATGTCCGGGATGGCTCAGTTGAAGAGCATTGGCGGCCTCAGCCAAAACATCCCTGGTTCGAATCCTGGCCCGGACTTTTTTCACCCAAAAAATGGAAAATTTACATCCGTTATAATTAATTTACCGATTGAATAATCGTGTTGAAAATTAATCTAATGTAAATACCTATATGTTGTACTATCGACAAAAAAATAATTGCCTTTTTTTTTCTCGTTTTTATAGGCTGTCTTGTATACAGTTCGAAGGGAATGCAAGTGCCATGGAGTATCGGGATCTTGCACCATGAAGACGTGCTGGAACACGCTTCCTTCTTTTGGAAAAACTGGAGATTACCTAATGAGGAGATACCACGCAGCCAAAAGAGTATTCGCTCACTGGGGTTCCTTGAAAAACGGCGTGACAGCGACGAGGAAAAACAGACCACTTTTTCTAAGAATGCGAAAGACTAAAAGACCACACAGAAAACCTAGGCCGAGGGATCTTGTGTACTTAGAGAAATCGCCCAATTACTGTGAAGCAGATCCTATGAAAGGATCTACTGGTACTTCAGGACGAGTGTGCAATCGCACCTCGAGAAACACAGATGGTTGTGACCTCATGTGCTGCGGGAGAGGCTACAATACGCATCAATACACGAAAATCGCTCAATGTAACTGCAAGTTTCACTGGTGCTGTTATGTGGACTGCAATATTTGCAGAGAAAGGACAGAAGAATACACATGCAAATGAAATGCATACATGCGACGTGAAAGAAATGGTGATACAGAACCATAGGCGTACGCAGGTTTTTCGCCAGATGGGGGCCAGTAGTACCTATTTTGTACATTAAATTAGCATAGGCGCGGAGAAAAGAGAGTGCTATTGTCGTTCCTTGGATTTTAAAATTTAATTAACTAATTTTTCTTTCTTTATGATTGCTTAAAGAAAGATAAAATTTATTTCCTCCAAATGACTTTAGAATAATTGTACACTAAAGGAGAGAAAAAAAAAATCTATGAAGTTTTCGCGATCTTAGTGAAAGAAAGTTTTTGATACCGTTCTTCTTTGTTCGCCACCCATGTTTTAAATGTATCTTAACACTTTACACAGCAGTAGAAGTATGCATCCCAATTAATCTTAATAACCAAATAAAATAATAATTGCATCAGAATTTTTAAAGAAATTTACTTTTATAATGTGAGCGAAGAAAAACCTTTTGAAACAAATTTATTCGAAAAACCTGGTGTCATTTAATCATTTCACAATTTTATGAACTGAAGTAATTTTCCCCAGAAAGTATTAAACGAGCCAGTTTCAGAGAATCAAAGCCTCTTGGCGAAAAAAGTTGGAATCGCTTGAAGTCTCCATTTTGTAAAATGTTGATGGAAACTTAAAACGTGTGATATTTCTCAACAGTTGCAATTTCATGTTGCTTTTATGCTGACGCGTTTCAAATTTGTTTTGTATTGAAAGTTGTGGCAAAAAATTCTTAATTTAACTTCTTTTATATTTATACTCTGCGTTTTAAAAATCCACAGATACGTCTTTCTAAATATTTGCATTTTCTTGCCACTACTTATGACTTTCTTACAATATTTAAATTTGTATCTTACAATATTCAAAGATTTAGAAAAAACTCTATGGCCCTCCACTACATCCCCCTGCGTACGCCCATGTAAAGAACTGGCTGTTCTACATTTAGGCTGCCAAAATGAGCTGTAATTTAAAGTCAGTATTCGTTTGATATTTGTAAAAAGAAAAACTTGCCAAAAAAAAAAGCATTTAAATGAATGCCTGTGTTTCAGAAAATTGTCTGTTAATTTAAGTGAATTGAAAACGTAAGTCATATCGTGTAAATAAAGACGAGCATATGACGAACGCTGAAGAAATGTGTTCCTGAAATGTGCAAAGTGAAAAATAACTGGTCAGTGTATGTGTGACTAAAAGTCCCATGATAATATAAATAAACTGTAAATGTCTTTTTTCTTCTTTTTCTTCTTTTAAGAAATTACAGAATGAAATTGTGATTAAATGTTTGTACGTAATGTATTATTGACATAAAAGCCAATATGAATGTCTCAGTTGGCATAATTGATACGATAAGGAACGTAGGAAGGGCATTATATTTTAACATTTTGCGTTTTGTTAAGTAAACTAAAATGTTCAAGAATCTTTTGAAAATAAACACAAACACACAAGTTTATAGTGTATACACAATGTTACAAAGTTAAAAACTAAACAAACATTAAAATATAATTATACACACCGATATATCAATCATCATCGTTTTCCAGAACTAAAAACTAAAATATGAGCTTCTAATACCGAAAGCCTTATGTGCTTATGGTCTTATGTATCACTGTGCATCATAGTGATACATATTGTATAGTCTTTGATAGTGAAATCCCATCTTAATCTATCAGAAAACTTATAGTGTGTCCAGCAAACAAGATCTTGATTTCAAAATTAAATGTTTCGAAAACAAAAATCGATAGAATTATTCGGTAAACGGTTTGTTCATTAGGTAAAAGCTGTAAAAATGTTATACAGAAATTTCGATCGGTGAATAATTCGAAAAGATTGTGTTCTGATTGCAAAGAATACTTGACTTGACATTTTTCTTGTTTTCGATAGCTTGCAGAGAACGAGTTTTTCAGCGTACAAGTCCATATTTTAACGATTTTTTCGAAGTAAATTTTTTAAAATTTTGAAATTTCAAAAATTTAATTATGCTAAAATCGTTGAAATATGACATTGTACGTCGAAAAACTCGTTCTCTGCAAGCTATCGAAAACAAGAAAAATGTTAAATCAAGCATTCTCTGTACTTAGAACACAATCTTTTCAAAATGTTCACGTTCGAAACTTCCGTATAACATTTTTACAGCTTACCTAAGAAACAAAAAAGTTTAACCGAAAAATTTTATCGATCTTTGTTTTTTTTTAATGAGAAATCTAATTTTGAGATCCGGGTTTTATTGGCTGGACACTCTGTAATCACTCATTATCTAATATAAATATCAGAAAGATGTCAGATAAGTTATTAAGTATATCTTTGTTTTTCTGAAGATATATGTATACGCTAATTTCGATCAAAATTATATTGATGTTTTGTTTTTGAATTAATAGATAATTTTTCAATATTTTTTTCGATCTTAGAGATTTTTGAGGTTTTTTTTTTACTTCTTTTTATTTATCTATTCATTTATTTATTTTTACAATTGTAAAAATAACCAGAATATAATAATTCAATGTCTACAAAATTTTTAAAATTATTTTATATTCAAAGGAAGTAAGTTCTTTTTTTGTGTAAATATCAGCTAAATAGCCTTAATTCATCAATTGTAAACTTTTTTAAAAAGGAATATCCAGCGTGTCTTGTCTTTTTATTTCTCTCTATATATATATTTTTAATAACATATTATTGTCTTAAAAATAGTCTAGTTCTTGTGTCAGGAATTCCATATAAAATGAACAAATCAGCTGTGGGTGAAATGCGACAAATTTTAATAAAAATCAGCATATAAATAAATCATATTTTTTTATGTAAATTTAAAATAATGAATTTCAGAGTTGTTTAGTACTAAAATTTACATAAAAAGTTGATAAAAAAGTTTTTTTTTTATATTATGTCTAAAATTTCAATTTTGATTATCAGCTTTAGGAATGGAAAGACTATACTAAAAATTATTGATAATTAAACATGAATAATAAGTAACAGATTGGTAATTAATTAACTGTAATAGTTAATTAACAATCAGTTAATACAGTCAATACAGTTAATTAGTAATTAACTGTAATAATTGCAATCTAGTAATTGTAGTTTTATTCCATGGCGAGAAAAAATAAATATTGGAAAATTTTGAGTAGAATATGCAATTATTTTATTACAAATTTGAACATGAAAAAAAGCTCTCAAAATTTTAAAATTATTTGATGATATAGATAAATGTATGGATTTTAAATAACGAAACTTCCATTCTTGCCTTTTTATTCTTTAATGAAAAAAAAAAAAAGAATAGTAAAAAATATTGAGGGGTAACTGGACTATTTCTGTCATTTGTTTAAGGGTGGTCTTTAATCAAAAAGGGCCACTTTGTGACACATTCTTTAATTTATTTTTGTTCGGAAATCTATGAAAATAGCAGGTGTTGTTATTCAGAAACTGTCAAATTGCACTCAATTTTCTGTTTTTTAAAAACACAAGAGATTTTTCATAACAAGCCTTCAAAGTTGACGTTTTTGAGCCCATTTCCCGACGAAAGCAGAAAAACCGGTCGAAAAGCAGTAGAGAAACGAGTGATCATGTGATCGAAATAGCTTAGAACTGGATAGATAATTTAACTATCTTAAAATGGAAAACTAAGTTCGATTCGAAATCGCTTCCATAGTCAGGCATTCCAATTTGATACCTTTCCGTTACAAAATGATTTTGTAAATGTGTCAAAACAATTTGTGCTTGTTGAGCGGAGCATTTGAGAACAACCTTAACAGTGTGACATTTCGTGATCAAGGGGAGAAAGGAGGGGGGAGGGGGAGGGGGAGTCAAAAATATTGAAAAAATGCGTAACGTCATTTATAGAGACCCCGTAAGGAGTGATCACTTAAATTTCCTCAAAGGTTAGCGTAAGATTTCGCAACTGGGGAGGGTCGCCCACACATTTTATTAGAAATATGTTTCAACAGAATGTACGTTCAAAACCGCCTAAACTCTGCATAGCCAGATTCTTTATTTGAAATTTTAAAGAGTGGCCATTCATTTGGAAATTTAAAGAGTGAAATATATGTATAAAATAAAGGAATCGTCAACAGTGCAAAGGGAATTAACTTATTATTACTTACCCATCATACGTAGTATAGGGTAAGTCTTGCAATCGTTTTGAAAATCGAAAAATTTTTTTTGACGGATTTACACGTTTTAGATAGTGGAGATTCCGAAAAACATGTTTTTAGAAAAAAAATTTTGCCGTCCGTCTGTCTGTCTGTCTGTCTGTAAACGCTCTATCTCTCGAACAAATTGAGATAGAGACTTGAAATTTTGTATGTAGTTAGTATGTAAGAATGGGACGAACCCTATTTAATATGAGCAACCTCGATTATCCGGAACTATTTTTTTCGGACTCTCGAAAAATTCGTTCTGATGAAAGGTACATAAAAATTTTCGAATTTTTTTGTTCTAAGGAATGGACGTAAAAGGAAATAAAATAACACACATTTTGCATATAGAACGAAGTCGATCGGATTATTAGTTGCCGAGATATTTGTAATCTTGTTTTCCATATTCTTCGATTTTTCATGACCCTGTATTTCATTCAAATTTCAATTCAGAAGCATATTTTAATTGGAAATGAGACGCTTAATCCGACGCAGTTAATTGTTAGTTAATAGAATTATTATTTTTGGAGTTATAAGGATGTTTCTTTTACGCAGTTCGGTACTACTTGAGTAGTTTGGCGTTTTATATAATTTGTCGAAATTGGTCCATCAGCAGTTCTTTAGCATTACTATGTATATTAACAATATTTAAATTTTGTTTATGAATTGCAATGCATTGTATAAATAGTTTCACATGTTTTATTTTCATATACATATCCATGATGGGTAAGTATTACGGTCGCCCCCAACGACTAGTTATTATTATTATTATTATTATTATTATTATTATTATTATTACCAAATGTCAGCACAAAATGAAGTCCTAATAAGAAAGACATAGCTATATACTATCCTTTCTATATGTTTAAAGTAACTAATTGTTAAGGGGCTGCTTCACTCAAATGAAAAGACCCGTTCGCTAATGCTAATCCTATGGAAGAAATTTATAAAAATATCTCGGTTGCATTTCAATATTTTTAAATGATTCTTTTTGCATTGGATAGCTGAGATTGATCTGAATGCAGGCCGTTTTTTTACTTTTTTGATTTCGTTCACAGATATTTTTTACGAGAATGCTTTCATTTTCAGAACCGGTTTGAAAAGCGAAATCACCCTCATAAAAAATATCTGTAAACAAAATCGAAAACGTAAAAAACGGCCTGCATTCAGATCAATCTCAGCTATCCAATGCAAATAGAATCATTTAAAAATATTGAAATGCAACCGAGATATCTTTATAAATTTCTTCCACAGGATTAGCATTATCGAACGGGTCTTTTCATTTGAGTGAAAGAGCCATTATTTTGAAAATCAGTCAAAGTGAAATAATTGTACTTTTTTATTTTTTATGTTGAAGTAGATCATATTTATGAATAATGTGCAATTTTGAAGCATTGAAAAAATTTCCTCAAATTTTTTCCCTCAAATTCCTCCAAAAATTTCCGTCAAATTTCAAGATTGTGAATGCCATTTTTCATGAAAAATGAACTGCTGGTATGTTTGGAGTGCTATCTCTCTCGCAAGCAACAACATCCCAAAATTCTTTTGGCATAAATTGATAGTAAAACACTACCTGCTTATTAAAATGTATTTGTTTCCATGTAATATTCTTATTTTACATTGTTATGTTGCCACAAAATAGATTAAAATAACGTTTTTGTCCGTTTTCCGCACTTAATATCTTATTTAAATAATAGCATTCCAAACTTTTTCTTATGGAATATGAAAGTATACTTGTAAGACAAGTTAAATAACATAGTACTCTACCGGGATATTGTTGTTGTAGCAAATATATGTTAAATATTCAAAATTTTCAAAATCTACAGCATTTTAATTACTCGTATCTCAAAAGAGCGTCACAGTTGAATGAAACAAAATATACCATGTAGTGGGTGACCATATGTACAAAAACATGGAAAAGAAAGTGAAGTCTTTTAATATTTTTAGTTAAAGAAAAAAAAAGACAACATTTCCAAACAAACATTGTCGATGATCACACTTCTTGCCTATCAGAAAATGAAAAATTCGATTTCTATGTTGTTTTTTTTTCCAATGAGAAAATGAACTATCCCTTTTTTGTAGCCCCTTCTCAAAGAGAAATGGGATTTTTCATTTTCTCATGTGGAAAAATGTGATCATGGACATTGTTTTTCTTAAAACTTTTGTCACTTTTTTGTTTGAAAATATCATGAGATTCTACTTTCTCTTTCCATGTTTTTGTACACATGTTCAACTATTGTGTGATATATATTGTTTCATTCAACTGTGGCCCTTTTTTGAAATAACACTACTTTAAATGTTGCAGATTTTGAATATTTAACAGGTTATATTTACTAACAGCAACAATATCTCTATGCAGTACTATATTGTTTAGCTTGTCCTAGTAGTGCACTTTCATATTCTATAAGAAAAAGTTTGGGGTACTGCTGCTTAAATAAGATATTAAGCGTGGAAAATTGACAAACGTCATTGTGACTATACTTTGTGGCAACATATAAAGTAACAAAGTCAATGCCAAAATTTAATAAGCAGGTTGTGTACTAACAGTAGTGCCACTGTGTGTTACTAACAGTTTATGCCAAAAGAATTTTCAGATGTTGCTTGTCAAAATTACAGCCCTCCAAACATACTTTCATTTCATTTTTCATAAGAAATGACATTCACAACCTTGAAATTTGACATTTTCTATCGAGAAGAGGAAAATTTTCAGGTCTTCAAAACTGCAGATTATTTATTAAATATGATTTATTTCAATATAAAAAATCATCAAACCAATTAAAAAATACAACTATCAAAATAACACTTTTTTTGTCTGAATTTCAAAATAATGGATTTTAAGACACATACTTAATGAAAAGACATGTACTATTAATAGTATACCAGATTCGAAAGGGTTGGTGTACTTTTTTTTATCGATATATAGTGAAAAACGATTAAATCTAACGCATCTTAATATATTTTTTTAGTAACAAAAAAATTTGAAGGCTAATTCCATGAGCCGATTAATCATTATATTTAATAAAGAAAATACCCAACATTTTTTAAATCTCTTATCTCAAAAAAGAAAAAAAAGGCCTTAGCATTTTGAAAACAGGAAAGCGAAGAAAATAGGAACACGGAGAAAAAGCCGTTAAAAATTTTTATTAGTGTGGGTGATTGCGCTGGATGTGTTAACAAAATTTACAATATCTCGCAACATAGTTTCCGTATGAATAAAAAAGGGGTATTCAAAATATTCACTATGAAACAGGCTTTCATTTAGTATTTAAAAAAAATAAAGAAAATAGACTTTTTAACCACTTTTGGGGCAAACTGTCTTTTTTATTTCATAAATCTTTAATTAGCCCTTTATCTACAGCATTATGAATCCATGAAAATTTTACATTCTAAAGCATTTTACGTAAATTGTTTAAACCAAATTAAAAGATTTACATAATAAATACATTTAATTAATTTTACATTTAATAAATTTTAAAAGGATTTTAGAATGATTGGAGGATTTAGAAGGACTAATAAAATTTGAATTTAGAGGGATTTTGTGCAATATTTATAACTCTACTCAAATCTTTTACTTTAAATTGTTTTCTTAGTATTTTTTAGAATTATAAAATGTACAAACATGATGTTCTTACAATATAAATATAGAAATATTTCTGAATTGAAAAATCCCCATCCCCCTCCCTCAGCGCGAAGAAAGCTGAAAAGATACAAAGGCAAAAGAAATCATCCTTTTAAAAATATTTTTGTTTTGTATAAACAATAATGCTTTTGGAACAAAATAAAGTAATGTATCTGTAACTCATTCTAAACAGTAGTAGAACTAATTGACTTATTAAAAGAATTTTATAATAAGTAATTTTAATGGTACTTATAAGTACCGTCGGTAGATAAAGGATTAGGATGTTCTAAAATCAAAAAGTGCACCTTTATGACATAAGTTTTAATTTATTTTTGTTCTGAAATGCATGAAACCAGCAGGTGTTGTTGTTCAGAAACTATCTTATCGCGCTCATTTTCCCATTTTGTTATTATTATTATTATTATTATTATTATTATTATTATTATTATTATTATTATTATTATTATTATTATTATTATTATTTTGTTCTAAACACAATAGATTTTTCAGAAAATAGTATCAAAGTAGTCGTTTTGAACCAAATTTCTGCGTAGAAGAATAACAAGTTGGAAATTGCACGTGAAGCGTAGCAAATTAGGTGCGTTCGTACGATAATGAAGTTTTAAAAATATTACTTTCACATATCAATCTCATAAAATTGTAAATAGTGAATTACAATTAAAACGCTCATCAAACAATGTTCTCCCTATACCATTATGTAATGGAATACTTTTGTGTGGCCTTGTAAATCAATAACAAATGTTCTTTGCACCACAAATTATGTATGATGTATATTATAATATGTACTTTATAGTTGCATATAAATTTTATTAAGTTCGCATGAGTGTAACACGATTAAAATGCATTTGAAACATTTTTTCCCATTGATCGTAATGTAACGGAATACTTTTGATTGTCCCTGTAATTGATCTATGCATCCAATTTTCATAAAATTTGAAATAACTCGACAAAATTATGTAATTATTATGTATTTGAAATTTCAAACGTATAGAATATATTTGAAACTTTTTCCTAAATGACCATAATGTAATTGAATACTTTTGATTGCCCCTGTATTTGATCTATGCACACGATTATCAAAATATTTGAAATAACTCGACAGAATTATGTAATAATTGCGTATTTTAAATTTCAAACGATTAAAATGCATTTGAAACTTTTTTCCCCATTGACCGTAATGTAATGGAATACTTTTGATTGCTCCTGTAATTGAACTATGCATCCGAGTTTCATAAAATTTGAAAAAAACTCGACAAAATTGTGTAATAATTATGTATTTTAAATTTCAAACGATTCGGTTGGGTAGTTTTTGCGTTGTGATATGCGGACGGACAGACGGACGGACTGAACGACCACTATAGGTGCTACGTATTATATAATTACGAACGCACCTAAAAACGACACTCAAACTGGGCTGAAAAAGCATCACTGACATGATTGAAATCGCTTGTAACTTAGTATAAGGAAAAAAAAAAGAAAAAGAAAAGAAAAGAAAAAAGAAATGAGAAATTCTGTTCGATTCCAAATCGTTTCCATAGTCAGGCTATCCGATTTTAAATCTTTCCATTAAAAAATGAATTTATGAATGTGTCGAAATGTTTTGCACTTGTTGAGAGAGCAATTGAGAATAGCCTAAACTTATAAAAATATTAAAATGTTTTATTATCATCAGAAATACACCTTTGATCAAGCATAATTTTAAAAATTCTAGCATATGAGGAAAGTGTGTTAAAACTCGATAACAAAATCTCATCTTTACAAACAAAAAAGTTACATGAAAAAAAATATATATAATACAAGAAATGCTAAAAATAAAATTTATAATAATAAGTTTCTTTCATTATGTTTAATCCCTTTATCTACCGACGGTACTTATAAATACCATTAAAATTCTTTTAATACTGTTTAGAATGAATTACAGATACATTACTTTATTTTGTTCCAAAATCATTATTGGTTACACAAAACAAAAATATTTTTAAAAGGACGACTTATTTTGCCTTTGTTTCTTTTCAGCTTTCTTGGTGCTGAGGAAGGGGGGATGGGGATTTTTCAATTCGGAAAATTTTCTATATTTATATTGTAAGAACATCGTATTTGTACATTTTATAATTCTACAAAATTCTAAAAGAACAATTTAAAATAACAGAATTGAGTGGGGTTACATAAAATCCCCGTAAATCCAAATTTAATTAATCCTCCAAAAATTTATTAAGGGTGTATTTCGATTCAAACTGCTTATTTTCCGATTTATTTTTTTAATGCACTTTTGCTCTCAAACTCATCAAACTTGCAGATTCTCTTATTTAGAAAGCACACAAGGTGCCGTGATTGTCGATTCTTTGATAAATGTAAAAAATATTGTAAAAAAAGCGATCAAAAACGGCATTTTGAGCAGATTTTTCCGAAGCGAGAGATCTGCGAACGAAAAAAAGGGTGATGTCGATAAGGTAAATGTTTATAAATCAAATTCTAATCAATTGAGTGTAAAAAAACATCACACGGCACCTTATACGCCTCTTCAAGAATCCCCTCAGTAAATTTCATGTTTCTATGTTTAAAAATGTGTCTGAAACTGTATCGGAAAATTTCGAGCTGTTGAAGGTGAAAAAGTGTTTTTTCGAATACACCCTTAAATGATTATCTAAATCTTTTAATTTAGTTTAAACAATTTACGTAAAATACTTTAGAATGTAAAATTTTCATGAATTCCTAATGCGGTAGATAAATTGTTAAACAAACGCAATTTACCAATCCATTTTCCCCCTAAATAGTTCCTTTTTATATCCAACAACTTTTATATAAGAGCGTCTTGGAAAGTAAGTTAATTTTATACTCATATATAATAATATTTTCCTACATGTGAAGCAGATTTTTAACCGACTTCAAGGAGGAGATTATGATTTCGACCTGTATGTATTTTTTGTTCACTCATAACTTCCCTAAATATGAACCGATTTTGATCATTCTTTTTAGGTGCGTTCGTAATTATGTAAATACGTAGGACCTATAGTTGTCGTTCAGTCCGTCCGTCTGTCCGCATATAACAAAGCAAAAACTACCCAACCGAATCTTTGAAATTTATAATACATAATTATTACATAATTTTGTCGAGTCATTTCAAATTTTATGAAAATCGGATGCATAGATCAATTACAGGGACAATCAAAAGGATTCCGTTACATTACGGTCAGTGGGGGGGGGGGGGAAATTTCAAATGCATTTTAATCGTTCGAAAAATGTGTAATTATTATATAATTTTGCCGAGTCATTTTAAATTTTATGAAAATTGGATGCATAGATCAATTACAGGGACAATCAAAAGTATTCCTTTACATTACGGTCAATGGGGAAAAAAGTTTCAAATGCATTTTAATGGTGTGCATTCGAACATAATAAAATTAGCATGAACCTATGAAGTATATTTATATACCAAAATATACATTCTGTACAATCTGTGATGCAAAGAATATTTATTATTAAATTACAGGGTCACACAAAAGTATTCCACCACATAATGCTATACGGAGAAACACTGTTTGAGGCGTGTTTTAATGATCTTAAGCTATTTCACATTTTATGAATATAATATACGTTGCTGACGTGTAACAAAGTTACTTTCTTTGTATTTACAGGAACACAAAAAAAAAGATTTCGACCACTATAGTGTATCCGAAGTACTGTCTACTATGACAGCAAGATCTGAATATTTTTAAAACTTCGTTATCGTACGAACGCACCTCATTTGCTACGCCTCACGTGTAATTTCCAACTTGTTTTGTTTGAAAGTATAAGATACCCATGTGGTCCCATTTTAATTTCATTAAATTCTGAGGATTAGAACTTTTATAAAATAAAAACTTTAAAAATTCAAATTCTGTTTGAAGCTATCGTCCAATTAAAAGCGTTCATTCTTTTCATTAAAATATATTCAAACATTAAAAAATACAATTTCGTTACATCATATACAAAACATACGAAATCTTTTTTCTTCAAAATGCGAAATCTAGATTGAACAAAGGTCGGTGTCTAGATAGATTTTGCGAAGTTAGAGAAAGCAAATTGACGCTAGTTTGTTCTAGCAGTTTGGCGTTAACGCATATGAGTACATAGTTTTAAATATGCTTATGATTTGATAATATATATATATATATATATATATATATATATATATATATATATATATATATATATATATATATATACCGTATTTACTCGTGTATAAGGCGCACCCCTACTTTACAAGTAAAAATGGCGATTTCTTAAAATCTCGTGTATAACGCGCATCATAAATTTGATACGCTAATGAAGAATGACAAAATGAATTTTAGGAAAAAAAAAAAAGTCGAAACAAACATTACACCAGACCAAAAAAAAAAAAAAAAAAAAGAAAAAAGAAAGAAAGAAATGACGAAAATGCTTTTTTAGACTTCGGGTGTAAGAGAATGACGGGAAATAGGGATGAATGAAAGTAAAGAGAATTGCTAATTAGCGTTTCGATAATGTCACAAGCTCTGTTGTATAAAAAACTGCAAGGAGTGAAACAAATATGCAGTAATACTTCAATTAAGTAACATTTTCCGAGTTTTAATATCTTCTTTGAATAATTTCTTGTTTCATATGTATATAGTTCGACTGCATCCAACAGTAAAAAATTATTCCGTGTATAAGGCGCACCTAACGAGTTTTGCCCTACTTTTTTGAAAAAAAAAAGTACGCCTTATACACAAGTAAATACGGTATATATATCGCAAATTATCGTTCATTGTTGCAACCGTTTTCAAATCATAAGCATATTAAAACTGTGCATTCATATGAGATAGTGCCAAGTTGTTGCCAAGCTTGATTCTTTTTTTGAAGTCGCTTAGTATTTTTTTAAGGCATATTTTACTTAAATTATCTTGTCATAGTAATTTTATGAATGCAATAAAAGAAATCGAATTATGATTTTTGAAAGAAACAGTAATAATAAAAAAAGTTTGTGATTACAAAATAATAAAAAAGTTTATCGAGTCATTCCATACAAAATGAACAAATCAGCTGTGTCTGCCACATGTTACAGATTTGAATGAAAATTGGCATATAAGAACAACATGTTTATTTATGAGTAAATACAAAATAATAGATTTCAGGACAGTTTATTTCAGTATGTATACTCACGTTAAAAGTTGATACAAAATCGAGTTTTCGTTTACATGCTTGAAATTTCACTTTTGATTGTTAGCCTTAGGAATGAAAAGACTGTATCATAAATTATTTTAAGGTAAGAATGGATAATAAGTAAGAGATTGGCGTAATTTAGGATTTGATTTTTTATTCTTTAATAAAAAATAAAATAAAAAAGGAAAATATTCAAGGATAAAATTCAATATTTCTATCTATATATACTAATAAACGAACAAAACGCTCTGTCTGTGTGTGTGTTTGTGTGTGAGATTGCTAGCAAAATCTTCATGTACGAGGCTCAAACATTTATTGAAGTAGCCCCAAATCTCTCCTGTTGTACCTGAGTTTCAGAATTTCGAAATTCCAATTATTAACTGACTAATTAATTAAAATTTGAAGCTCACTCTCATCAAAAATGACCCCCCCTCCTTTTTTTCATGGCAGTTTGATTAGATTTGATATGGACATTGCTTTGAGGCCTATAGTTGCTATGGCTGTCGGCTCGATTGATCCATTATGCGCAGAAACAGAGGCAATATAGAACAATTTTTTTATTACACATATCCATTACATATTTTATTACACTACTACAAAGGGACAACACACAGAGCCGTAGCTAAGGGAGCGCTATGGACGGCTCCCCCCCTAAAATATTTTGAGCCCCCCCCCCCCCTGGAAAAGATTCGAAGGTCATTAAATGAAGTTCTGTTCCGAAAAATTCAAATGAAATTCTGTTCAAAAGTCTAATTTAGTTTTGAGATCCTTTCACAGTTTTACAGAATTATTAAATTGTATCTAAAAAAAAAAACAATTGAACAATCCCTCATCCTATGAAGCTATGAAGCTATGAAGCTAACATGATGTTTAATTTTCTACTAGTTATACACTCAAAATTTTCATCATCATATATTTTTCTTAATATAAAATGAAGTTATTACAACAGTTTAATGAGAAACATAGTACCTACAGTGTAAATATGCACTAATTTATCTTTCTGTGTCAGAGAAAGAGAAAAAAAATTATGAGCCCCCCCCCCCCAACAATCTCTTGAGCCCCCCCCCCTCCCATAGATCACTTCTAGCTACGGCCCTGACAACACACCATCCATGTCCGTAACCGTATTCGAACCAGTGGCGCAGCCAGAATTTGGTTCTAAGGGAGGTTTTGAGTTTCTGATAAAGATGTTTGCCGGTTATTTGAATCTCCGGTTAATAGAATCAGTAGTAATTAGAATATTCACTGTATAGTACTTAAGCTGAAAGAGCATTTGTGTGGCAGGATTCTTTTAGCATAATAAGTCTCAGAAAAGTGATTTAGTTCAAATAATCCATTTTTACTTAACTAATCCATGTAATATGTACTTTCAGTTTTAAGTAAAATTTTTGCTATTTAATCTAATATCATCTTATTAAATGGAATATTTTTCAATAAAGTGGCGGAATCCAAAATACGCCAAAACGTTTATTTTGATCCATATAAACAGCAATTATAGCGATCTTTCTTAGCTTTGGGAGGGTTTTTAACGCCAAAACCTCCCCCATGGCTGCGCCACTTATTTGAACCAGGGCCCCTCGGTGTGGCAGCAGCTGTCGCTACTAACCACGCCACTGGGGCGACTTCATGGCAGTTTTCTCAACGCTCGTTTTCGGTTGGTTGGTTCATACAGAGTCACTAATAAAAATGCGTTTCTTTTTTTCCGCTTGCTTTCGGTTAATTGGTTGTATAAAACTTTCACAAAAATAATTTAAAAAGCTGACACAGGAATAAATAAACGAATTTGAGTGCTTAATCTTTCAAAAGTGATTGATTTTTCTCCTAAATTTTACATTTGAGCACGGAGTTAAAACATTTGTTTTGAAAACGCAATATCTATATTATTAAAGTCCAATGTCATCAACACTTCCGGGTCTCTCCACTTCACATTTTCATATGCATGGTTGTCATTTTGGTATACTTTTATGCTAGCGAGTGCAGGTTTGCCAAATTTTATGCCTTTGTCATCGTTTCATTTGAAATATAAAACTATAACTTATCTCATTTAAAGTACGCAACTTTTATTTAAAATACAGATTAAAAAGTATGTGTATCATATTCATCCATCTCATTTAAAATACAATAAATAAATATATTTTTCCAGCATAGGTAATCGGCAAAATAAAGGAAGTGCTTGGCGAGAAAAGAAATTTTACAAATTCTTTTCTTGCAACCTTTTTACTTTTACATATACACAATTACATAAATAAATAATTAATAGTAATGATAATAACCTAAACCAAAATGTTTTATTTCAACATAAAAGCATTGTTTCTAATTTACATTTTAAAAAAATTATGTATATTTTGAAATAACACCCATTGAAATTAAATTGACATCCGAAGTATTCCTAAAAAAGAAATAAGCCGTAAAAGATTCATTCAATTCCGAATGGGAAAAAAATAACCATGGAGGTTCGTAAAGCAAGTTTTTCAACAATAAATGGACAATATTCTTATGACATCATTCTATATAATGACGGGATAGTTTTGTTAAGTTTTATGACGTCATATTAGGTAAAATTGCGGTGTTGTTTGCAGTTTAAATTCATGTTTCTTTATTGTCATATTTATGAACTCAAAAACGAAATTATTGAAAAAAATGCTTTTTTTATTATTAAATTTTGAAATAATGAAGTATGAAATGCTACCATGATTGCAAACAGTTCTTAATTTCTCTGGTCGGAATCTTCCAATTCGGATAATGATTTAAGAAGTAAATTAAATTACGAGTAAAAGTAACATGATGGAATGCGTAGAATACTTTTAATGGAGACCAAACTGATCGCCATAGGCGGCTACTTTAATAATAATGACTGTTTAAAAGTGCTATCACACGTAAAAATTGCAAGAGACAAAAATCGCCTGCGTTTTTTCGTGTTCTTAGCATTTCATTGGCTGTTCGAGAAGAGTCTTTACCATCATTTGGATTTCCAAGCATTTGATTGGCTCTTACTGGCGATTCGCTTCGTTCCAGGCGTCAAAGACGCTCCGACACAAGAGAATCGCGCGCTAAAAGTGCTATTACACGTAAAAATTGCAAGCGACAAAAATCGTCTGCGTTTTTTCGTGTTCTTAGCATTTCATTGGCTGTTCGAGAAGAGTCTTTACCATCATTTGGATTTCCAAGCATTTGATTGGCTCTTACTGGCGACTCGCTTCGTTCCAGGCGTCAAAGACGCTCCGACACAAGAGAATAGCGCGCTAACCAAGCGATCCTCTGGTCCCATAGGATAACATGGAGACGCCTGTAATTTGACGCCTGCAGCACGACACGTGTAATAGCACTTTAACCAAGCGACTCCCCTGGTCCCATAGGATAACATGGAGACGCCTGGAATTTGACGTGTCTTCGACCAGAGAATAGATTAGTTCAAATGATATCAGGACCTAACAACGAATTTCACAACCTGGAATTCATGTTGTTCGTCTTCCTGTTTTTTCCTCAACTTTTATTGGTTAAGCGGTAATAATTGGGTAGTTGAAACTGATCTGTTTAAATAGCAAGACATATGGTTTTTAAATGTTAAATAAATGATCAGAAAAGATCTTACTGACTCTTTTACCACTAAAAATTAGAAATTGACAAAAATAATTCTTTGCATTCGAATGCTTTTATGTTGCTGTTGCGAGTAGCAATACTTTTAGGGGTGCACAACCTTTTCAAGAGAAGGGCCAGTTAAGATTATGTCTGGATGGTCGAGGGCCACATCAATAACGTGGAAAGAATGATTTAATGGAGGTGATCTGTGGCCTATAACCCTATAATCGGATAAAAAAAATATGGTTTCAGAGGATAGTGTGTGTGTGTGTGTGGGGGGGGGGGGTTCATTTACCTAGACAAAATATGTAATTCAGATGGTAAGGATATGTATATCCGAAGTTTTTATGTTTTTATATATAACAGATACAGCAAGGATTATTTTTAAAGATGTAAAAATATTCTTTGGCTTTATGCAGGAGTGTAAGTTTCGTTTTATTAAAAGTGCTAAAAAAGAAGCGTAAATGGCTGGTGCCGAAAAAAATGTGACCTTTATGAACAAAGAAAAGAGGAACCGATCAACAAGATTTTTCCATGCCTAATAAACGATTTTCCAGATTTTCTGCGCCCGATAAATAAAATTTTGTAATTTTTTCATGCCTCATCGACAAAATTTGCACTTTTTACGAAACCAATCAACAAAATTCGCAATTTATCCTCATCCTTTCAAGAAAACTCACGATCTATTCTCATCTGATCAACAAAATTTGCAATTCTTACGAAATCGATAAAAAAAATCATGATTTTTGTGCACCTGATCAACAAAATACGCTATTTTTACGAAGCTGATAAAAGAAATTCGTAAATTTTCAAAAGCCGATCGTCGAAATTTGCAATTTTTCCTCAAATGATTGATAAAATTCTCAATATTTTATTTATCTGATCGACGAAATTCTACAATTTTTTAATCTGATTAACAAAAATTGTTATTTTTACGAAAGTGATCGACGAAATTCGCGATTTTTTCAATGCCGATTGATGAATTTCGCTATTTTCTTCGCATGATCGACAAATTTCGCGATTTTTCTTCGCGTGATCAACAAAATTTGCTATTTCTCTTCGCATGATCGACGAAATTCGGATTTTTCTTCGCATGATTGAAAAAATTCCTGATTTCTCTTCGTATGATCGACGAAATTCGTGATTTTTCTTCTCATGATCGACGAAATTTGCAATTTTTACAAAGCTGGTCGATGAAATTCACGATTTTTGCGAAGCTGATCGATGAATTTCGCGATCTTTATGAAGTCGATCGATGAAATTCGCAATTTTTACGAAGTCGATCGATGAATTATTCGCGATTATTACAAAGCCGATCGATGGAATTAGCCATTTACTTCGCATGATCAGCGAAATTCGTGAGTTTCCGCGATTGATCGACGAAATTCGTGATTTTTCCGAGCCTGACAGACAAAATTTGCGATTTTTATAAAACCAAGACAGAAAATTCACGATCTTTCCGCGACTGAACAACAAAATTCGCGACTTTTATGAAGATAACCGACGAAACTCGCGATTTTTAAGAAGTCTATCGATGAATTTCGCTGCTTTTACGAAGGCGATCGACAAAATTTGAAATTTTTCTGCGCCTGATCAAATATGCGATTCTTCCGCGTCTGATCGGCGAAGTTTTCGATTTTTTTCGCGCCTGAACGATGAAATTTTCGATTTTTTCGCTCTTGATCAACAAAATTGGCAATTTTTAGGAAGTGGATCGACGAAATTCGTAATTTTTCCGCGCTTCATCCACAAAATTCGCGATTTTTGTGAAACCAAGCGAGAAAATTCACGATCTTTCCGCAACTGAACAACAAAATTCGCGACTTTTATGAAGATAACCGACGAAAGTCGCGATTTTTAGAAAGTCGATCGATTAATTTCGGTACTTTTACGAAGCCAATCGAAAAAATTCGAGATTTTTTCTGCGGCTGATCGAATAATTATTCTATTTTTCCGCGTCTGATGGGCGAAATTTTTGGTTTTTCCGAGCCTGATCGATGAAATTCTCGATTTTTTCGCTCCTGATCAACAAAATTCGCGATTTTTTCAATCTCATCGACAAAATTTGCGAAGCTTCCGAATCTCATCGACGAAATTCGTGGTTTTTACAAAACTGATTTCTTCGCATGATTGACAAATGTCACCCTTTAGCCACATCTAATCGACGAAATTAGCGATTTCCCCCACGCGTGATCGACAAAATTTGCGTTTTTTTCGGAGCCGATCGACAAAATTTGTGATTTTTACAAAGCTGATCGATGAAATTTGCGACTTTTACAAACTGATTGACGAAAATTGTGTTTTCACAAAATCAAGCGACGAAATTCCCAATCTTTCTTCGCATGATCTACAAATTTCGTGAATTTTCCGCTCCCGATCGACGAAATTCGTGGTTTGATTATAGTCTGATCGGCGTAATTAGCAATTTTTCCGCGTGTGATCAACAAAATTCACAATATTCCCGGTTTAAACAAAAAAAATTGCGATTTTTCGGAATCCGATAAAAAAAAAAACTCGGTGTGCGAAATGTGCACTTTTTTCACCCTTAATTGACGAAATAAGCATTTTCCTCGCACGAAGAACGGAATTCGCGATTTTCGTGCAAATTCTGTAGAAATTTGCATTGTCTTCATAAGCGGACGAAATTCACGACAAAATTTACAATTTTTCCGCGCGTCATCGCTATGTTCACCTTTTTTCGTGCCTTATCAAGAAAATTTGCGATTTTTTTCGTGCCCTATCAACGAAATTCGTGAATTTTTCACGCAATAAACCGAGAAAACATGCTACTTTTTTCCAAACCGATAAATTTAATTTGCAATTTTCGCAAACATCAACAAAACTGACGGGTTTTTCTTGTCTTATATGCGATTTTTTGCATCCGGCTGACAAAATTCCCGATTTTTCCGTGCCTCATCGACAAAACTCTCGATTTATCGATATCCGATCGAGGAAATTTGCTATTTTTTCCAAGCCTCATGGGCAAAATTTGTGATTTTTCCATATCTTATGAGCGAAATTTGAGGTTTTTTTCCAGACTCATCGACAAAATTTTTTTTTCTGCACTTAATCAATGGAATTCGCGATTTTTCTGTGCCGATCAACGAAATTTTCGATTCCTAAGTGACGAAATTTTGAATTTTCCGATGGTTAACTGATGAAATTTACGATTTTTTCTTACGACATGTGCACAAAAATCGCAATTTTTTCCAGTTGTAAATTGATGAAACTCGCGGGCCACACGTTAACTCATCCCGGGCCAAATTTGGCCCGCGGGCCACAGGTTGTGCATCCCCAATTTAGAGCTTTAGTGGAGAACATTAATATTAGGTATTTAACTGAATGTCAGTAAAAAATACTTACAGTGACACTTTTACATCCCCTCCTTCTTGATAAATAATGTCGTCGAGATTTTCGTAGTTGATGCCATTACATTTTTTTAGCTCACAGGCTATCATAGCCTGAGAGCTTATGTGCCCGTCCGTTCTGTATGTATGTGCGTATGTGCGTAACGCGATAACTCATGATAAAAATATCGGATCCACTTGAAATTTTGTATATAGGTATATCCTGATAAGGCGCTTCCCTGATTAGTTTTTGGAGTTCATTCGATATGTATAAGAGGGGGAACGGGGGGCTCATGCCCCCCGTTAGTTGATATAAATGGGATTTTCATGCAGAATTAAGTTTTCAAAATTTAGATTAGGATCATTCTGATGAGGCGATTCCGTGACTGTTATTAGGTGTTCATTGAATAAGTATAAATAGGGGGAACAGGGGTTCTAATCCCCCCCCCCGTTAGTTGATATAAATGGGATTTTCATGCAGAATTAAGTTTTCGTTCAAAATTTAGATTAGGATCATTCTGATGAGGCGATTCCGTGGCTGTTATTAGGTGTTCATTGAATAAGTATAAATAGGGGGAACAGGGGTTCTAATGCCCCCCCCCCGTTAGTTGATATAAATGGGATTTTCATGCAGAATTAAGTTTTCGTTCAAAATTTAGATTAGGATCATTCTGATGAGGCGATTCAGTGACTGTTATTAGTTGTTCATTGAATAAGTATAAATAGGGGGAACAGGGGTTCTAATGCCCCCCCCCCGTTAGTTGATATAAATGGGATTTTAATTGAGAATTAAGTTTTCGTTCAAAATTTAGATTAGGATCATTCTGATGAGGCGATTCCGTGACTGTTATTAGGTGTTCATTGAATAAGTATAAATAGGGGGAACAGGGGTTCTAATGCCCCCCCCCCGTTAGTTGATATAAATGGGATTTTCATGCAGAATTAAGTTTTCGTTCAAAATTTAGATTAGGATCATTCTGATGAGGCGATTCCGTGACTGTTATTAGGTGTTCATTGAATAAGTATAAATAGGGGGAACAGGGGCTCTAATGCCCCCCCCGTTAGTTGATATAAATGGGATTTTCATGCAGAATTAATTTTCGTTCAAAATTTAGATTAGGATCATTCTGATGAGGCGATTCCGTGACTGTTATTAGGTGTTCATTGAATAAGTATAAATAAGGGGAACAGGGGTTCTAATGCCCCCCCCCCTTAATTTATATAAATGGGTTTTTCAAGCAGAATTGTCAGATTTCGTTCAAATCTCTGAATAGTTTTGGAAGTTTAATGGTTAAGTATAAAAGAGGGGGATAACTCCTTTTAAATTATATAAATGCTAAATGGGTTTTTATTAAGAATTATCTAATTTGCTCTGAATTTTGGATGTAGATTTTTTATATGATAAAGCATGTCTTTGATAGTATAGGAGGTTCAATGATTAAGTATAAAAAAAAGAGGAAAGGGGAGAGCTGTTTCCCCTTCTTAATTTTTTTTTCGAACGGAATTAACCCTTGAAAATATAAGGCTTTAATGTGCAATTAGTATTTGTAGCCTGTGAGCTCAATGCCATCAGTTTAACTGGGCAGTATTCTTTTTATTTACAAATTGCCGAGCATTTGAATCTTAATTTATGAAAAGAACATGTTTTACTGCACCCTTTTCTACAGCTACATGACACAACATGGAGCAAGGATTCAAGTGTCGGGTCTTGGCACATTTGAACTGGCTGAAAGAGAACCTGTGAGCCCACCCACATCCTTCAAAAGGGATGTTGTTTCCTAGCCTAGCTTGTACTTGATGATAATATCGGAGAAAATGATGCTGCGCAGCCTCTTGTATTGGTGGTAATCTTGCAAAATGAACTTTTTTGTGGCAGATTTAGCAAATAACTGGAACCTTAAGGTGTTCAAATTCTGTGTGGTAGCTATGCATCCAATATAGTGCAATATGGATTTTTTCCCCAACCTTGATGATTTCTTAACGGGTAGAACCTATTTTATTGAATACGCAGGCTATTTCTCTAAGCTGATCATGTTTTTTCAAAGTGTTACAAAACTTGGACTTTCTTTGCCCAAAGAGCGATGTTATATGAGTGAAAAGAACATTGTTGTAATTGTATTTTAACGACATGGTTGAAAACCACTTGGTTTCGATGTTACCTCTACCTGGCTTTTGGAAAAACAGATTTTTGTGCTGATAGCCTAAGTTCGTCATGATCACGAGAAAGTCAATGTCTTCTCCGACAATTAAACGCTTTCAAAAGATTTGGCTCTTGAAATGGCTGATCATGACATCAGCTTCTTCCTTTGCCTGCTGAACTTAAATTCTGTGATTGTGAAATTCTTCTTTTGGAATTTTTAATTTGTTTTAAGCAATGAAATAAAACTGCTCTTGTTTCTGTCATTGGCTTCGTCAACGGATGATGCGGGTCGACGCCTTCTTTTCTCTCCACTTGTTACAGATTGATCTAGTTTTACGCGACAAAAACTATAATACCATGCATCTGAAAGTCAGGTTCGCATCTGCAAGTCAGGTTCGTGCTGAATACGCTCAATTACTTTTTGGAACCCTACATCCCCACGTTTTTCAGCAGCTTTCGAAAATGTAATTTTCGTTTCTAAATTCATTACTCTGTGAATCAAATTTCTCTTAGGGTAGGGCTTTTTCTATTGTTTTTCGTTGAAGTCACCGGGATTACCTTCGTCACATAAGAAGCAATTACCGGGTGTCCCAAAAATGACTGATGGATTTTAAAATTCAATAACTTGCAAACGGTGACAGCTATTTAAAAAAATTTTGCAGCAGGGTTATGTACAATGTCAGGAGTTTTTTTACCGTATTTTTTATTTTAGTTCGCATATCAAACAATAGGTGGCGCTGACGGCGATTGAAGGCCAGGTCGACGCTTCACTCAGCACTGATCACCTGGCCTTCAATCGCCGTCAGCGCCACATATTGTTTGATATGCGAACTAAAATAAAAAATTACGGTAGAAAAAACTCCTGACATTGTACATAACCCTGCTGCCAAAAATCTTTTAAATAGCTGCCACCGTTTGAAAATTATTGAATTTTAAAATCCATCAGTCATTTTTGGGACACCCGGTATCTTGAAGCTTGAAGTGTTTGATCTGAGGGACAAACTATAGTCTGTGTAGAATCTTCATCTCGACGAACGTATGCTGCTATCATTCTCTCATTCGCATATGTTTTTAGGCAATCATCCTGTATTCTAACTTCCTTGCTACTTTTCAAAAAACTGATGAATGTTACTTTTGATGAATATTACTTTAACGACAGGTTCAAAGAGCTTGGCAAGTCCTTTCTGGCTCACAACGCGAGTATAACTATTTGAAGCCGTTTGGCAAATGAAACACAATTTTGGGTAGAGCTCACTCATTTTTCATTACTGTACGAGAAGACATGCAATAATCTTAATAGCAGCATATTAGAAGAGTATGTATTTAAAAAAGAACACTTGCATCTGAATGAAAGTGGCTCGGGAACGTCACTGACCACAATCTTCCATCTGCATTCTCTTTTTTTATCCCCGGCAATCCCTTTGTAATTGTTTTCTTATAGGGTTTTTAGAATTTGCATCTTCTGCCTGCCTTTCTTAAAACTGTCATTTTTCATCAATCAACAGGTCTACTTAATTTTCGTTGTTAGTGATGAAAAGGTTTTTTGGGGTGAGAGGCGAAAAAATAGATCACTTTCTGTAAAGTTAAAAAAAAGGGACATTTTCAAAAAAACATAGCGCGCGTAGCAATGGGTTTAGAAAAACGTTTTTATAACAAAATTGTAGAAAATTTAATGTTCTTTCTCAGGGCCGTAACTACCACCGGGGCAGCCGGGGCACTGTCCCGGGGCCTCCAAGACTGAGGGGCAAAAAACTGATGGTTAAAAAAATATTGATTAGTCTAACTTCCTATGAAATACCCAGCACCTAACTAGAAGTTAGTAATAAAAAAATCAAAGTGCTGTAGTAAATGTTTTTGCGTGACTATCGATATATTCCATACGCTTCGCATGCAAAAGCAGCTCTAGAGCAGCCAGCAGAATGTTGAGTCAAATGTGTCATGTCATGTTTGCCGATCCCACCGAAACTAGTATAAGGAAGAATATATGGGCTTCTGATCAGTTGGATAATATAAAAAGCATAAAAAAAATTCTAGAAAAATTTTCTTTTTATCTATTAATAAATACATGAAATCGAAAAATGTATATATATATATCAAAATCAATCTTTCAAAAGGCAAAACAGAAACTTATGATTAAGTTACATAAACTCAAAAATGAACCTAAACAAAGCGTTCTTAAAAGTATTTAATCAATGAGAAACCCGTATTTTCTCCCCTATGATAGCTTTTGTGGGATCGGAAAAAATTGTGTCGCCGCCAAGCGGCGTGCGAAAACCCGGGGCAAAGTTTCAATTTGCCCCACCACGGGGGCCCCCGGGGGTTTTGCCCCAGGGCCTCCAAGTTTCTAGTTACGGCCCTGTTATCTTTCTTTTTGTAACTAAATATATTACGCAAAAAGTTTATATTTTCGAGTTACAGGCAAAATACCGAAAACATTTTTTACTTACATTCAGTTAAATAGCTAATATTAATGTTCTTTACTAAAGCTCTAAATACAAAAAGTTATGTTCTTAATTATTTTACAATGTTACCGTTGTAATTCATCATGATTGTTATCATGCAAATACCTGTAATTTAAATAAGTTACATTAAAAAGGATAAAATAATGAAAAATTGTGTCAAATTTTCGTTTTTGAAAATTTTTCACAAAATTAGAAAAAAAAGAGTCACTTTCAGAAAGCTGTAGCGCGCTTAATATTGGCTTTAGAAAAAACGTTTTAGTATGAAATTTGTAGAGAATTTAATGCTCTTTCTTTTTGTAACTTTGTATGGTATGCAAAAAAAAATTATAATTTTGAGTTATAAGCAAAAAAGTGAAAAGAGTCCGAAATTTTTGTGGTTTTCTGGCTCCACAAAGTTTAGCCTCGAGATCTTTTGTTGGAAAACCACTAATTCTTGTTACTAGCATCCCCCATAAACATTTTAAAAACATAAAATCTTCTAGCAGAATTTTTGCATCTATCGGCCAACAATTATGACTATTTGATATCAAATAGCATTAACAAGCCATTAAAAAGTCTAAGAGTTGCTAAGCAACCACTTCACCAAGTTCTGGGTGATGATTAAGGGTGTTCTTAAATCAAAAAGAGCAACTTTGTGACGTATGCTTTAATTTATTTTTGTTCGGAAATGCATGAAAATGGCAGGTGTTGTTATTCAGAAACTGAGTGATTGCACTCTGTTTTTTGTTTTATAAGAAACGCAATAGATCTTTCATAACAAGCCTTCAAAATTGAGAGCACATTTTCGACATTTCCACACTTTAGAGCACATTTTCGACAAAGGTAGAAAAACCGGTCGAAAAGCAGGAGAAAAACTGATCACGTGATTGAAATGGCTTAGAACTGGACAAATAATTTATTTATCATAAAATGGAAAACTAAGTTTGATTCGAAATCGCTTCCATAGTCAGGCCTTCCAATTTTATATCTTTCTGTTAAAAAATGAGTTTGTAAATGTGTCAAAACGTTTTACGCTTATTGAGCGGAGCAGTTGAAACCACCCTTAAACATATACAGGGTGAGTCATAGAACAATAGGCTATCTCCTTAAATATTGCCCTTAGACCCATACTTCCAATTGCAAAAATTCATTAAAAAAGGTGAAATTTTTGATAAGATAAATTGCGACTTCATGGGGGGGTCTAGTTGAAAAAATACGAAAATTAAATGTTTACCTAATGATTGCCTAAAAACATATGCGAATGAGAGAATGATAGCAGCATACGTTCGTCGAGATGAAGATTCTACACAGACTATAGTATACGGCCCCCGTAGGCTAAAAATTCCAATTAGAAAAATTTTAATTATTCAATCCTGAATAAGACACAAAAAGTTCTTAAAAAATTCATTTTTTAAGAATAGTTTAATTAAAGGCTGAAAAATTAAATACAATAAAACCAGTGAAAAAAGTCTGCCTAAGACGGAATTCTGTCTTAAACGGAAAATATGTTATCCATGCAAAATAAATAGAATGATAAACGAGGAAAAAATTAAACTCTAATTAGAATTCGAACCTAATTCTCTAATACTCTGGGGAGGGCACCCTTATATAACGTATTGTTCCTTTACTATGTGATTCCGTCTTAAAAGATTTTACTGTATAACATTTTTCAAAGTCTCCAACGCATGGGATGCGTTGGAGATTAACGATATTAAAATATAAGTGAAACATTTATATATAAATAGAGATTCATTGATAAAATATAAATATTACAGCCTTTTGCGCTTCTTTAATAACAAAAAGTATAAATATAAAAAACGAAAAGCTATAAAAGAAATTTTTGGTCAGAACTCTTCCATACAAAACAATTTTTTCCCACACCGAAGTTTAAAACTATGTAGAAATTTGCGGCTGAACCGGGCTATGATTTAAATTATTTTTCCAGACCTGTCCGGGTAATGATTTTAACATTTTTTCAGGCCGGGCCGAACTTTTTCCCCTATGGGTCGGTTTGGGACCGGATCAAAATATTCTGATCCATGCAGACCTCCAGTGCAGACTATCAACATATTTTGAAAAAAGTTTAGATTTAATTCAATACACTGCTTTGTTATGTCCAAATGAGAAGCACTGTCTTAAATCGATATTTTATAATGGTCAATATATGGATGACCCCTTACTTGCTTTGAAAATTACCGAAAAAATCTTTGTTTACAGGCATGGTAAAGTGGTGTAAGTCACGAATTTTGGAGAATTTCCGATTTTAATATCTCTGTCAGATTTTTAGATATTTAGATGAAATTTTTTTGTTCATTTTAGGAATGGATAAGGAATAATTTCCTAATTGGGAATTTTGCCCTACGGGAGCCGTATAAAAATTTAATTTTCGTATTTTTTCAAATAGACCCCCCATGGATTTGCAACTTATCTTATCTGAAACTTCATCTTTTTTTATGAATTTTTGCAATTGGAAGTATGGGTCTAGGAACAATATTTAAGGAGATAGCCTATTGTTTCGATATTTATGACTCACCCTGTATTTTCCTGGAATAGTTTAGGGATGCACATCACCATTGAATGACAGAGGTAAGAGGACAAAAAATTTAAAAATATGACTCTTTATCAGAAAGTACTTTACTAAAAGTTTCAAAGATGGAAAGAAAATGTAATTATTTTTATCAATATTTTAATATGCATTCATTTAAACTTTTTTTCAGCTTTTAGAAAAACTTTTCAAGTGATACATTCCAAAATTAAGAAAGATTTTATGTTAATCAATTATTAATCAATACGCTATGAACAATAAAATTTATGTATTCTAATACTTCAGATACTGTCCATTTCTAGTATTTAAGATAAAAACTACCCAGTTAATTTTAGTTTTCGAGGCTCTCTTAGTTCGAGTGCCACTTCCCTTCTATTGAGTCAAATGGTTTGAATGCAACTAATGTTTTTACTATTATGTGCCGATAGACAATCTACCAGTCAACAAAATTTATTAAATCATGTTTTTCGACAAAAGTATTTTTCATGACCGACTGTTTTCTATTAAAGGCTCATTTCTGATTTTTTGTATCATTATACAATAAGTAGTAAAACAATTCATTATTCCACACATTTAAGATATGTTTGTTTTTCTTTGACACGATGAATACAGGAAAGTAATGAATGTTTTCTTTTTACCTATTATGTTTTTGTTTTAAATATTATCATACATATAATTGAAGTGGCACTCTTAAACCCCCTCGCCAACGGTAAGGCGGAGCCTCGTCGAGGGGGCCCCCCACCCCGCAACAACAGAGATGACCAACTGATTATATCAATAAACTGTTATAAGTGACTTACTGTCTGACTAATGTCACACCATGTTCACGTCAAGAAAAATTAACAAATCAAAAATCATGAAAAAATATATCAAAATAATTTTACTTTAGTTTAGTTTTAATCTGTATGTTCAATAATTTGACCAGAATTGCAGATTAAATCGTAATATTAATTTAAGTGGAAAATTCAATGCTAGAGAAAGACATTAATATTTTCCCACTTAAAATGTAATTTTAACATTACTATTTAGATATTAACATTACGGATTTTTAAAACCCCTCTACCTTAAACAGCTGTTAATTTGAACTGACAATGAACTTTGTAGTTATCATTATAAATTGACTTCTACTGATAGACCGCGAGGCAGCAGCATCAAAAATCACCCCCATTGAGTTCACAGCTGAAATTTTGATTTATGTATTAAAATACAATCGCTCTGCCAAGCCTTATCTTGGTGGAAAACACCAAAAAACACGATTTTAGCGGTTGACTAGTAAGTTTACCGTTGTGCTTCCCTGCAACCAAACGTATGAAAAAATGAGGATTGGGAGCAGAAAAATAATATGGTAAGCCTATGAATCAACTACTAAAACCGGGTTTTTAGATGTTTTCTACTAACAAGGAAGGTCTCCATACGGGCATACTCAGAAAAATCTGAAAAAATTACAGAATGTTCTACTCATATAGTTATATATGTTTATAAAAAAAATTTCGGCGGAACCTCCTTATAACGTCCGTAAAAAAATAATAAAAATTTCGTTTATTTGGCGATTTATCTCCGGTTGGCGAAAAAACGAAATTTCGAAAAATACGCTTTTACGCTTCAAATACTTTTTAAAGAAAAAACTTTCTATGTTCAATTTATTTAAATAAGTTTAGTTTAAGTAATTTTAGTTTTGCATTTTTACTTTACTTTAAGTGTAATTTGTCATATACGTTTATATGTACTTATAACAAAATGAAATTAATATATTTTATCATTTAAAACACAATTTAAATTGATTAAAATTGTTCCAAATAGAAAAATACACTGCTAAAAATCTGCTGCATTTTGTTGCAACGCACTCCCTTGCTTGTATAGAAAACGGTTACTTGGCCGTGAAATGGAGCTTTCTCATTGGTTGGAATAGAGATATTATATACAAGCGGTGGAGTGCGTTGCAACAAAATTCAGCAGATTTTTAACAGTGTATGACACGGTCAATTCACAGTGCTATGGAGCATTCTCATTGGTCAGAAGAGAGATATTCTATAAAAGTAGTGGAGTGACGTTGCAGTGAATGCTGCAGATTTTTAACAGTGAAGTCAATTAAAATCAATTTTCAGATTCGTTAAAATCGTCTGCTTTTGGCGAGGAAATGCACTGCTCGCCAAATCCCGCGTCGCTTTCAGCTTTTCACGCCAATTATTCCAAACTATTTTATTTTTTTACATATCTAATAATGTAATTCCGCCGCTAATTTTCACTGATCTTTTATTACCTACATGAGTAGTTTAATTCGTATTTTTTTCAAAAAATTCTGAGTATGCCCCCCAATGGAGACCTTCCTTGTAAGATATGGCTTGGCAGACCGATTGTATTTTAATATGCGAATCGACTTTTAACTAGTCCTAGATTTTTACATGTGAACTCGATGAGGTAATTGTCTGTGCTGCCGCCTCTCGGTCTGTGAGAAAAGTTGATAAATTGACCATCTCTGTTTTTGCACGCGCACGAAGCTAAATATAGCTTTGCATTTTCTCCCTAATAAAACCCCTTAACAGTTAAAATGAAAAAACCCCAAAAAAGCTTCAATTGTTTTTTAACAATTATGATAATCGATTTTTCATAAATACAAGTGAACTATGAGAAATCGATTTAATGTACCCTCCCCTCTCTAAAAAAAGAAAAATATACATAATATTGCAAAAAATGTTACACATGTGGAATTACAGAAGAATGGAGGATAAGTGCTGTTACTTTCATGCCCGATGACATTGGGCTCGGCTGAGATGATAAAGAAAGTGCAGAAAGAAAGACTGGTGGTGATGCCTTCGAGCTCGGTGACGTTGGACTATCATGATCGTAAATACAAGAACAATGCTGCTGTTTTCTAGCCCGATGACGTTGGGCGGAGAAGCCAAGATAACGGAAGAAAATGCTAATGATGAAGCCAGGATTGACATTATCTGAAGATGGTGAACTGTTAGATGTTGAGGGACAGTGAAAGAGCCAGTGAACAGGAGATTGGGTTGTACCTAAAACACCTACATCGCATTTGTTTATAATGAATTGAAAGAATTCGCGTTATTATCAGAAGCCTGCCCTAGAATCACAAATTATTTACGCGGATTTTTAAACTACGAATCTCATTGTTTTATTTTAGTTTTTTTCAGTTTTGTTTTTGCTTGTTTTTTATTTAGATTTTTGTGCTATTTTAGTTTTTTTTTCAGTTGTGCTTGTTGTTTGTTTTTTATATGTATTTTTGTTTTATTTTAGTTTTTTTTCAGTTGTGTTTTTCGTATGTTTTTGATTTGGATTTTTGTTTATTTTTGTTTTTCAGTTTTGTTTTTAGTTTGTTTTTTATTTGGATTTTTGTTTTATTTGTTTTATTTTGTTTGTAAATCTGGGTATTTTTATTTCTGTTTTATGTTTGTACCTTTGCAACTGTGATAATTTTAATATTAAGTCGCCGAATAGATAGTTTAATATGCATATATACTTAAAAACTACATATACTGAGAAAAAATAATTTATATATATGTACAATGGCCAAACAAGTAAAATATGCATGTTTCAAAACTGCTACAAAAAATTTAAATATTTACAGAAAAGGCCGCTCAAGTAATGAAACATATATATAAACTAAATAACAAGATAATTATAGATAATATAAGTAAGACAAAATATGCTATGAGGCCGAAAAAATCATTAACCGTGAAAAAACTAGTTTTAGAAAGTTACATGCAAGTCCACTAATCGGCTTTCAAATCTTTCTTCTGTAAAATAATGATATTTCAATATTTTTTTCAGTCAGTTGCACTATACTTCATTACATTATTGTCTAAACACTGGAGATTGCATTTAGATCTTTCCCTGCGAAATAAAATTTTACTTTCATGCTAAAAATAACTTTAATTCTTAAAAGTAAAAATGATATATAAGAAACGTCAAAATATATCATTTTACAAAGGGAAATAAAAAGATCTCCTCACTTGGCCATAATTTTTTTTTCTAAATAATTTTGGCGAAAAATAATATTGGCATCCTAGTAAGGAAAAGTACCCACTTGACATCCTAATAATTTACACTTCTGTAGCCGTTTTTTTTTTCTAATAAAAAATACATGTATAACTTCTTTAGAATTCTTTTAATTATTAAAATGTATTTTCCAGAATCATCGCGATCGCAGCTATTCTAGATTATAGAAAATTTTGGATTACAGAAGGTTTGAAACCTGGAATGCTTTTAAAAAATATATAAATACTAATATCTATCATACGTATGGTATCATAAGTAAGTATCACTACAAAAATTAAGACAAGTTGAATTATTTAAAACTAGCTGATCCGCCCGGCGTTGCCCGGGTCCGTATTAACAATATTAAACGAACTTGAAATTTGTATGATTTTATCATTAACTCATTACATGCAGAAATGCATTGTCTGAAATACGTAGCCACTGACTTTGTGAAAAATCGGTTTTAAAAACAATTAATATTAAGCTCTAAAAATACTCAAAATGAGCAATGAAAAACGCGGGAGGGAATATGTATCCAACGATTGCATGATTTTCTTGTAAAAAAGTTGATATTTACCCGTAAAAATCACTGTTAAGTTACGTAACTAATTATTATTTTCACATACAAATCCCAAGTGAAATATTTTGAATTTCAAACTAATTATATCACTCTTAAATCCGACTATACCATGAATGAAATCGATACACGATGGTAGCTAAAAGGTTGGTATATAGCACTATAATTTCAGAGCTATTTAACAAAAGTAAGTGTTATTTTTAATCAAATCTTGCATATAGGTTCACTCTGTGTATAAATTCCTAACCTTAAACTTTTATACCGTAACCAGAACCTGTGTGTAACCTAACAGCGACTTAACAGTACCCTATCGTAAATTAAATATAACAGAAATGTAACCTAGCCTAAATGTATTCACTTTATTGTAACATATCCTTATTCTAACCATAACATAAATGCAATTTAACTTTAACCTAAATAATATAATAGAAAAAAACATTTTAAAAAATTACTATTTCTTCGTAAAATATGCTTCAGCTGTAATTCGTTTCTTTCAATTCGTTTTATTAATACAAAATTCCTTCCTCGTGCTTTTGTTTGAGACATTAAAATTTCAGCGATAAATGGTTTAATATTGCAAACCATGGAGTAAGACACTTCTTACTCCGTGTTGCAAACCTTTTTTCGCTTTACTTCGCCTCCACCTATTCGCGTTTGTAATGACCGAAAGGTGGCGTTGTTTAGACCTGATAATCGTTTGTTTACGTAGTGAATCATGCAAGCATTGTGTTGCTGTCATGTTATTTTGCCATGAGTAAGTCAAATGTACTTTTTTATATTATAGATCTAAACTTTGTGTATAAAATTTTGATTTTAGATAATTTTAATACAAAGAACCCAACGTTGCATGCGTTATAGAACTGTTTATTTATTTATTTATTTATTTGTTATAGAACTTTTTTTTTATTTATCGGCCTTTTAAACACTGATTTCAGCGGAAGATGCTCACGGTATCAGTTCTATTTCGTTTTTCAGACTTTGTCCGCGAGAGGGCGTCTATTTCATTTCAAACGCGAATCTTTTTCTCCATGGTGTACAGCAGCTGTGAAAAAAAAAAAAAAATCCTCATTTAAACTGACAGTTTGCCAGTCTATGAATTTTAAAGGTCTGTCCCAGCTTTTTTAATTATTTCTGAGAAAATTTTATGCAACCAATCAACCATAAGAAAATGAAATGGAAAAAAAGCGAAAAAAGGCGATTTTTTATGAGAGTGAGCTTTGGAATTTAATTAATTACTCAGTTAATAAATCGAATTTTGAAATTCTGAGCTTCAGGTGCATCAGGAGAGACATTGGGCTACTCTTAAAAAAATTTTGAGCTTCTTACGTGCTGTAGATTTTGCTAGCCATCGCAGACACACACACAGACACACACCGAACGACGAAATTTTCCTAACACGATCGATAAAATTTTGCAATATATCGACGAAATTCTGGATTTTGCGGTGCCTGACTGACAAAACTTTTAGTTTTTCTGAGTCAGATGGACGAAATGCGTGATTTTTCTGTGCCTGATCAACGAAACTCGCGATTTTCACAAAGCTGATAGACGGAATTTGCAATTTTTCTTCGCATAATCAACAAAATTTCCGATTTTACAGCACCTGATCGACGAAATTCGCAATTTTTTCGAGCTTGATCGACAGAATTCGCGATTTTTACGAAACCGATTGTAAAATTTGCAACTTTAATCAAGCCGACCGAAAAAAAATTATTTTTCCATGTGTGTTTGAAATAATGCGCGACTTTTATTAAGTCTATCGGCGAAATTTACGATTTTTAACAAAACGATCAACGAAATTCGCAATTTTTACGAAGTCGATAGACGAAATTCGGGACTTTTACAAAGTTGATTGACGAAACTCACGATTTTACATCTCATGATCGAAGTTCGCGACTTTTCTTCGGATGATCAACAAAATTCAATATTTTTCTTTGTATGGTTGACGAAATTCGTTATTTTTACGCAGCTGATTAAATAAATTCACGATCTTTCCGCGCCTGATCAACAGAAGTCGTGATTTTTATGAATCAAATTGCCAAAATCTGCAATTTTTACGAAGCCGATCGACGAAATCCATGATTTTTACAAAGCTGTTCGACGAAATTTGCATTTTTTACGAAGCCGATAGTTTAAATTCGCGTTTTTTTCAAAGCTGCTTGACGAAATTCGCAATTTTTCATCGCATGATCGACGAAATTCGCGATTTTTTTTGCAAGTTCACGAAATTTGCGATTTGTTTTCTCATGATAAACGAAATTCACGATTTTTATGAAGCCGACTGACAAAATTTGCGATTTTTACGAAGTCGATAGACGAAATTCGCGTTTTTTACAAAACTGATCGACGAAATTCACGATTTTTCATTGCATGATCGACGAATTTCGCGATTTTTCTTCGTTTTCTCGACGGAATTTGCGATTTTTACGCAGCCAAACAAGAAAATTCACGACCGTTCCCTGCTTCATCAACAAAAGTCGTGATTTCTTACGAATTCAATTGCCGAAAACTGTGATTTTTTTCGAGGCCGATCGACGAAATTCGCGATTTTTACAAAGCCGATCGACGAAATTCACAATTTTAATGAAACCGATAGACAAAATTCACTATTTTTTACAAAGCTGAACGACGAAATTGATCGCATGATCAACGAAATTCGCAATTTTTGCGAAGCAAATCCGAAAATTCACAATCTTTTTGCACCTGATAAAGAAATGTCGTGATTTTTATGAAGCCGATCAACGAAATTCGCGATTTTTACGAAACATATCGAGAAAATTTACCATCTTTCTGCACCTGATGAAGAAAAGTCGTGATTTTTATGATCGACAAAATTCACGATTTTTCTCCACCAGATCGACAAAATTTGCAATTTTTCCGCCCCTCATCGACGAATTTCACGTTTTTCAGGAAGTCGGTATACGAAATTCACGATTTTATTTGAGCCTGATCGAAGAAATTTGGAACTTTCCGCGTGTAATCGACAGAATTCGCGATATCCCCGTGCAAGACCGGCAATTCCGTCCTTAATTGGAAAAATACGCATTTTCTGCGCCCGATCAATGAAATTCGCGATATTTAACTAATTTTATCGTAATCTGCATTTTTTTTTTACCAGCAAATTGAAATTTGCGATTTTTTATCTCTTGATAAGCTGAAGAAACTCACGATTTTGTTTCGCAGCCGATCAACAAAATTTTCAATTATCCTGTACATCATCACAAAATTTGCGATTTTCCGCGCCTTATCAATGAAATTTGTGATTTTTTTCGTCCTTGATCGACAAAATTCGCGATCTTTTCGTGCCCGATGAACGAAATTCGCGTTTTATTCAAACGATAAGTCGAAAAAAAGGGATTTTTCAGCAACTAATGAATTTAATTTGCAATTTTTTCAAGCACCATCAACAAAACTGACGATTTTATCTTGCCCAACGACGAAATATGCGATTTTTCGCATCTGACGGACACAATTCGCGATTTTTCCGTACCTGATCGATAAAACTCGCGACTTTTTCTTGCCCAATCGGCGAAATTTGTTATTTTTTCCCGAGCCTCATGGGCAAAATTCGCAATTTTCCCGTTCCCGATGAACACAATTTGCGATTTTACCTAGCCTCATCGACAAAATTCGCTATTTTTTCGCACTTGATCATTAAAGTTTGCGATTTTCTGTGCACAGTCAACGAAATTTGCTATACTTAAGTGACTAGCGAAATTTGACATTTTTCCGCGGAAAATTGACGAAATATACTATTTTGTCCTGTGACATATGCACAAAAATTGCAGATTTTTTCTAGCTGTAAAACTGACGGAATTCGCGGGCACTGATCAACGCATCGCGGGCTACAGGTTGTGCAGCTCTACTATAAATGATAGACATTACAAGAATAACAGACTTATTATAAAAAATATTGAACCCAATTTTCTAAAACCAAAAAATATATGTACCGTATATACTCGTGTATAAGTCTACCCAACCTCCCTCTAATTCCTAAGCAAAATTTTGAAAAAAAAAATTGAATTTCCGTGTGTAAGGTGAATTACATTTCTGGTAATGTTAAAAAATGATTTATAATCGAGAGTAAAAAAATTCAGTAAATTAGTAAACTAAGTAGTAACTTTCAGTAAATTAGTAAGCATTTTTTCCCAAGTCTCTAATCAGATTTTTTTTAATATTCAATATTTTAAAACCGTATGAAACTATTTTGAAACCTATTCACGCCAATTTAATAGTACTTAACAAAGAAAAAAAATGTTTAACAAATTTATTCTGCCTTTTTTACAAGGGTAAACAGTTTCTTAGACTTCTAAAATACAGTACTTCTTTGTATCGTAGGACTTTTAAAAGAGATATCTAGAAAGTTTCTCAAGTTGAGCTCTTTTAAATAAAGGGATTAAAATGTTGGAAGGAATGCCCCTGTATTGCAGAGAATTCTAACCCAAGAGAAAATGGCTACAGAATAATTACAGGGACTTGTTGAAGATTTTTTTGTGAATTATAGAGAAATAACCATTGTTTGTTTTTATCCCTCTCTCGAACCTATCCCCATATGAGACTATCGAAAAGACTTTCAAATCCCTAGATTATCTGAGATATTTATTATTATTATTATTATTATTATATTGCATATAAGTTGACCCTCTAATTTTCAACGAAAATGGGGGGTGGATTTATACATGAGTTAATAATAAACAAGAAAGAAAAAATCATGCGTGAAGCATAGATTATTAATCACTTTCCAATACAATCAGAATAAATTAACAAAACTGCGCCGTTTAAGAAATTAAAATATAGCATCTCATTTCACTATATAGAAATCAATGAATAACCCATTTCACAACCAGATTTCAGCGGTTCCCATCTAAAAATGGAAATTTATATTTTAGCAGCCCTGTATATGATATAGACATTTGTATCTATTAATAACATGCAATCCAAAATTAGTTCATTTAAGAGATACATATATTTCAGAAAATTCCCCTTGAGCAATTTCCTCTGAAAAGGAGACTGGTATGTGAATACTTTTGTGCAGCACTGTATATGGAGTGTAGAATTGATACATAAAAAGTAATATGCAAAAACACTAATTAAATTTAAAAGCGATACCGAATTTTGAAACGTACTCTCCAGCAATTACTACGTAAAGACAGGACTGTGACCGATTTCTTTTGTGTGTCTCTGTAAATTAATAAAAAATGCTGTGAATGCCCTGTTTTAACTTGATCGTAGAGAAAATCAGAGATTTAAATCAGTTTCAATGCATTTGAAATAGCGTAATGTCATTAAAATACTTTCCAAACGATTTACACCCCTATACCATGATGTAATCTTTTGAGTGTCACTGTAAATGAACCATTAATCGTACATATTTTATATGCAGTACAGAACATGCTTTGCTGACCCTAAATAAGCTTTATCAATTCCATGAAAATCCGAATATATTTACAGGAGTTAGAGCCAGAACAGACGGTGTCGGTCCGTCTGTCTCAACCGATTACCTGTCATACCATCTCAACCGGATGCATTAGCACTTTTTAACTTTGTTGATAAGTGCTAAAAAAAGAATAATAAGTAAATAAGATACTGCTTGGTTATCCCGTCGCCTAATTTCGCCAAACTGATAGTCAAATTATACATAACTGACATAATTTCTATTTTAAATAACGGAAAAATAAATAAATAGTCGAATAATCAATAAAAATACAAATAAGAAGCCGAAATAAAAATCACTTAATGATGTTTTTAACACTTGTATCGTATTTAATGTCATTGAATGAGGTATTCACGATCAGCCATTATTGGCATTTAATCTTATAGTTTGGAGATAATTTTTTGGTGGACGGATAACCAAGAAGTACCATAAATAATAAATACTTCCCAAATCTTATCTAAAATCATTAGACTTATACACGAGTGTATACGGCATATATACATTAAAGAGAGAAATTTAAGGCACATACGTCATATACGCACCACATTGGCGTAATATTTCAATTTGGCGAAAATTTTATTTTTGAGTATTGCTATAACTTTTAATATTTACGATTTATTGCGATATCTTTATATTTATTATTATGTTTATTATTTATAACTGATTATTCATTGATTCAACTGCTATTTCTTTTTTGATAAATTGTCAAAGCCAAAAAAAAAAAAAAAAAAAAAAAAAAAAAAAAAAAAGCAAAAAAAAAAAAAACATTCGTGTCGAATTGATAACCTCCTCCTTTTTTGAAGTCGGTTAAAATAACTGGGTTCCATATGAGGCGTAAAATCGCCATTTTGTTGTGATCGCGTCAATAAGGTGCGTATATGATATCTGCGAAATTTAAGTAAGACTTACAATTAATTTACAATGAAAAAATGAATTTATAATTACATTAGCATATTTAAAATAGTGATATATAACGCGAATGTTAAAATAAATAAATAAATATGTAGTTCTTACAAATATTGAAGTAAGCCAAAAGAAATTATTATAATATCAAAATCTGATTTCGAAAAGTTTCGGCGCCATCTTCTTATCTTTAGATTTAAAAAAAAAAAAAATAGTAAAATTAATAGGTTTTGTATTTTCACAACTTAACATTAAAAAAGATATCTATATTAATTAAAAATGTAATACAGAAAGTTCTTGCAATTTTAAAATGTAAAAAAAAAAATATAGCAAATTTCGTAGTCTGTTAATAATTTTAATAATTTTCTGAAATTCATATGCGTAAGAATGCCATCTATGATATTTAATTTAAAATAAAAATGAATAAATATACTGAAATGGCTGAGCTACAGAAGTTTCGTGATTAGAGATGTCCAGAATAATGATGTTATACTGTATATATACTATTACTAGCGTACCATCTCAATGCAAAATGATTTATTATTAAGATGATCAACTTATAAAGTCATTACTAAAAAACATCTTTCAAGCGATTAGTGGACCAACATGTATCTATATATAGAATTTAAAATAAATTCATAATACTTCAGGAAAAAAACTGTAAATTTAAGAATGCATTAAGACCGATTTCTCTAGTTAATACAGTTGATAAAAAAATTTGCAGCCTTTGATATGAGCTATAGATAATGGTTGCAATCTTTAAATTTTACTGTATTAAAAATCGGCCTCATAGCATATGCAGCAGAAGGCCAGAATCTTCTGCCACCAACTTACCTTTGACTTCTTCCACCAACTCAGGGAAGGTTGGGGAGAAGTCGTACTTACTTCATCCACGGCTGCTTCTTCAACTGCTACTGCCATAGGCTTCCAGAACTTGCGTCCGCCATCCAACGATGAGGCAATACCCAAATAAAAATTCTCATTTGAGCATGCCATCCATCCGTCGATGCTCCCATGTTCCTGTCGACGACCTGAAAAAAAAGAATCAAGAGACATTATATGAGTAGTTTCCATTTTTTTTTTCAAGAGCAGTTGAAAGTAGAACCATTAAGCTTGAAAATTTTTTTGGAAATGAATTTGAAATCGAATTCTGTTCTATATTTAATTTGCTGTCGCACGAGATGATGATTCAAACAATGAAACATTGTTACATAACAATATTTCTAAATTGTTGCTTACCGTTGAAATCTGTATTGTTGAGTTAAATATTGAGTGTTTACAAACAATTAATTTTGTTGCCATACTAAGAAATTGAATTGTAACGAAAACAGAGACAACAATGAGAATAGAACTGAACAGTTTCAAACATGATGAAAAATTAATTGAAATGACGTCATTTTTTCGCATTTTTTTTTTCATCTTTTGTTGTCATTTTCCCATAGCAACTAAAAAGAAAATGCAACTAAAATTCGTGCTGTTTAAAAAAAAATATATATATAAATGAGTGATAAAACATGGAGCTATTACAAACTATTTTTAATCTTCAGTATCTATATTAATATTACAAGCAAATAAAGGCATATTAAATTATTAGTTAACCGATTTTTTTTCCTTTCCGTTTCTTTTCTTTTCTTTTTTTTTTTTTTTTTTTTTCATCAGGGGCGAAACTGAATTCTGAAAAAGCAGAATACATCCGTTTTATCATTGAAGCGTTATTATTCTACTGTTTTTAGGTCCCGGTTTTTGAGTCCCGCTATTCCAAAAAACCGTCTATTCCGTACAGAATTCAGAAAACAAAATACCGATTTTTTTTAACTTAAAAGCACGAAAGTTAAAAGACATTAGTAAAAAAAAAAACATATATTTATTGTTATACAAAGAAGTTAAGTAGACACACGCATCGAGTCTATGTTTGATGAAATTACGTAAACAAAATTGGAAAGAAAGCTGGTTATTTACAGTACACGCCAACTCCATTTATCCAATTGTGGACAATAATTTTTTTATCATTGCTATACAGAAAAAAAAAATTAATTAACATAAATTTTCAGATTTATGTGTGGCGAAAAAGCCTATTTATTGCTGGGATACTACACTGTAGAAAATGTCAGATGATTCAGAATATATAAAAACTAGCTGACCTTCCCGGCGTTGCCCGGGCCCGTAATAATAATGTTAAACGAACTTGAAATTTCTATGATTTTATTTTAACTCTAAATACGTGTAAATACATTATATTAAATACGTGGTCCAAAAATCGGTTTAAAAAAAACTAATATTTAGCTGCAAAAATACTCAAAATGACTGCAATGGGAAACGCGGGAGAGAATATGTGTCCAACGATTGTGTGTTGATATTTATCCTTAAAAATTACTGTTAAGTCACTTAACTAAATACTTTTTTTCACATAGATATCCCAAGTGAAATATTTTGAATTTCAAACTAATTATATCACTCTTAAATCCGACTATACCGTGAATGAAATCGATACTCGATGATTAGCTAAAAGGTTAGTATACAGTATTATAATTTCAGAGCCATATTACAAAAAAAAGCGTATATTTTTAATCAAACATGCGTAATGTTTATTCTGTGAACAAAATACTAACCGTAATCTAATTGTATCGTAATCATAACTTGTCTGAAACCTGGCTGTATCTTAACAATAACCTAACTGTAACTTAAATATACCATAAATGAAACCTGGCCGTCACCTTATCATAACCTACCCATAATCTAACCATAACCTAACCGCAATTTAACCTTAACCTAACTGTAAGTTAACCGTGACCTAACTGTAACCTGACCGGAAATTAAATATAACCTAAGACTCACCGGAACGTAATTGCAACCTAACTGTTACCTAACCGTAACCAAGTTCTAACTTAAAACTAACTAACTAACTAACTAACTAACTAACTATAAACAAAATATATTAACCATCATGCGCTACAAAGTATTTAGTGTCACTTTCCACCGCCACGGGGCGCATTATGTTTTGTAGAACATCCGAATTTCAGGTTCGGATCGGATTCATGTCCATGGAAATTATATTGTCTTCTTCGGATCCGGTTATAGTTGTTTGGAATATTTTTGTGAAGTTTAGATTCGGTTCAATTCAAATTTCGTGTTTTTTTATTTTATTAAATGGGACTTTTAGGTTCGGGTCGGGTTATACTTCGGTGGAAATTATTTTACCTAGGTTATAGTTCACTAGAATATTTTTGTCAAATTCAGTTTAGGTTTGGTTCAAATTTCGGAATTTTTTTAACCAATTTTTTGGTTCGGATTGGATTTATGTCCATGGAAATTATATTGCCTTGTTCGGATCTCGTTATAGTTCTTTGGAATATTTTCGTCGGATTCAGATTTCGTTCAAGTCAGATTTCGGGTTTTTAAATGGAATTTTCAGGTTCAGGTTGGGTTGCGCATGCACGGAAATTATTCTGTATTGTTCGAATAAGGATATGCTTCTCTGGAATATTTTTGTCAGGTTTAGATTTAGTTCAGTTCAGATTTAGAGATTTTTTCATTGAAATTTTTTCGGCTCTTATTAGGTTCATATTCATGGAAAATGTCTTGTTCGGATCGGGGTATGGTTCTTTGGAATATTTTTGTCAGGTTCATATTTGGTTCGATTCAAATTTCAGGTATTTTTTTCAAATGGAATTTTTAGGTTCGGATCGGGTTCATGTTCATGGAAATTATTTCTCTTATTCAAATCCTGTTATGGTTCCTTCGAATATTTTGATCGGATTCAGATGTAGTTCTCATAAATTTTTAGGTTTTTTCAAATGGAATTTTTTAGGTTCGAGTCGGGTTTAGGTTCACGGGAATTATTTTTTCTTGCTCTTATCGGGTTATAGTTCTTTGGAATATTTTTATCGATTTCAGATGTACTGTAATCAAAAACAAAAATATACAGTGACCTCTTCTAACTCACCTAAGGTTTCGAAAATAGTTCCTTTACCTATAAAAATTCCAGAAAACTATTTGTTTTCGAAATTTAGAGAAAAATTTATAAAAGTTAATTTTTGTTAGCTGCCCGTCCATTTCAGAAACGTTTCTAAGTAGCTTTTATAGTACAATAATAACTTTTCTCAAATTAAAATATAACTTTTTCGGATTCTATCAATTCTCAAGTAAACATTTTCAGTTGCATAACTGATTTTGTGCATGCAATTGTAGCAAAATAATGTTAATTTTCATTTTAATGTTAATACTGTTAATATTGTATGTTAGTAATTAAACATGTTCTCTGAATATCAAAATATCTTTGTATGAATTGGTAGCACCCGAAAAAGTGGTATTTTGATTTGAGAAAAGTGATTACTATACTGTAAAAGCTACTTAGAAACGTTTCCGAAAAGGACGGGCAGCTAATAAAAATTAATTTTTATAAATTCTTCTTTAAATTTAAAAAACAAATAGTTTTCTGGGATTTTTAAATGTAAAGGAACGGTTTTCGAAACCTTTGGTGAGTTAGAAGAGGTCATTGTATATTTTCGTTTTTGATTATAGTACATTTTTATATATTCAGAAACATCTGACATTTTTTACAGTGTACAGTTGTAGTTTTTATTTGAAGAGTCTGTTATGTATTAATTGTGAATTTTAAACTAAGCTATTAAAAATAACATGACCTGCTCACTACGAGCCAATTAACTTTGCATTAAGCTGACATTAGCAGATGTTCGCGCACTTCATTTACTCTTTATGATGTCGATAACATGATTATGATGAAGTTCGATCCAAAAATAAGGTTCCAAAAGAGCTCCAGCCGTAGGGAAAGGTGAAATACGGTAACAGCGTGTTGCGCGACTGTTCCCGCACTCGCGATTCCCCGGCCGTGCTTTCCCTCGCCGCTCATTCTTGGTTCAGCAGACGTCCGATATGGAAGTTTCCATTGTTGATCCTGCCAAGTGCTAGATTCGTTTCGTAATTAGCATTTTTTACGCTAAAAAACTCAGGCGAGCTTTCCAGAACTGCCGGTGAGGACGACTGACAGTCGGTTTAACATTTCTTCACGACAATGCCCGACCTCACGTCTCCCGTCAAACCTAGGAACCTTGGACACAGTTTGGTTGGTTATACTGTCAAGCCCCTCCCACCTTAGAGTCCGGACCTGTCCCCTAGTGATTGTCACTTGTTCCCGAAATTAAAGACACAATTAGATGGCCAATACTTCCGGTGCAACGATGACGTGAAGGAAGAAGTGAAACGCTTCCTCAACAGTTGGCGCCGGAATTCTACGATATTGGGATAAAAAATTGGAGCTCGTTCGTCTACAAAAAAAGCGCACCGGAAAAAAGCGCACCTTACAAATCACATATTTAAAAAAGTCTGATAATAATACACATTGTTAACCTTAACCCAGAAGAGAGAGGAGGGGGGAGGAAGGGGCTTTGTAAATTATCTCGAAACCTGTCATGGCCTCAATAATAAGGATGTTTTTTTCTAAGTATAAATATAAAAGTGACAAAGCCTGACAAAGAATTGATAAATATTGAACTTCTCCATAAATCAATGACAAAAACTAAAGTGGTAACAAATGGTTAATTTGTATCATTCTCTTAGGCCAGCGGTTCCCAATCAGGGGTACGCGTTTCCTTGGGGATATACAGCGAATCTGCTGGGGTACATGACAATAATATCAGTAATGGTGGACAATAAAATATTATCATTTAAAAATTAAATTCTTGTTAATGAGTATCATTAAATTTTACTTATTTATACATTTATTTTTATGAATTCCTATCACTTAATAAAATATTATAATTCTTTAAATAAATTCTTGTGAATGAGTGTAAATTTCAATATTTAACTTTATTTATTTACACTAGGGGTGCACAACCTTTTCAAGAGAAGGGCAAATTAAGATTATGTCAGGATGGTCGAGGGCCACATCAATAACATGGAAAGAATGATTTAATGGAGGTGATCTGTGTTCTATAATCGGATAAAAAAAATATGGTTTCAGAGGGCAGTGTGTGTGTGTGGAGGGGGGGGGGTGTTCATTTACTTAGGCAAAATATGTAATTCAGATGGTAAGGATATATATATCCGAAGTTTTTATGTTTTTATATATAACAGATACAGCAAGGAATATTTTTAAAGATGTAAAAATATTCCTTGGCTTTATGCAGGAGTGTAAGTTTTGTTTTATTAAAAGTGCTAAAAAAGAAGCATAAATGGCTGGTGCCGAAAAAAATGTGACCTTTATGAACAAAAAAAAGAGGAACCGATCAACAAGATTTTTCCATGCCTAATAAACGATTTTCCGGATTTTCTGTGCCCGATAAATAAAATTTTGTAATTTTTCCATGAGTCATCGACCAAATTTGCCCTTTTTACGATACCAATCAACAAAATTCGCAATTTATCCTCATCCGTTCAAGAAAACTCACGATCTATTCTCATCTGATCAACAAAATTCGCAATTCTTACGAAATCGATAGAAAAAACATGATTTTTGTGCACCTGATCAACAAAATACGCTATTTTTAGGAAGCTGATAGAAGAAATTCGTAAATTTTCAAAAGTCGATCATCGAAATTTGCAATTTTTCCTCAAATGATTGATAAAATTCTCAATATTTTGTTCATCTGATCGACGAAATTCTAAATATTTTGAACATGATTAACAAAAATTGTTATTTTTACGAAGGTGATCGACGAAATTCGCGATCTTTTCAAAGCCGATTGATGAATTTCGCTATTTTCTTCGCATGATCGACAAATTTCGCGATTTTTCTTCGCGTGATTAACAAAATTTGCTATTTCTTTTCGCATAATCTACGAAATTCGGATTTTTCTTCGCATGATTGAAAAAATTCCTGATTTCTCTTCGTATGATCGACGAAATTCGTGATTTTTCTTCTAATGATCGACGAAATTTGCAATTTTTACAAAGCTGGTCGATGAAATTCACGATTTTTGCGAAGCTGATCGATGAATTTCGCGATCTTTATGAAGTCGATCAATGAAATTCGCAATTTTTACGAAGTTGATCGATGAAATATTCGCGATTATTAAAAAGTCGATCGATGGAATTAGCGATTTTCTTCGCATGATCAGCGAAATTCGTGATTTTCCGCGATTGATCGACGAAATTCGTGATTTTTCCGAGCCTGATAGACAAAATTTGCGATTTTTATAAAACCAAGACAGAAAATTCACGACCTTTCCGCGACTGAACAACAAAATTCGCGACTTTTATGAAGATAATCGACGAAAGTCGCGATTTTTAAGAAGTCGATCGATGAATTTCGCTACTTTTACGAAGGCGATCGACAAAATTTGAGATTTTTCTGTGCCTGGTCAAATATGCGATTTTTCCGCGTCTGATCGGCGAAAATTTCGATTTTTTCGCGCCTGTTCGATGAAATTTTCATTTTTTTCGCTCTTGATCAACAAAATTGGCAATTTTTAGGAAGTCGATCGACGAAATTCGTAATTTTTCCGCGCTTCATCCACAAAATTCGCGATTTTTGTGAAACCAAGCGAGAAAATTCACGATCTTTCCGCAACTGAACAACAAAATTCGCGACTTTTATGAAGATAACCGACGAAAGTCGCGATTTTTAGAAAGTCGATCGATTAATTTCGGTACTTTTACGAAGCCAATCGAAAAAATTCGAGATTTTTTCTGCGGCTGATCGAATAATTATTCTATTTTTCCGCGTCTGATGGGCGAAATTTTTGGTTTTTCCGAGCCTGATCGATGAAATTCTCGATTTTTTCGCTCCTGATCAACAAAATTCGCGATTTTTTCAATCTCATCGACAAAATTTGCGAAGCTTCCGAATCTCATCGACGAAATTCGTGGTTTTTACAAAACTGATTTCTTCGCATGATTGACAAAAGTAAGTCACGCTTTATCCGCATCTAATCGACGAAATTAGCGATTTCCCCACGCGTGATCGACAAAATTTGAATTTTTTACGAAGCCGATCGACAAAATTTGTGATTTTTACAAAGCTGATCGATGAAATTTGCGACTTTTACAAACTGATTGACGAAATTTGTGTTTTCACAAAATCAAGCGACGAAATTCCCAATCTTTCTTCGCATGATCTACAAATTTCGCGAATTTTCTGCTCCCGATCGACGAAATTCGTGGTTTGATTATAGTCTGATCGGAGTAATTAGCAATTTTTCCGCGTGTGATCAACAAAATTCACAATATTCCCGTTTCAAACAAAAAAAATTGCGATTTTTCGAAATCCGATAAAAAAAACTCGGTGCGCGAAATGTGCACTTTTTTCACCCTTAGTTGACGAAATAAGCATTTTCCTCGCACGAAGAACGAAATTCGCGATTTTCGTGCAAATTCTGATGAAATTTGCATTGTCTTCATAAGCGGACGAAATTCATGACTGTTTCGCAGTCGATCAACAAAATTTACAATTTTTCCGCGCGTCATCGCTATGTTCGCCTTTTTTCGTGCCTTATCAACAAAATTTGCGATTTTTTTCCTGCCCTATCAACGAAATTCGCGAATTTTTCATGCAATAAACCGAGAAAACATGCTATTTTTTCGAAACCGATAAATTTAATTTACAATTTTTGCAAACATAAAAAAAACTGACGGTTTTTTCTTGTCTTATCAACGAAATATGCGATTTTTTGCGTCCGGCCGACAAAATTCCCGATTTTTCCGTGCCTCATCGACAAAACTCTCGATTTATCTATATCCGATCGAGGAAATTTGCTATTTTTTCCAAGCATCATGGCAAAAATTTGCGATTTTTTCCATATCTGATAAGCGAAACTTGCGGGTTTTTTTCGAGACTCATCGACAATTTTTTTTTCTGCACTTAATCAATGGAATTCGCGATTTTTCTGTGCCGATCAACGAAATTTGCGATTCTTAAGTGACGAAATTTACGATTTTTTCTTACGACATATGCACAAAAATCGCAATTTTTTCCAGTTGTAAATTGATGAAACTCGCGGGTGTTAACCCATCGCGAGCCAAATTTGGCCCGCGGGCCTCAGGTTGTGCATCCCTACTTTAAATATAATTTAAATTTTCATTTTCGATAACATTAATGATATATTTTCTTTTAATCTTAGAAGTGTTTTTTAGCACAAAGTTGAAAAGTATTTATGCATTCGGTTTGTCTGTCCGTTTGTCCGCCCTGTAACTCCCGTAAATATACTCAATTGATAAAGTTTATTTAGGATCACTAAAGCATGTTTGGTGTGTTGCACATGAAATATGTACGAATATTGGTTCATTTATACAGACACTCAAAATAAATCGATCACATTACGGTATATGGGGAAAAATTGTTTGGCGAGTATTTTAATGAGATTACACTATTTCAAATGTATTGAAACGGATATAAATCACCTGCTTTCACTACGATTAAATTAAACACACAAGTCATAGCAATTTTTATTAATTTACAGGGACACATAAAAGAAATCAGCTACAGCACTGTATTTGCGTAATAATTGCTGGAGAGTACGTTTTAAAATTCGCTATGTACTTTTAAATTCAATACGTTTTTTGCATTATACTCTATGTATAAAAAATCTATATTTGATATACAGGGCTGATTTTTGATATGCAAAAGTATTCGCATACCATTTTCTTTATTATAGGAAATTGCTGAAGGCTAATTTTCAGAAATATATGTACCACTTAAAAGAATTAAATTTTGAAATGTATATTCTTATTATATATAAATCTCTATATCATATACAGGGTTGCTAAAAAAATCGGATAATTTTCCGAATGTAAATGGGAACAGCTGAAATTCGGTTTTGAAATGCTTTATATAATTAAATAAACTGTAAATGGAAAATAAATTGTTTTCGGATGTTTCTAAAGATAAAGGAGCATTGGGCGACTTGGAAGCGGTTATCGAGTATTTTTACATCGTGAATATAGTAAATTATCGTAGTTTAAGAAACATCTGTCTTTTTAGCACTTTATAAAGTGCTTATGCATTTGGTTTGCCGGTCCGTCTGTCCACGCTCAAACTCCCGCATTTGGTGACCCTAAATAAGCCTTATCAATTGCATGAAAATCCGATTATATTTATAGTCGGATTTTCATGCAATTGATAAAGTTTATCTAGGGTCACCAAATCATGCTTGGTATTCCATATGAAGTATGCATGACTAATAATTCATTTACAGGGACATTCAAAAGAGTTCGATTACACTATGGTATATGGGTAAAAATCGTTTGGAGCGTACTTCAATGACATTCCGCTATTTCTAATGTATTTAAATTAATATAAATCAAAAAATTTAACTACGGTTACGTTAAAACAGAGGATTTATATAAAAAAAAATAATAATAAATTTACAGGGACACACAAAAGAAATGGTTACAGTACTGTCTTTGCTTAATAATTGATGGAGAGTACGTTTTATAATTCGGTATACGCTTTTAAATGCAATTACTTTTTTTTCCACATTACTCTTTACACATAAATTCTATACATCACATACAGGACAGCACAAAAGTATTTGCCTACCATTCTCCTCATTAGAGGATATTGTTGAAGGAGAATTTTCAACTGAAATGTATATCTCTTAAATGAATTAAATTTTGGAATGCATGTTGTTTATATGTACCTATCGATGTATCATATACAGGGCTGCTAAAATTTTCTGATCATTTTCTGAATGTAGATGGGAAAAGCTGAAATTTTGTTTTAAAATGCTTAATATATTTTCACATGGTGTGAAATGAGACGTAATATTTTAATTTTTTAAATGGTGCAGTCTTTTACATTATTCTGAATGTGTTGGATAGTGTTTCATAATCTGTACTTGAAGCGTGACTTTTTATTTTTAAACACTTTTTTTTATTGTTCTTTTTTTTTTTTCGCTTTTAAACACTAAAAATTGTTCCGAGTTTAACGCACACCTGCCATACATAGCTGCATGTAGTGGAAATCTGTGTAGGATATTCGTACAGAACATATTTCATCCTTAATTTATGTGTAGTGGTTATTTCCGAACAATAATTTCCCTAAATTTCTTAAATTCCTTTTGGATTTTCCCACCCTCTCGACTAATATATGTACGAATAAGCTTAATACTGGAATTTCCTTCGGATATAGGTTTATTAAGGAATTAGTGAGTTCCTGGAGGTGAAAAGTAGAACTAACATATTTTACAGAGCATGCAGTAGCAGTGTTGGAGATTCTTATTGATTAATATTGGACTCTTAATTGCTCGGTGGTTATCATTATTTCTGAATAGAAATTTCAACAAATTTCATAAATTGCTATTTGTATCCCCAAATCGTTGGGTAGTATATCTACGGAAAGAATGAAAATCGGATTATCGTTCGGATTTAGGTTTGTTTACGAAAAAATGCTCATTCTGGTGATAAAAAGTAAAAGTGTAGCATTTTGCAAATCGTGCATTGCACGCCTATTATATCCGACCGCAGGTGGCGGTGATCCATATCGGATTACATACAAAACATACTGCGCCCCGTAGCGGTGAAAAGTGGAACTAAAGTACTTTGTAGCCCGTACGCAGTTAGAATTGTTAGTTTATAGTTAGTGCTAATTTTAGAATTTGGCTACGGTTAGGTAACAGTTAGGTTACATTTGGGTTATAGTTAGGTTGCAATTATATTACGGTTAGTCTTACGTTATATTTAAATTCCGGTTACGTTATAGTTAGGTTATGATTAAGTTACACTTAGGTTAAGGTAAGTTGCAGTTAGGTTACGGCCAGAAAACGGATAAGTTATGATAAGGTGACGGTTAGGTTACATTTATGATATATTTAAGCTTGTCTCAGGTTAAGTTGCAGATAGGTTGCGATTACAGTACAATTAGGTTACGGTTAGGATTTTATCCACATGTTGAACATTACACATGTTTCGATTGAAATACACTTAATTTTTTCTATGGTTCTGAAACTACATTACTATATACAGGGTGTTTCACAAAAGACACCTAACTTTAAAAATCTATAGCTCGGAAACGGTGCTAGATAGAAACGTGAAACCAGTGGTGTGTGTATTAAAAAAATCGTAAGAATCTTATGCATAAATCAGAAAATTTAGTTAAAAATAGCGCTCATAGATGGCGCTGAGAGCGATAGGCGCTCTGTTGAGGCTGATATTGACGTCCTTAGCACTGATCCTATTAAGGAGTATTATGCGGAGTGGGCCTTATTCGAAACGACCCGATTTTGAATTCAATCCATATAATTTTGAGTTTGTTGGCGTCAGCACAATAATAAACAAAAATAGTGTTTCCATAGGAATAACTTTTTAAAATTGAAATGCGAGAAACAACAACATATATAAAAGATGGCATTTCGAATGTTGTTGTTTCTTCTATTTCAATTTCAAAGGCGTCGCTCCTATGAAAACACCACTTTTGTCTATTATTGTGCTGACGCCAACAAAATCAAAATTTTATGGAATGAATTCAAAATCGGGTCGTAAAAGCAAAAGTGCATGTTCGAACAAGACTCACTCCGTATAAAACTCCTTAATTCGCATCAGGTGCTAAGGACGTCAATATCAGCCTCAACAGAGTGCTTATCGCTCTCAGCGCCATCTATGATCGCTCTTTAAACTAAATTTCCGAATTTATGCGTAAGATTCTTAAGATTTTTTTTATAAACACACCACTGGTTTCATGTTTCTATCTATCACCGTTTCCGAGGAAACTAAAACGACCTATAGAGGCGCTGCTCGCAGCCTTCGATACAGGATAACTGTCCCTTTAATTTCCCTTTAACTAATGTTAAAGTCCTATTGAAATAATTCTTTATTATAAATGTATTTAAAAGTTTTAGACATTCAAATTCGTATAATATTTACTTCGTCATATAAGACAGAAAACAAATGTCACAGGAAATCTCAAATTGTGCAAAAGAATAATTATTTTGAACAAATTTAAAACGCATGCAATGCAATGACCTTACATGGCGTTATCCGGAATGGAGAGATTACATCTTTTCACCACCAGATGGCGTATTCGAGCGCTTGAATCGCCAATAGATTTTTAGAGTTAGGGGTCCTTTATGAAACACCCTGTATTAACCTTTTACCTAATCATTGATTATCGATTTAATCAAGGTATAGTCGGATAAGGAGTAATATAATTTGTCTGAAAATCAAAATGTTACACTTAGGATTTAGATGTGAAAAAATAAAAAGTTACGTGACTGAACTAAAGATAAAAATCAGCATTTTAACACGAAAATTGTGCAATTGTTGAACACATATTTTTACCTCCGTTTCTCACATTGAAGTTGTTTTAAATATGTTACTCTAAATTTAGTTGTTAATTTTTTTTTTAAACTGATTTTTCTCACAGTCAGTGGCCACGTATTTCGAATTAGAGATAAAATCACAAATTTCAGGTTCGTTTGATATTATTATCACGGACTCGGGCAACGCCTGGCAGGTCAGCTAGTTATTAATAAAAAATTAAGGACATCTGTTACAAGTGTCAAATTATTTGACGTTATAGATAAGAGTACGTATTTTAAATGCAAAAAAAATCTTGTATGCCTTTTTAAATCCTTAAAGTTAAAAAAAAAAATGACGGGAAAAGGCAATATTTTTATTGCATTTTTACACAAGGAGAACTTTTATATCTTTTCAAATTATTTGATATTATTGATAAAAGTGTCTATTTTAAATATTCAAACGTTACTTCTCGCCCTTTTTTTTTCTTTTCTTTTTTGCTTCAGGCTTATATTAAAAGTGATGACACTTGAAGAATTAATTATCTAATAATATCAAAATCATGTAGATGGCAGCACTATTTATTTCCTTGAAATCGTACAATATTTTAGAAAAGCGAGCAAATTTAAGGGTGCATTCGAAAAAACGCTTTTCCACCTTCAACAGCTCGAAATTTTCCGATACAATTTCAGACACAATTTTAAAAGTAGAGACATGAAACTTGCTGAGGGGATTTTTGAAGTGACGTACAAGGTGCCGTGTGATGTCTTTTTACGCTCAATTCATTAGAATTTGATTTATAAACAATTATCCTCTCAGTATGGCCCTTTTTTTCGTCCGCAGATCTCCCGCTTCTAAAAAATCCGTTCAAATTGGCAACTTTGGCAGCCTTTTTTGCAATATTTTCTACATATATCAAAGAATCGACCATTACGGCACCTTGAGTACTTCTGAATAATGCAATTTGCCAGTTTCATGCATTTGAGGGCAAAAATGAACTTAAAAATAAATCGGAAAATAAGCAGTTTGAATCGAAATACACCCTTAAAGAGAAGTTTTGCGTGGAATGTAACAAAATTACCTTTTTAACATTTTTTTAATTGTTAGAAATAAAAAGGCAGTATTGAAATTTTTCTATCAATTATGGACTTATTAATTTTTATGTCTGTGGAATATTTCTATTGTAGGATCGTTCCTTTGTTTATTTTTTGTGCATACACAAGAGAAAAAATTATGATTTTGCAACTTTTTTTAAAGTTTCAAAGTTTTATTGACGTTAAAGGAAATAAATGGTAACTTTCAAACTTGGGTAAATCGATCTTTATATGTAATATTACCTCAGGCATAACTTTCACACATGTTTTTTAATTCCTTTAATTTTTATAACGTTTCTAAATTTCTCAAAATTCACACATTTTCATTTTTTACGACTAATTTAAAATTAATCCTGAAGTTACCAGATTATTATTGTTAAATAAATAATAAAATTTTTCAGTGCTAATAATATTATAAGCAAAATTTATATCTGATAAATAATTTTTAAGATATAAAACTTCAAACTTGCACCTTTGGATGATTGCAGGCATGCCATTCATATCACAAGTTTTTTGAATGTCCAAAACTGCTGAAATAATTTATTTTTTGTCAAAGTATTTTGCAGAGCTCTATTTGAATATGAATGGAACCTGTGTATCAAATTTTATTAAAATCGGTTGCCATAGGGCCACGACTTTTTTTTTTTTTAATTTGTACTCATTTTACGTGGAATGACCCTATTCATAAAAATTTTAGATTAAAAACTTTGATTCTGGATATGCTTTTCTTTGAATTCGAGAACTCTGAACAGGAAAAAGTTCTTATCTCAATATCACAACTTATATGCTAAAGCAAATGCGAAACTTTCTTTGATATTATTCCAACAGAATGAGCGGATTTTAAATATTTACATTTCCAAAATTACCACCAGACTTGCCAAAAATCAGGATATTTTCTTTCAGAAATCAGAAGATGTTTTTGTTTAATGAAAACTTAATTTTTTTTCATGAAATGGGCTCGGTTATCAATGAAAATTTAGATAAAAGTAGTAAAGATCTTAAATTATTCTTAACGAAGACAAATTATTAATAATGCAAAACATGCCCATAGTTAAGAATAAAGAAATCTTAAAGATTTATCATTTATATATAATGAGTCAATGTAATTTATCACATAAAATACTACTGATCCATTATACTAAAGAATAATTAACACCTGTGCTGTAATTTTCATTGTTGAAAACAGTATATTTGATTGTAATATAATAGAATATTTAAAAATGTGTGAAAAATCAGGAGTATGGAAAAAAATAGGTAAATCAGGAATTTCCTGCTGAAATCAAGAGACTTAGCAAGTCTATATTACACACAACAACAAGTGATGTCTAAAAATAAAGAACATTCCAAGGTGTTTTTTCTCCAGTGTGTGAACCTTGCGTAACACAACAAACATCTAATCCACAATCAAGTTCCTTTCTATACATACCAGCTTTGCAGTCAACAATTCGGTTAAGTATAGTAACTGATGCATTGAAACACTAAATAATACAGCTGTATACTTTTTCACTTCATCAGTGTGCCACAAAGAATCATTACTGTCTACCATATTTGTATAATGAACTTGATTACGTAACAAATTAGTGTTACGAAATGCTCGCAAATGTAACATATGTAACTGATGGGGGGGGGGGGGAGAAGAAAAAAAACATTTCATTTTTTTATATTTATTACTTATTGTAATATGTATAATAGTTTTGAAAATGTAAATTTTAAAAATCCAGTCATTTAGTCATGCTAACTCTTATATTGGTTTAACCTTTTCCGGCGCACTACTCTTTAAAGTTGGAATTTAAAGAAAAAAAAAATTAGGCAATCTATTTAGGCCTAGAGGGGTACACAGGTATAATTTTGTAAAGATTGCACAAACCATTTTAATTATACAGCTGTTGCGGAAGTGATAACTCCTCATAAGTACACCATTGCTGTGAAGCGCGTATTAGAGTAAAATATTTTACCTATTATTTAAAAACAGTAAAATTTGATCTCTGTGGTGCTGCGATCTAGAACTCATAAGAAAGATTTAAAGTAGACATTACAGTAGTTTTTGAAATGTTCACAAAGTTTTTATGTCTCTAAACAGGGGGAACTTTATGTGTTGCCGACCCGGCAACATTGCGCAAGAAAGGGTTAAAATGCACAATTATGCATCAAAAATCATGAATATATAAGCATAGTGCATTTCTTTCAATTTACCACAAAGTTACTGTGATAATATGTCTACAATAGTTTACAGTCCTCTTCATTCTATAAAATCAATCATCTTACCCATATTTTTGTGTTGTCGACATCAAAAGAAAAATTGTGGGTATAAAAAAACTAAATTCCCAATACATCTGGAGTTAGTAGGGTATAAACTATGAAACTATTTGCTGATTTTGAAATTAATGATGCAAAATGAAGGTGGCGCTGGCCCAATAGACTATTTTATATCACTATCACTTTCACCCTAGAAAATGCAAGGTCAATAAACATTCTAAAATTGCAATTTTTGTGATATTACTGGGGTAAAAGGTAAAACTTAATATTTGGCATGATGGTTAATTTTATTATGCAAATATTCATTAAGAATAATTTCTAAAACAGTCTTAAATTATAAGTGTAAAAATATCAGAAAATTTTTAAAGAAACAAAATCAAAATTGATTTTTTATTACTAAAAAGGTGCTGAAGATGTATAGTTTTTAAAACATAAAAACCATCATAGATGTTAAAAATGTTTAGTAATAAAAAATTAATTTTAACTTTGTAGGTTTAAAATGGTCTTATGTAATTTCAATGTGAACATGAAATTTGGAAATAAAATTGGTTTTTTTTTATGATCGGAAAATGCTTTATATTATAATTTACTCTTAACTGTTATGAACAGAAACTTGAAATGTTTAACCCGTTGAGAGACATTGGGATATATTTTATCCCACCTAATCTAAACCCGATTCTCAGTAGAAACTTAATGAAATTTTATATTTTTATTTTTGGGAACAAAATGTTTAATAAATGCTTTTCCTTATATTAAAATAAAACTTTTTGATTTTTCTGGTTAGAATTTAATTACAAGACATTATTGCTTGCCTCTCAACGGATTAAGAAGCAAATGCTAACACCAAAAGTTTCTAAAAAATAGCAAATTAAAAAAAATACAGGGACGATAAGTTCTAAAATTGCGATTATTTTAACGATGGTGCTTTAAAGTACCATTAAAATAAATGGTTATAAAAATTAATTTAATACATCGATTAGAAGTAATACAGTTTAAAATAATTTATAGTTACTTTCATATATCTTATTCCAAAATCATTATTGGTTGCATAACAAAAATGTCTGGCATTCTTAATTGGCAAATCATCCCATTCTTGGGGGAGAAGATGTGAAACATAAAAAGTCAAGATTTTAATGAAACCGATTCCTACAGTAAATGTATAGAAAACTAGATAATTCAAAGATTTTGAAACCATACACAATGTATTTAAAAATACTATTTAACTGTATTTTTTCTATTGACAGAGAATTTTAAGAAAAATAAATTCATGTTCAAGTTACTAAAAAAAGTCAAAATTTCAGAGAATCAATTGTATGATGTTTTGAGTGTATTCATCTGTCCATTACTTGTAAAAAAAAAATGTAAACTTGTGTTAATTGTAATGCCAGTCAGGACTGCTACACAATTCTGCTTAAACTCCTGATCTTATTCAAAAATTTTCCATACTTTTCTTAAGGGTATTCTTAAATCAAAAAGGCCAACTTTGTGACACATGCTTTAATTTATTTTTGTTCGGAAATGCATGAAAATAGCAGGCTTTTTCAGGCTATTCAGAAACTGTCTAATTGCACTCAATTTTTTGTTTAAAAAAAAAAAAAAAATAGATTTTTCATAAAAAGCCATCAAAGTTGACACTTTTGAGCACATTTCTCAACAAAAGCAGAAAACCGGTCGAAAAGCAGCAGAAATACGGGTGATCTTTTGATCGAAATAGCTTAGAACTGGATAGGTAATTTAATGATCATAAAATGGAAAAATAAGTTCGATTCGAAATCGCTTCCATAGTCAGGCATTCCAATTTTATATCTTTCTGCTAAAAAATGAATTTGTAAATGTGTCAAAACGTTTTGCACTTGTTGAGCGAAGCAGTTAAGAACACCCTTAACAAAATATAAGCTTATATATTGTTGTAAAACCCTCCACAGTGGAAACTTTAATCTATATAAATGCTAAAAAGTACACTATGTGTGAGTTTCAGATTTTTAATTATTTTTCATTCTATGCCACTGTTCAATTATACTGTACTGTTATATAGTTTGCATAAAATTTTACATAAAACTTTTAGATTGAATGAATAATTTAAAATTTCTTCTTTTGCAACGATAATCAAGATTGAGATGAAACATACTACATCAAAAGTTCTTGACCACTTCAAACATTTTCAGTTCTGCATAACATTTCCCAGACTTTTTGCCTAATTTTTCAAATTCCCTGACTCCTAGCAACCCTGTAAGATGTTCAATAACACTAGGCAAGGCTCATAAAAACTATTATAACTATGCCAATGTAACATGTTTTTAAATTCCCTATGGAGCAAAATTTATTTAACAAAATTTTAGACTTCTGTTAAATAGATTTTAGACTTTTGTTAAATGAATATTAGACTTTTGAGATTTATTTCCTAAATACATATAGTAAATGTGAAACATGAAATTTATAAAGTGAATACTGATATTAACAGGCCACTTCATTGAAACTCCTCACTCACAAAATCCCAAAACTAAAAATACATGATTACCCAATATGTAATATACTTAACAAAAAATTATTTTCACCATCAGAAAATAGACATCAGTACCCATTAGATGTTTAAAAAATAGAATCATTAAATTTTTAAATATTAAAAACACAGTTTTAATTTTCACTTAATAAAATTTGATCATTCTAAAAATATTTAAAATTTAAAAAGACAATTTTAAAAAATGGACTATGTCAGCATCTGAAGCCTATTTTTTGGTAATGGTAACTATATTTCTTTAATTGAATAGTAATTTTTATCAAGCAAAACATTGGACAATGAGATCAAGAACATAGCTTATATTAAATAAAACCATTAAAATTACAAAGTCACATTATTTTGTGCAGCAAATTTATATATATAAACACACACACACTTATTATTACACTCTTTTAATATTTTGAAGATAGTTTTAATCAAGATTTACACCAGAAAAATTTAATGAAATTTTACTTTTAAAGCATTGGTGGAAAAAAAAAAATTCCTTTATATTATTTTTAAATCAGTTTTTTACAAATTGAAAGAAAAAAAAGTTGAGCAATATTTTATCTACTGATTAGCTTATAAATGCTTTCAGTAATTTACAAATTGCAATCTAATTCAAGAATGACTTTTTCCCCCCCCTAATTAAGAGGGGATTTGGAGACTATTTAAAAAAATATATATACATATATATAAACGCAGATGATAAAATTATGACAACCAGGAATTCAACTCAATATATGTTGTAATATTTAAAGAAGATGACATTTAATTTTGAGATTTTTATTATGACAGATAGATTTACTAATATGATAATTTCAAAAAACACAAGCCGATTCATTCTCAGACGATTCCAGTTTTGTCTTGCAAGCTGTTAAAAATTAAGTAATAACTTAATTAAATCAAATAGCAATTATTAGGCCTTCAATAACAGCATCAAATTTTTTAAACACATCACCTGATGGGGGATCTAGATGAGTGAAGGATCTAATAAAATGTTTGAAATTGACATTCTAAATCATTACAAAATGAAGGCTGAAGCTTAACCCTTTCCGGCACACTGTGCCCTGTCTGGGATACCTAATTTTATTTCCAAACTGGCTAACGGCACCAGTAATATTTTAGTAAAATTTTATGTTTACAATAAAAGATGAAAATAGGGGTTTGAAAATATCTTAAAAACTCGTTTGCAAATTCCGGTGTCAGTCGTTGATTTCTCATTTTACTAAAAGATTTTGCCCGTACTGGAAAGGGTTAAGTCAGTATTTCTGGGACCGGATCACACCAGTTTTATACCAAGACTGACTGGATCAGGTCTTCCCCATTCCAGAGCATTCTTTTCTTTTTTTAAATTCAGGTCTGGCCAGATGGACTTTTCCAGGTTAAACTAGGCCTGGATTATATTCGTCCTAGAGGCATCCAAGATCCGAAATTCCAACATAATAGCTAAATGCTTGATCCCTGTACAACTCATCTTCTATAAAAATCATTGATGGCCTGACCTAAGCAATTTTCTAATGTCTGCTTTGAAATCCTGTAAGAGAAAATGCTATAGGTCAGATTGAAACTTTCAAATTTTTTGAATCACCCCCTCTCTAAGACTCTTTAGATAACATCTACCTTATAATAAAAATGTTTTTTAATCTTAAAAAGGACAATTTCCTGAAATTTTGATTAACCAATTATTTGATCAACTAATTTTTTCATTGTTGTTGGCAATGAAAATAGGTTATGAAAAAAATGTGGAAAGGTGATTGATACCTTTGTTGATGCCATGGCATACATAAAAAAAAAGCTTTAAAAAACTAAGCATATTACTGATTTTCTTTCCTTTTATATACAACTACAGACCTATCTATATCTACTATCTTTCCTTTTAAAAACAATTACAGAGAGAGAGAGAAAGAGAGAGAAAAAAACACTGCAAATAAATAATATTGTGATACTTATTTTTTTACAATGAAGATTGTTTTAAAATGTTTAATGGCAAATTTAAAAAAAATTCAATGGATATTATTTACAATAAGTAAACATACACCATTAAATACTTTCAAAAGCTAATTTTATTTAAAATAAACATTCATAACAGATATTGCAAAATGTACATGAAATACATAAATGATAATAATAAACATAAAATTATGCCGCACTTCACTGTTAGGCAGGCTGCAGACCAAAGTAAAAAGTGATGAAAGAGGTTAGAAAACAAAGAAAAAACTGGTTTGAATTTCAGAATTTGTCCTTTAACTCACAAGCTGTGTCTCTGGTCACTTTGGTGTACAACCTGCCTTTTAAGTTTCAATGTAAAAAACTCTAAAAACTTACTATTAAAACGTGATATTTACAATAGAAAAATCAGAAGTAGCAGAACAAAGTAATGATAAAAATTTAATCGGTTGTCAATAACTTTTTAATATAGTATCTATGACTCATCTATCCACAATGTTTGACATCAATTATCCAAATTCACTAAAGAAAAATTTTACATAATATTAAAGACAAAATAAATCAAAAAGGAAATGGGGAGAAACAATAAGACATACGTAAATTAAGATTTAAAAAAAAAAGAAAAACTTTGAAAGAAAAATAAACAAATTTCCCCCCTCATCATTTACAAAAGGGAATTTTCTTTTTAAATTGAAAAAAATATGCATGAAATACATATATATTTAAATAACTTATGAATTTACAAATCTGCAAAGAATCAGATATACAAAGGAAAAATGAATTTGTGCACAGCAAGGTAACAGTAATCTCACTGTTATTTGGAAACAATTGTTCTGCCACTAATGATGTCTATTAAAATTTCTTTTGTACTTTAAGGCATGCATAAAAATAAAAACCTCTAAAACAAGTAATATTGCAATGTATGCAACAGTGATTATATTTCTGCCAGCAGGAATTTCACATTTCTAAAGTATGCATACACTACAACAATTAAACATATAAAATACTATAAAAACTGTCAATATACACAGGAACTTTGCTTTGTTTTATGGTACAGTTCCTGAGAAAATGATTGAGATATGTAAAAAAATGCAAATTTACAGATGAAAATTTTAGTTTATCTGAAACTTCTTGCTGAAGAAATAAAGATTAGTAATAATAATTCCACGAAGACATTTAATACATGTTTCCTCTCATCTATTAAATTCAATAATTCATACATACAGAATTTTTTATTGAGAAACAAATCAAAGTAGTGCAGATTTTGCCATGTAAATGAATAATTTCTTATGTGAAAATTTTTCATTTACATAGTATAAAATTGAATAAAAAATCTACTCACTTTAAATTGTCGAGAAAACTTATACAGCCAAAGTACTTATGAAGAATGTATTCACTGTGTTTTAACTCTATGCCACTAAGCCCTCAATTTTTGTAATGAAATACAGAAAAAACAAATTTTTATACCAACTACACAAACACATGCTACCTCAGGGGTGCCACTTAGAAAAAGCTAAGAAGAAGGGTAGTTAATTCACCCCCCCCCCCCCAAAGATTATACCAGATTCAGAGTATACCAGTCATCACCAAAAAATAAACTGCACAAAAGTTAATACAACTTACTTTCTTCAAATAGATTAAATTTACTATGAAATGAACAATTTAAACAAAGAAATTAGCTGTTTTTAATACATATGAGTCACTGTACAAAAAAAAAAGGTCATTGTTTCAATACATAGTAATTTGTTTTTGTCAGAATGATTATTTAAAATAAAGGAAGGATTCAGGCACGAATGTGGGAAATGAGGAAAAAGGTGGAAAATATTTTCTATCTATGCATTAGTGCCCAACAAAAAAGAAAAAGTTATATTTGCAGAAGGCAGGAACCAAGTTTTAAAAAGGTAAATTTGATAATGATGGTTTAAATAATTAACATATGAAGGATAGCCTAGAAATGCTTGCATTATTGCTGTCATTATATATGTGAAATCACATGATGTATTTTCCAGTTTTTATACAAATTATGTAGCAACTCTTTAGGAAAAAGTTAAGAAATGTACGTTCTTTTGCCTTTAATACAATATCCAAAAAAGTTATATCAAAAGTGTACCTTTAAAGATGCCTTTGCAAATAAAAAAGGACATTGTATCTTACAAGTATGAAAAATAGTAATGGTAACATATTGTAAAGAAAAATACTATGTATCAGGGAAAGGGGGTATAAGTAATGATTTAAAAAAATAATTTGTTAATACTCTTAGTAATTTTAAAGCAATTCTCAAGCATTCAACAATATATTTTGAGAATTGCATTCTTTTCTACGAAGGGATAGAGAATTTTAATTTTATTAAGCAATTCAGATTATAACAAGAATTAATATACATATATATTTTCTTCCAAATTAGCAATGCATTTATGCATGCATACAGCAATGCTAAAATGTAACACATTGATTTTAAAAATCTTATTTTAATAACCAGCACATGTTTAAGCACAAAACATTTAATTTTTATAATACTTACATATATATATATGTAAAAACTACACAATGATAAAATAGAAAACAATGATCAAAAACTGAATTATATGCATAAAACTGTAAAGCTAAATTTTCAGAAAAAAAAAAAAAGTCTGAAATGTTGGCAGATATGCTATGCATACTTTGCAACTTTAAGCTATAAACAAAGAATAAAATTTCAGATTGGTTATAACCAGCCTCTCAAATAAGTTGAACTTTTCATAATGTGTAACATTTTTTAAAGAGTAATAATGATTTTAAATAAGTATCTTCTGTTCAAAATTATATTAAAAACCTCGAAAATTTTTTGAATAACAAAATAGATATAATGTATCTAATCTAAACCCAGAGAAGAAAAACACTTTACATTCAAATGACAAAATAATAAAACTAAAGTAAATTATATTTTTAAAAAATAATGAGTCATTTCAAATGAATTCTGAACAAGATTTTCTCAGTACTGCCACAGGCGACTATTTTTTAATTCTATTTCATACCACTCATTCAGAATAAAAAATCTTTTACATACACTTTGACAACATTTGTAAGAGAAATATACTACAAAATGTATTTTAAAAAATCAGTGGTGCAAGCAGAATATAAAAATAGTTGCTTGTAACAGCCCTGTATTTATATCCAAATTAAGGCACAAAATCAATCAATATACAATGAATAAAATAACACAGAACATAAATTTAAATATACATCATAACACATTTTTGATAAAAATAAATGCAAATCAAAGACTAATATAATTAAAAACTTTGGAAAAAAAAAGAATAGATAATACTCTCCATATTTCATTTTTATATTGAAGGAATATCCAAAAACAATATTTTTAAAAATAAACATTTCACTTCACAAGAACCCTGAACCATTTAATTTTAGATCATTTATGATTATACATATTCTTTGTCCCATATAAAACATAAAATAGACAAATGAATATACATAAAAATTGAAAAGAATTTAAACATACATCAAAACACATTTTTTATAGAAACAATCGTAGGTCTAGAACGATTATAGACTAATTAAAATATACAAATAAGGAAAAAGACAGATGACTATTCTAAAATATTTCTCCAGCAAAACAAGGAAATGTTTCTCTCAGGATTGTAAAGATCTTAAGACAAATTTGCCATTTTCATTAGAAATCTCAAAACCCAGCTCTTTTATTAGGGCAGAGTCCGCAAGGTCTCCAGTGATAGAAATGGATGCCAAAATAGCTTGATTTTCAGGATTTCTCTCCATGATATTTCTTATAGCTAAAATACCCCACTGTGTGATAACTTTATAGCATTAAGGGAAAAAATCTATATTTCTATAAATAAGAACAGCAAGAATTTGCTTTAGAACAAACACAAAAAGAAACAATAACAGTAGAAATAAATAAGAGTGTGCAATGGAAAACATAACTGAAGTAATACAGTAATCCCTTAACATCCGTGAGGCTTAGGTTCCCAAGAATATCAGTGAATGCCAAAATCGCAAATGTTGAGACTATCTTCCAGTACATATAAAGGGGTTAGGGTCTATTTTTTTATGGTTCCCCCCAAAAATAGGTTTTTATGGTTATTCTCAGGGGATTAGGTTCTATTTTTTTATGGTTCCTCCCCCCCCCCCCCAAAAAAAAAATAGGTTTTTATGGTTATTCTTAGGTTCCCAAAAATATCTGAATGTTAAAATCGCAAATGTTGAGACTATCTTCCAGTACATATAAAGGGATTAGGTTCTATTTTTTTATGGTTCCCCCCCCAAAAAATAGGTTTTATGGTTATTCTCAGGGGATTAGGTTCTATTTTTTATGGTTCCCCCCCCCCCCCCCAAAAAAAAAAAAATAGGTTTTTATGGTTATTCTTAGGTTCCCAAAAATATCTGTGAATGTCAAAATCGCAAATGTTGAGACTATCTTTCAGTACATATAAAGGGATTAGGTTCTATTTTTTTATGGTTCCCCCCCCCCCCAAAAAATAGGTTTTTAATGGTTATTCTTAGGGGATTAGGCTCTATTTTTTATGGTTCCCCCCCCCCAAAAAAATAGGTTTTTATGGTTATTCTTAGGTTCCCAAGAATATCTGTGAATGCCAAAATCACAAATGTTGAGACTATCTTCCAGTACATATAAAGGGATTAGGTTCTATTTTTTTTATGGAAAAGAGCAACTGAAATTCAAAATATATCTTTATTAAAAATTATACATTAGAAGTACATATTTTAAACAAATTTTAATAATAATCATATTGTACAAAATTTATTTGCTAGTATATGATGGAAAAAATTTGGTACTGTGCAATTGTTTGACAGAACATATCTTATATTTATGAATTTCCATGCAAGGAAAAATTGCAATCTCAATTTCCATTTTAAATTCAAAACTTATCACTAGTGAAGAATAGATTCTTTTTACAAAATTATTGTTGATGTTTTAGAAGGTGTTATTGTTGAAGTTAAACTTTTAATAAACCTTTCTGGCAATCACAAAACTTTATTATTATTTCGATTCTCACAGCAACAGCTAGATTTGTAACACTGTTTTTGTAACCATTCAGCATAAATGCTTCTAGAAAAGATATACATCCTGTTCACTAGCAATCTTTATCTTACCACTAGTTAAAAGTCCAAAAATGAATTTGAAGACTAAAGAAAGTTGACGATAGTTCCTTGTTGTAAATCTTTGATTTGCAGTTTACAGGACTGCAAAGTTTGAAATCTATAAAAATGTATTTTGAGTATTTTGAAAATACAAAATACTTGGAAAAAGCATCAAAATACATTAACTAAAATAATTTTGCTAGATTAAAATATAAAATACATTAACTAAAATACTTTTGCCAGATTAAAATACAAATGTATTTCAAATACATATTTTTGATGCTGCCCAACTCAGATTTAGATTTAGCAGGACTTAATTTGGTAAAAAATAGTGACTATTCGCAACATCTTTAATTTTTTTTTAAGAATTGAATTTACACTTCTTTTGTGAAAAAACATGAGTTTAGTCATGTAAATAAGAATTATATATTAAAATACCTACAAAATGATATAAAAAGCCTGTAATTTTATCCCCATACTGAAGTGAACGGTTCATTGTTTAAATCTGGCGTGATGTGCAGATTTTAGGCATTTGTAGATTTAATGGATTAATAAAAGTTTAAATTATCTACTGTATTAATAAAATTAAAGAATTCAATAAATATTGTCAGACTCAGGTGAGATGCACATGGTTAATGTGCGATCAAAATTTTATTAGTCCTTTGAACACTGCCTAAGAGGCTAAAAAAACACATCTAAACTATGCAATCTTGCTTAGTATGCAAAATACTTTTGGTCATTTCAGGCAAAAAGAAATCACATATAAGACACAAACTTATTAGCTAAAAATGCAAATTTCTTGCATCTTTTCCACTGTTGTCAATTTAGTAATTTTTTTTTTTTTTTTTTTGGGGGGGGGGGGGGAGGGAGGGAGAATCCACTGTTTTGGAATATGAATATTTGCTTCATTTAATAAAAATTAAAGCAAACATTATTAATCAGAAGTAGTGATATATAATTGAATTTTAAAAACGCACTAAATTAGCATAGCTGCAATTGTTTTTTAATCCCACATCCCAACATTCTTTGTCTCTGGCTTTGTGTATGTGTGTTTACTTTGGTAAAGAGAGATAGACAAATTCAGGATAATTATTAGAATTAGAGATAATTACACTTATTGTGTTAGTGAGGTTTTAAATACACATTAAATAAAAATATTTTATAATGCATATTATATGAGAGAAAAGAAAATTAAGATAAAAATAATACAGGTTTAATTGTTTAAATCTTTATGTTTTCTATGTTTTGTTTAATTTAGCAATATTTTTTATACAAAGATTAATATAGTTTTTTTCTTGTATTAAAAATGAAGGATAGGTTACAATGGTAATCATTATCACATGTACTAAAGATGATCTTAATAACTGAAGTGTGCTTCCAAAATTTAATGTTATTTATTTAATAAAATATTCGTCTACTGTAAAAGATTTTTTCTTGTTTTATTTTTGGTTACAATTTACAATTAAGCCATGTATGAATCCATAGTTTGTCCTATAAAAAGAAACAATGCATTAAACAGTTAAATTTTAACTATATATGAAAGACAATATTCCATCCTAAACATCTTAATGAAAGCTATAATATTCAGTTACACATATGTATATAAGACCAGTCTCTGTAACATTATATACATCACATTTAATATGTAACTCTTCTCCACACACTTGAAACATGTCTTAACCCTTTACCTACCGAATTATGAATTCATAAAAATTTTACATTCTAAAGCATTTTACGTAAATTGTTTAAACTACATTAAAAGATTTACATAAACATTTAATAAATTTTAGAAGGATTGAAGGACTTAGAAGGATTAATTAAATTTGAATCTACAGGGATTTTGTGCAATATTAATAACCCTACTCAAATCTTTTACTTTAAATTGTTTCCTTAGTATTTTGTAGAATTATAAAATGTACAAATATGATGCTCTTACAATATAAGTATAGAAATTTTTCCAAATTGAAAAATCCCCATCCCCCTCCCTCAGTGTCAAGAAAGCTGAAAAGATGCAAAGGCAAAAGAAATCATTCTTTTAAAAATATTTTTGTTTTGTGTAACCAATAATGCTTTTGGAACAAAATAGTGTAATGTGTCTGTAACTCATACTAAACAGCATTACAACTAATCATCACATTAAAAGAATTTTACAACAAGTAATTTTAATGTTACTTATAAGTACCATCAGTAGATAAAGGGTTAAACAGATTTGAATGTAAGGTAAGATTAATAGAAGATAGAATCATATTAAGAATGCATTTTTATTAAAAAATATCTATCTATAAAAAGGATACATGGATTACGAGCATCTAAGTTGCAGCAATCTAATAAAAGCGGAATACCATCTAAATGCCTGACCTGGAAAATGAAAAGACAAAATTTTAAAATTTAGTCTTTTTTATTTATATTGCTTACCCTAAATAATTTTATGATGCAAATAAGACATTTGCGACTTATTACTAAGTAAATTTATTATTGAATATATGAAACTCAACTACAATTGTTCTTGTCTAAATGTTTACATACATAAATTGATTATTCCTGATAATTAAATTATTATTCTTTAAATTACATAACTGTGTTATAATTTTAAAAAATACTTAGTATTGAAATAATACATATATGAATTATGAACAATTAGATAGTATGGTACTTTTCCATTATGAGCAAATTCCTTAAAAAAACTATCTGCCATTGTGACTTTTTTTTAGAAATAAAATTAGAAAAATCTTACTAAAATATCAACTATCAGTAACTTTTACAATACTCAGGCATATCAGACAGGAATTCTTTTTTTTTAAAGGAGGAAATTGGATAGGAAAGAAAAGCTTACAACACTTACACGTAACTTTACTTATAGTTACACATTAATTTTATGAACTATATTACACTGAATATATAATAAATTGATAAACTTCACATGTTAAAATGTTTTAGAGTATTTTCTGTAATAAATATATTAATGGTTGATCACCTTTTAACATCACAATTTTGAGTTTTATACTAGATTTTACCATTCTTTTAACCAAAGTAAAGTTTGGTTTTCATGTATTTTAATCAGATGGAAATAACTTTAATATTAAATAGTTAATACTTTCATATGGGGGAGAAAATTATAACTTTATTAAAGTTTACAACTTTTTCCTCAACTGACAATGAATACTGTAAGTTTTTTTCTGTGATTATTTGATGAAATTTATGATTTTCTTTTCCAGCAATTGTACAATGAAATTTTTTATTTTATTCTGTAATCCTTCAACCAAATTCTTGATATCATTCCGCAATTGTTTGACACAATACGCAATTCTATTTTACAATAGACTGCCAAAATTTGATTAATTTATGCAATTGTTTGACAAAATTTATGAATTTGTTATGCACTTGACAAAATTCATGATTTTATTCCTCATTCATAAAAAATAAATAAATAAAAAAAATAAAAAATTACAATTGTGTTTTTTGGTCATTCAATGGAATTAAAGATTTTATTCCATGATAGATGGACAAAATTTGCAATTTGTTCCTGCAACTATTTGATAATGATCGTGTTTCAATTGTTCAACAATTTAGTAATTCTGCAAAACTGTGAAAGGGTCTCAAAACTAAACTAGATTTCTGAACAGTATTTCATTTGAATTTTCGGAATAAAAATTCATTTAGTGACCTTGGAATCTTTTCCAGGGGGGGGGGGGGATGAAAATATTTTAGGGGGGCTGAGCCGCCCATAGTGCCCCCTTAGCTACGGCCCTGCCTGAATATAAAAGGGAGAGAAAAATGTAATGATGACAAAATTTGTTTTAAACTTTAACTTACAATTTTATTTAATTAACATGAATTTAAATGAATAATAGGAATCATAATTTTATATCTAGAGCACCAAAACAATGTACATTGTTAATTTATTTAGCTCTGGAGTAATAGAATATTAAAGGTATACCTTAAATTTAATAGTAACATGGTGTTGTATTGTTCATAAATCATACTTCCATCCTCTATTTTTCAATCCTGGCCATTTTGCTTGCACTCGGCACTCGATCCTTCCCTCCAGAATCATACGAATCACCAACCAACCCAGCAGAATCTCACCTCCGTGCTCCAAGCTGTATTTATATATTGTATACTTTCTTTTTCAGCAATATTTAGTTTTAAAACAGAGTGATATTGTTTGCCGTGAATGGATACAATAATACTAGCTTTTGAAATCATATGTATTAATAAAATATCAAATAATAAATTATACTTGGATATTTTCTAACAGAACAATTCTAAATACTTAAAAAAAAAAAAAAAATTACATTTAATTATGTATTTCCAAAGTTAAATTACAAATTAGCTATAACTGTTTTTTTTTTTTTTGTTTTTTTTTGTTTTTTTTTAAATCTAAATTTTACAAACATAATAAATATCCGAGGAAAAGGTCTATACATCAGCAGGTGCCGAGCCAATATAAACAAAACTTCCTCAAAATGTCATTGAATACTACAAATATGTATTAAATATAATATGGAGTAATTTGTAACTATTGCTTGACAAAAAAAATAGATATCCTAAAAATAAATAAAAATAACTATTTAAATAGAACATTTTTTGGGGGGGGGGGGGGGAAGGCCAAAATAATCAAATTAACAGGAATTTATATTAATATTCTTAATTATTCCCTTAAGTTTGTGATACCTGCTGAAAGTTACTTATCAATGTTATCATGCATTGCAACATTTTTTCAAAGCTTTTTCAATTTTAATATCACAGTTAAAGAGCTGTAATTGTTATTTAAATGAATGAAATAACTAATAAATCAGTAAAAAACTATTGAAAATACAGATAAAAGTTGAATTAAAAACTACTATGGAAAGTGATGGGTATAATAATGGAAAAATAATATTAATTTGTCGATGTACAGAATTCTAATAATATTTATTAGTTTTTACTCATAGTCTAAGTTCTAGTAGCAATTAAAATTTTAAGAGTAAAATTTGAAACTTAGTTAAATTTACGTCAAATATTAAGAAATATAAAGAGAAGAAAATTTGTTAAGAACAACAAGTTGTAAAGCAGAAACATTTAAATTTTTAGTATATTTTTCTGATGACACATAATAATTATTAAATACAGTATATAACACAGTATAATTATTAAATAAACATATATAGAAAAATGATTAAACTAGAGTATTCTACAGAACAACATTTAGTAGAGGATATTAAGAGAACTTTAACTTACTGCATCTTGATTAATTCTGCAGTTAAAGCAGAGATTGCCTATAAGCCGTATCAAATTTTTCTTGAACCCATAGGAAGGATTAGATTCTATTGCTTCTTTATCATTCTTATTTAAAATCTTCAAACTGCTAATACATGAAAAAGCATTGGAGCTTTTCTTTCCAAGCAAATGAACGCACTTCAGGGTGTCTAGCAAAAAAAGATAAAAGATTTAGACAAAAATCAAAAGAGCAATATAGAAATGAAAATTTAAACAAGAAATAAATATAAATATGTGTCAAACACAGATTATAAAACTTTCAAATATTTTCAACATATTGCAACAGTATTTTTCAGTTTTAAAAAAATGAAGTAAAATTCCAGCAATTACTGTTTATAGCTAATTCTTTTGTGTAACACGGTATATTGTGAATTATCAAGATTTTTAAACACTGCTTATATTAAACAAATTTAATTTTCTCACTGCCACAAACTGATATATTAGCTCACTAAGCCACAGGTTTCATTGCAATACATGCATTATTAAAATTAATATAATTCCACAGATATAATCCAGTTAAAACAAATTAAGCTATGATTAATACTATCAAAGCTCATATACCTTTATAATTTTTTTTATATTATGCTGGAAAAAATACTTTTTTTACAGCAATTTAAATATGTTACAGAGAAAACAGCATTAAAATTTTGCTCTTTTGCTCGGCAGTCAGGGTATTAAGGAAAAATTGCATAACACAAATGTAAGATTATATTCAGAAATTTTTATCTATAAACAATGCATCCAGTTCTTTGCATAGCCATGTACATGAATTTATTTATATTTAACAAATCTTGTACAATATTAAATTTAGTTTAGATGGACCTCAATACAAAACATTCTTGAACAATTCATGCGCATACACAGTATTGCTAACAAATTATTTTGTGTAATTTTGTATATAATCTACAGAATAATATATGCCATGTAGTATTCAAACATTTAATTTTACACTTACAAATGCATATCATCAAAAAACAATTTTTATTGCACATAGCAGGGCTCGAAAAATAGCGTTCCCGGGGAACCCAGAAATCCTTTCCGGGAACGCATATTTTATCACTAAGGTTCCCGACCGGGAACCTAACCTTTTGCCGTGTCCGCTAGCAATGCCATTGTCAGACGCATTATAATGCGTAAATTAAGCAAAAAATCGGCAAAAAAATAGCTCTTAAGCAGCCCGGGGGATGCATAATTTCGTCGAAATATTACGAGAAAAGCCCAAATTTCAACAAAAGAATCGCAGAAAAAACGCAAATTTCATTAAAGGACCGCAAAAAACGGCAAATTTCATTAAGAAATCGTGTAAAAGCGGCACATTTCGTTAAAAAAATCATGAAAAACAATAAATTTTGTCAAAATATCGGGAAAAACGGCAAATTTCGTCTAAAAATATCTAAAAGACAACAGATTTCATTGAAAAATCGCATGAAGCATCGCAAATTTCATTAAAAAATCCCAAAAAAGGCAAATTTTGTAAAAATGTTCTTTTGAAAAGCAACAGGCTCCGTTAAAACATTGCGATAAAACGGCAAGTTTCCGTAAAACATCGCGATAAAACGGCAAATTTCTTCAAAAAATCGGGAAAAACGGCAAATTTCATTAAGAGAAAGCAAAAATCAGCAAATTTTGTTAAAAAAACATGGAAAACAACAAATTTTGTCCAAAAAATAGCGAAAAAACAACACATTTCGTCAAAAAATTGTGAAAATGCTCCAAAATTCGTAAAAAAAATCGTGCGAAATAGCGCAAATTTCATTAAAAAATCACAAAAAACGGCAAATCTCGTTAAAAAAAAAAAAAAAAAAAAACGGCAGATTTTTTTAAAACATCGCGATAAAACGGCAGATTTTGTCAAAGAATCGCGAAAAAACGGCAAATTTCTTTTTAAAAATCGCGATAAAACGGAAAATTTTGTTAAAATACTCATACATAATTTTTTTCGGGAACTTATACTTTTCATCTGGGAACCTATATTTTTCATGTAGGTTCCCTGCTGGGAACCTTAAAATTTTCAGAATTTTCAAGCCCTGCACATAGACAGTAATATAACCCAAATATTTTCTGTGTCCCTACAAATGAACAATAACTGTTATACATGTAATACTCTACAATAATCTCTTATAGTGTACCGCAATAATGTGTAAAATTTCATTATGTTTGAAATAGTGTAACATATAAGCAGCTTTCTGTCTATACGCCATGATACAAGAAATTATTTGGAAAGATTTTATAGATGAATGAAATGCTTTGCACGCTTTATTATATAGAAAGCATGTTTCAATGATTCAATTTCAAACAGTGTAAAATCATTAAAATACATTGGAAGATAATTTTCCCCCATTGATCACAATTTTCTTCACAGCATCCCTGTAAATGAACTGTAAATGCTACATAGACCATTTTTAACAGCAAACATGCCAGAGTAAAGTTTAACAACATCTATCAATTACATGACAATCTACATATATTTATACAAGTTAGAGCACAAATGAAGCACTTACAACCATAGTAGACCAAGTCCATTTTGAAATAATAATAATAATGCCCATTTAAAAAGGTGCATAAAATTTGTTTTATTCCATACCACAGTTATACATAATAAAGTACATGAAAACATGCTTAGTTCACTGTTGGAGTAAATTTTATACCACTCTTATTATGTTTTTTTCAAAATGGACTTGATCTACTTACTATGGTTGTGAGCCTCTCATACAGACAGCAGACAACCAAATTCATAAACACTTTTCAACTATGTTGGAAAGAGACAGTTAATAAAACAAAACAAAATTAAGCAATTCAACTAGAAATAACAGAAACAGAGAATATAATTAACATGTATTTCATTAGCTTTATTTATTTAGATATACGAAATATTCTTTTACAAACTAGATAAGTTATGTTAAGGGGGCTCGTGGGTTTAACACTTTTCAAAAAATCGATTTTTTTTTTATGATCTAGTTTGATTATTCAATTAATTCAATGCAAAAAACCACATAAAAATATTTGCATTTTTAATGGAGTTATAAGCATTCATGTATCAATATTTTCATAGCCTCACCCATATAATTTCAACTTTAAGTCGCGTTTTCTCAAAACTTGATTTTTGATGACTAACACCAAGATTAAAAAAAAAAAAAAAATATTTGATGAAATGGCTTTTTTTTTTTTTTTTTTGCATGCATATAACATCATTATCTATAGAATGAATTAAAGATATAGCTTTAAAAAAAAGCATTATTAAAAAATCTCTCAAACTTAAAAAACCCTTAAAAAATACAACTTTTTTTTTATTAAAAATACTCAAAATATTAATCTATCTAAAATATATTAATTCATTCTATAGATAATAATGTTATATGCATGCAAAAAAAAAAAAAAAAAAAAAAAAAAAAAAAAAAAATTAAGGCATTCCATCAAATAGTTTTTTTTTAATCTTGGTGTTAGTCGTCAAAAATCAAGTTTTGAGAAAATGCGACTTAAAATTGAAATTATATAGGTGCGGCTATGAAAGTGTTGATACATAAATGCTTATGACTCCGTTAAAAATGCAAATATTTTTATGCGGTTTTTTTGCATTGAGTTAAGAATTAATTGAATAATCAATCTAGATCATAAAAAAAAAAAATCTATTTTTTGAAAAGTTTTCAACCCCTGAGCCCCCTTAAGGGGTTAGAGTTAAAAAAAATAATTTAATTTTTTGCATTTTCTAAGAATAATATATTAAAAATACACTCTGAAAATTTGAAGTTTATCCGACAAATACTTTTGGAGTTGTTCCTCAATTAACAAAAGGGTTTTCAGACTCTCGAGAATGCTCCGAAGCAGGTAACTAGCGAAAAGGCTATGTGTGCGGCTTCTGATGTTTTAGAAGCTATCAAGACAATTTATGAAGATCTGAGTAATGACAATTTAATTTCAAGATGTGTGGGTGGATTTAAACAGAATAATAACAAGAGCTCCAATCAAGTAGTGTGGAAAATATGCCCAAAAACCATAATACAACTTATACTATCGTGCAAATTGATGCATACATATCTACTGGTATATTCAATGAAGTTATTCATTCATTATTGATAATAACGAATACACTGGGACTTAATTGTGGGCATAATTCGCATTGGTATGCCCCCCCCCCCCCCCAAAAAAAAAAACTGATGTTGCACGTGTGAAGGTGACAGATAAGCAAACTAACAATAACACTCGAGAAGGTACAATGTGACATAGACAACAGCAAATCAATATTTTGGAAGTTTCTACATAGGCTTAAGAACTATTATATTACCCAGGAATAGATGACTCAATGTAAGTAATTAAATAATTTGTATTACTCTACATAAATCGAGTGTAAAATTTTAAATGCATTTTTCTTGAAACTATGTTTTTTTAACTGGTGACCACTGTAACTCAAAAATCGCCCAGTAAATTTCAATAAAATTTATACAGCTTTTGAAAAACTTAAAAAACTAGTGCCTGATCAAAAAATTTATTTTTTTGAAAAAAACTTTAATTTTTAATGTTTTTTCGAAAATTTGAAAAAAAATTTCTTAAAACTGCCATTTTGTTGATATATATATATTTTTTTAAGCTACCATCAGGCACTAAATTATCTATTAAAATAACTAATTATTCTTGTCTGATTGATTTTAGATGAATATCCTCCTTATGAAACAGAGTCCAGCACAAACATCAATAATTTTTTTGATTATTAATGTATTTTTTTTTTTTCAAATTTTTGTAAAATGGAGTCAAAACATAATGTTATCATGTCATATTATTATTTTTATTTAATAAATTAAGTCACTGACAAAAAAAAAATAATAATAATAAATAAAAATTCTCATTTTTTTATGAATCTGACTACCCCTAACCCCTTAAAATCTTTCAAAAAATTATGTTACAGCAACAGTTTCTCACAAAAAAGTTCAATATAAAAATTGATCTTGCTAATAATTTAAAATAATGTCAACAGTATGAAATAGTAATTTGAGACAATAGCATATTACAGTTTATTAAATGAGATCCAATTAAAAATTCTATTTTGTTTTATCATTACCATTTTTATTTAAACATATACTAGATCAAGCCTATCCAAAATTTTAGTAAGGAGCAATATATCTCGACTATTGGAAATGTCCTTATTCACACAGTTACTCAATTTTTAGGTGCGTTCGTAATTATATAATACGTAGCACCTATAGTTGTCGTTCAGTCCGTCCGTCTGTCCGTCCGTCTGTCCGTCCGTCCGTCTGTCCGTCCGTCTGTCCGCATATAACAACGCAAAAACTACCCAACCGAATCGTTTGAAATTTAAAATACATAAATATTAGATATTTTTGTCGAGTCATTTCAAATTTTATGAGAATCGGATGGATAGATCAATTACAGGGACGATCAAAAGTATTCCATTACATTACGGTCAATGGGGAAAAAAGTTTCAAATGCATTTTAATCGTTTGAAATTTAAAATACGCAATTATTACATAATTCTGTCGTGTTATTTCAAATTTTTTGATAATCGTGTGCATAGATCAATTACAGGGGCAATCAAAAGTATTCAATTACATTATGGTCAATGGGGAAAAAGTTTCAAATATATTCTATACGTTTGAAATTTAAAATACATAATTATTACATAATTTTTTCGAGTTATTTCAAATTTTATGAAACTCGGACGAATAGATCAATTACAGGGACAATCAAAAGTATTCCATTACATTACAGTCAATGGGAAAAAATGTTTCAAATGCATTTTAATCGTTTGAAATTTAAAATACGCAATTATTACATAATTCTGTCGAGTTATTTCAAATTTTTTGATTATCGTGTGCATAGATCAATTACAGGGACAATCAAAAGTATTCAATTACATTATGGTCAATGGGGAAAAAGTTTCAAATATATTCTATACGTTTGAAATTTAAAATACATAATTATTGCATAATATTTTCGAGTTATTACAAATTTTATGAAAATCGGATGCATAGATCAATTACAGGGACAATCAAAAGTATTCCATTACATTACGGTCAATGGGGAAAAATGTTTCAAATGCATTTTAATCGTGTTACACTCATGCGAACTTAATAAAATTTATATGCAACTATAAAGTACATATTATAATATACATCTTACATAATTTGTGGTGCAAAGAACATTTGTTATTGATTTACAAGGCCACACAAAAGTATTCCATTACATAATGGTATAGGGAGAACATTGTTTGATGAGCGTTTTAATTGTAGTTCACTATTTACAATGTTATGAGATTGATATATGAACGTAATATTTTTAAAACTTCGTTATCGTCCGAACGCACCTAATTTGCTACGCTTCACGTGCAATTTCCAACTTGTTATTATTTACATAATTAGTAAAACAAACTATCTCACCATACAGGCTTAAGACAGCAAGCTAAACAACATAATGAATACAAAATTATCACAACACTATACCTATATGAAAGTTCAAATTAATCAAAAATTTAATAGTTTATGAAATTTTTTTGTTAACCTTTTGAATTCTAAAATTAACTTCTTGACTGCCAGGACATACATCCTATATGTCCTCTCATTTTAGTAATCAATGACCATTACATACATATCCCATATGTCATTATGGTTGCATATTTGAATCTGTTCAGTCCATGATATGCAACTGATATAATAGGGTACTGGTCGAAGATGAGTAATAACCTACAAGGACACCACTATAGGACCCTTCACCAGCAAAATTAAGATTGGCGGTAAAGGATCAAGCTCAGTACTAATTTAGATTAATTGCGAAATACTAAGAAACAATTTGTGACAATGTTTCACAGTTTATTAACGGGACACAAGAAGAAATTTCTTTTGGCAATTGTTTTAACAAATACTTAATTTCTTTAAATTAAAAAGCTAATCCTAATTTGTATTTGCTATTGTAAGATTTTAGTTGTATTGATGCAATTTAAATATACAATAAACTTATCAATTATAAAAGGATGTAACATAGGATACGTACAAAAACAATGAAAAGTTTATGACTTGACAGAGAAACTAAACTAAGTAAAAGCAATAACAGCATTGAAATTACTTAAACATTTTAGGTCAGGAGTTCCCAACCTTTTACTAAGCACATGCTCATCTCATCTAGGAGAAAATATTGAAGGGTGCCATTATTCATGTGACTGGGAACATACAAGAATATTACCTCACAATAGTAAAGGGAGGATGGATGCCAATTTAGAATATAGCCTCTTTTTTTATTCAGAAATAAAGACAGAATTTTTCTGTTTATAATCAGGAAAAGTCTGTCATTAAATAATGCAAAATGCTACTTGTAATTTCTGGTACATCAAAATTTCTGAATAATAATAATTAAAAAAAGACCAAACTGGCAAGCTGGTTGGAAGGCATCTTATGATATGCATAGACTTTACTGTATGGGAAATAACGATCCTACCTTAAGGGTGCATTCGAAAAAACACTTTTCCACCTTCAACAGCTCGAAACTTTCAGATACAATTTCAGACACATTTTTAAAAGTAGAAACATGAAACTTGCTGAAGGGATTTTTGAAGAGACATATAAAGTGCCGTGTAATGTCATTTTATGTTCAATTCATTAGAATTTGATTTATATACAATTACCTTCTCAGCATAACACTTTTTTTCGTCCACAGATCTTCTGCTAAGGAAAAAGCGGTTCAAATTGCTGTTTTTGATTGCTTTTTTTGCAATATTTTCTGCATTTACAAAAGAATTGACGATTACGGCACCTTGAATAGTTTCTAAATAAGAGAATCTGCGATTTTAATGAGTTTGAGAGCTAAAGTGACTCCAAAAATAAATCAGAAAATAAGCAGTTTGAATCGAAACACCCTTAATGTAAAAATAACTGTTGAACAAATTACTTAATACTGCCTGTACTAAAGAAAAAATTCATATAGAATAATATTAATGATTTTAAGAAAGCAGTTTTAAAAAAAGCTTTTAAAAACAAGAAACTTTCAAAAGCACAGAGCACCCTGTTTGGCAGCGCTGTTTTAGGGTGACGTTAAGTCGATTAAGCCTAATGACCAAATATAACCTCCTCCCATCCCCAATGTATGCATGCACTTAATACATGCACCCAATATATACATGCATGTATGCAAATACACAATTAAAATGAATTTTTAACAAAAATTTAAATAGTAAGCTCATTTTTGAAGAAAACTGTTTCACATCAATTGTACAAAAATAAAATGTTTCTTGTTGCTGAAATAATAATAATAAATAAATGTAAAAAAAAAAAAAATGAATACTTTCTTTATAAATCTCAAAATATTTACCTACTACATTGATAATTTTGAATTCAATCAAATATGTACAAAAGATAAATAATATACAATTTCAAAGTCACTTTATACATACAGTTAAAGTAAATTTTTATAATTACCAACTGATGTTTCTAAAAGTCTCCTGCAGGACTTAAGCTCCATACAATATGAATCCAAAACAGAAGCATTACACAACACTCCTAGCAGCCTTGCAATTTCAAGAGGTTTCTAAAATATGAAAAAATATTTACATTAAAAACAAATACACAATGTTAAGTTACCTTAAATGCTGCACACCCCTCCCCTTACGAAATATGTGCATTTTAAAATGAGAACCTCTCTTTTCATATAATGATTGTATGTTTCATCATACTGATGAAAGGCTGCGTCTAAAGCTATTAAATTTGAGCAAAAATATCACATGACCTTCATTCATTTTATTCCACAGCCTCATACTGCCTGATCAAAATGTGTGTATATATATATAAACCATTTATATAGAATAAAATGTCTATGTTCTTCCCATTTAATTAATACTAATATTAAAAAGCTTGTATTTGATGCTATAAATAATGGTTATCCTAAAAAATTCATATATTCTTTAATTTATAATTAGATATTACATGATCTTATAATTAATTCTTTGCGTAAAAAATATATAAAAAAATTATAAAACATAAAAATAATAATAAAAAAGTAAAAATGTTAAAAAGTAATTAAAAAAATATGTATATAGGTTGGCTGGGTGGGTAGATGTTAGAGTACGGCGGAGGGTGGTGTTGTCTGGATAAAAACGCAAAGGTTAATTATTTATAAAAAAAAAAAAAAAAAAAAATGAGAGTGGGTTATTTATTTTAACAATTTTTAAACTGCTTAATTTACACCAATATATGGATATTTGTCTAGTTATATCTATAGTTAAATAGCTGTATTTTAATTATCAAATTATTTTTAATGTTATTGATATAATTTTTGGTATTATTATTAATAATATTATTACTATTATTATTTTTTTATTTTATTTTATTTTTTTAATTTTTATTCTTTTATTTTTATTTTTATTTTATTTTTTAATTTTTATTATCTTATATTAAGATAATGAGTTTTTACCATGTAAAGTCACAATAAATGTTACTGATTAAAGTAACAATAATGTATTTTAAGTTATATGTTAATATGAATGTTATCTCTTAATTCTAATTTTAATCATTTTATTAATTTAATTTTATGTTAATATCAATTATTTTCTCCGGTTCAATTATATTTCCATTCAGCTTTATCTTTTTTGTTTGTTATGGATAACTATTATTTTTACTTACTTTCAACTCCTTTTTGTAAAATATCTATGTTCCTTGTTTAATAATTTGGTTTTTGTGTGATGGTAGTCCCAAATTCGTATTGTTTTGCTTTTTCATGGCAAATACGAAGATGAAACCACACACTCCATTTGTAGTTCCAAAGTATTTGGGACCTGAAGATTCTGCTTTGGTTCTACAAATTTCATTTGTATTCATATTATTCTTTTTTCCTTCCATGTTCAATGTGCTATAAGTTATTAAATTCAATGGTTAATTTCAAATGGTTAATATTGTTTACTATAATTCAATTTAATTCTTCGTTTTGGTTTATTGTTTTATTGATAAAATCCATTGGTGAATCTTTTCTACTTTTAATGGTATTATATATATATATAATACCATTAGCAATACAATTACCACATAGAAACATAGAAAAATAAAATAAATAATATGAACATAAGTAGAACTAAAGTAGAATATATTTTTTAGAGGCAAGAGAGAAAATAAACTTATGTTTAATTCAATCAATTTACATGCAAAAAATGTAAATCTTTATACAATTAAAAATTTATTATTCAATAATTATCCAATAATAAATATTCTATTTATTATTCAATAATATTTTGATAAATACCTACAATTTTCGGTTGCTATAGAGTAATAAAATGTGTTTATTTTTTATGTTTTGATTTTATTAGAAACTTACACTAGGATATTTGTTAGCCCTCTGACAGACTGGCAAATTGGTAAAATTGTAACATTTTCTCTGCATTTGTTTTAAATGTTCCATTTAAATATGATTCTTTCAACATTATATTAAACAAAAAAATCTTAATTACAAATATGAATGTAATCCTTGAGTCAATGAGTCAAAACCACTGTATTAATACTAGTGTCTTTGGTGGAAATTTACACCTTGTTATCAAATCAAATTATACAAATAACTACTTAAAAGGTGTTGCAAAAATATAGATGTTATTTATTTTATTTTACATGAGATCTTTCGAATACCCACGCATTCATTATCAAAGGAACATAAAAGATGATAACTGATTAGAAATAGAAAACATCAAAACAAAGCAAAAACAGTCTGCGTGTATAAACAAAGTCATGATGAATTCATCGAAAAACCAAGTATATTGTCACTCCAATCCCACACTCTGGTACAATTCTCAGGATGATAAATATTTTTAGGTAGGAACAATAATAATAATTATATATATGAATCTGAAATAACTCTAGATAATAAGGAGAACAGTTACATTACATAAAAAAAAAGGTTTCTGAAAGTCATTGTTAAAAATATTAATTAACTGGAAATATTAAAATCACATTCATACAGTTTAAGGACAAACGATAAAGATTTCAGATTAAAATTAGATACTAAATGAATAACAAATGACAAATACTAAATAACAAATAAAAATCAATTAAACTTTAATATTGACAGACCATGTCATTTGCTTCACTGCCACAAATTTTAACTATATTCATCACATAATCAATATAACGTTCTTTGATGAAAGTTATTGAAGAGATGGGCACGTTAAAATACGTATTCTCAGATCCATTATTCAATTGCTCTAAAATGATGTCAAGAATTAGCAACCTGCAAATGCACATAAAAAGTATGCATGAAAAATTTTTAATATTTTACATAAATCAGTATCAAAAACATGCATAAAGTATGTAATATAAAAAAATACAGTAACAACTTAAAACATATAATGAATTCAGAGATGCCAATGCATCAAGATAAAAAATCTGGTGATTAAAAAACTCATAGAAGAAATAATATGAAAATACAAGGATGGAACAAATTTTTTACTATCAATAGTTAGGTTGTTTTGGCAACTAAAATAAGCTATCTATGATTTGAAAATTGGCACTTGCATATTATCCAAACCAGGAAATAGATCATCAAAAATGGTTACCAACTGTCAATTTTATATACCATTTCCAATCATGTTCGTAATCTTAACGCATTATTTAATGTATAACATTGTTGAAAAATATCAAATAAATTAATATGAGGGCTGTATAATAAGTACCTAGCCTTGGCAAGAAGAACACATTTTCATGTGAAAAATGTACTTTATTGTTCAACTTAATATTCTTTTAGCTCGATTCACTCAACCCAGCTTTTTTTTCTTCTTTCGGTTGGGAAAACAAAAAGGAAGCCAAAGCAATTTCCATTTTAGATGCATGCATCTTACAGCATCTGCATGGGAAAATGTGACAGACAATTAAGAATTATTTTAGGAAACATGATTTTTTTTACAGTACCAAACTGCTAATTCATTGAATGAACCTAATTTTGAGAACTATGAGAAACCTATATAGATGAAGACCGAGATGAAATATTTATGGAAGAATGTATTAATAGGATTATTAACAAATTTAGTATTAATAGGATTTCATAAATTACGTAGAATGTAATGAAAAACTATTGTCAGAACTGAGAACTGTCGAAGAAACCTTTCAGGATATCACCAATAAAGACATGTGCAAGTATAACATAGATGAAAGCAATGTTCCTGCTGTTGGAAATTTTAGAAGCAAGGGCCGCTTTAAATATGTTAAAAAATCACATGCATTCAAATGATTATTCCTAAAATAGCTTAAAAGCTTCACTAGACTTAGAAAAAGAGATTTTCTTTTTTGTAGAGGTAGAGATAAATTAATATCACTTATGTTTGAGAAAATCTGATCTGTAAATTTTTAAAATAAACATACCGGTAAGTGAACTATTTTGTTAAAGAAATTTTTTTGTTTTTTAATACATTTTACAAATTTTCTTAAAATACATGCTTAGTACTCAAAACTTATCGTTTTTAATATAGGTAAAATAATTGATGCATATAAAGCTTGAAACTTGTATAATAAGACTCTCTTAGTTATGACTTTTTTCTACGGTCCCTTGAAAATCATAAGTGAGAGGCCACTCACTGTATGACAATTTGTAATGTTCTGTGACAGGAGTGCTCAAACTATGGTACCCATGTACTGGTATGTGTACTATTTACTAGTATGCAAATGTCTGATACTGGCACATGAAATGAATTAAATAATAAAGCATGTGAAATCAAAAAACAGCTGAGTCCCCTGTTCCTCTTTCTTGATTTCTCAGTTCACAGGCTCAGTGTTGCCTGCTTTTTGTTATTACTGCTTTGAAAACAATTTGCTTTCTGTTATTTTAATACAATTTCCATTAGGATTTTTAGACAAATGGAACTAATACTTTGGTAGATGCTTAGCTCACCATTCATCTTTCCTGAAATAAAGAAATGTTTTTTTCAATTATTGTATTGTATGTTGTGTAGATTACTTCAAGAATTCCGATATCACATTAATAAGCAGTTTAATTTCAGAATTTTTATGTGAATTTCTTATGTAGGTTATTAAATTTATTTTTCATTTTCCATGTTTAACAAAGAGTATTTATGTTCTCTACAAGTGCATCAATATTTGTCACCAAAAAATGATACAATTTATATTGATTGTTCAGTAAAGATTTGAGATTTTCTTCTAGTGGTATGCAGAAATATAAACTTCTATTTAGTGCTATGTCAGTCTAAATGTTAGAGAGCCCCTGTTCTATAATGTACAAATGTATATATGTGAAGTTTGCTGATAACAGCTAATATCAGGTTGAACATTTTAGTTGTGAAATAGGGGCTTAAGATGTAAATTATCTATGAAAACTCTGTGAAGCCTTCAGACTTTGGCATGAGACTGTGTCATGCTGTAAGATCTTTAGAAGCAATTTAGAATCATATGAGATTTGATAGACACCAGATAACATTTTCTTGAGCACTTGAAACAAAACACAATCTTTCCTTCAAGTTCAGTGCATAGACTTTTTTTTATTAAACTCGCGGAAGAAAACAAATGCCGATGTAGCACGCAAACAAACAAATCAGTGCAAATGCATGCCTATAGATGAGCAACTAAGCTAATGGTGTAAGAGGGGAGTGGCCCAAGGCAAAAGAGTACTTTACCCCCCATAGAGTAATGTTTTTGAAGTAAAAAGCCTATCTATCGTCGAAATGCATTGGAAACCAGATTTATGTGGCAATAAAGACCAGGGGGAAGGGGGGGGGGGATGACTTTTTTAAAATGTTTGAAAATATAAACTAGCTTCTCTCAGCTGATAAAATTTATGAAGGGATCAAAAGCTTTAGATTAAAATTTTGAATAAGATAATCAATATACACATTTTAAAATTAAACTGAAATTAAATAAGAATAAGTATTAGATATTAAGAAATATGGAAATGATGAATAGGTCAGAAAATTAGAATAATTAAAAGAAATATTGCGAAGTAAAATTTAACTATAAGTATAAATTCAGCATGTCTATAAAAATGTTTTATCAGAAAGAAAAAAAAAACTTTGGAGTGAAATAACTACAATTTCTAAATTTTTCATAGAAAATGTATGTAAAATAGCAAATGTGGCATTTCTTTGAAACTTTATTAATATCTTATAAATAAAAACTTTTTTTTTTTTTTTGTATATGTGTGTTTTTTATAGCTGCCACTAAGGCTAAAATAAAGCTATCTAAATAAGCAAGCAAGTTAAAAACACAAAAATTCTAGCCTCAAAAAATCTATAAACTATTATTGTCACTTCTAATTATAAAATTATTAAAATATTGTTATAGACACTCAAATTGTGAAAAATAAATATATAATTAAAATGAATGCTCTTTTTTCTTAATAATACACTATTTATGTTTAGTAATGAAATATAAGCAACAAATTCAATGACTTCAATATAAGGCACAAGAATGTAATTTCTTATTTGCCAGTCTAATAGCAGAAATAAGAAGATAATGCATACTGTTGCTGAAAACTGTATCTTGACAGCTTGTCTTCTTATGAGGGGATCTCTATTAAGAGAAGATGCAGGAAATTCTATATATTTCCCACATTAATAACATATTTAGTAGGCATAATCAGAATATGCCAGAAGATACTGAAAGTCAGTGAAGGAACAGCTTATGTCACATGCTATATTTTCATTTTTCTTTTAACAAATTCTCCAACACTAGTGAGAAGGTGCAATTCAGCAGAACTGGTATTTAATGATGATATGATCCAGTCTATTTTCTTTTTGGGAAAAAAGAAAAATAACAGAATATTTTTAAAATAACAAACAATGACATGAAAAGTTTTAATTTGAAATTTAAATCTTACATAAATATTCTTAATGATACAGCAAAATATCATTACTGAAGATACTGATAAGAAATGATTATTCTATGATTTGTTATGGCTGGTTAGCTGATTGCATTTTATTACAACAAGGTCTCCATAAGGATATACCATACAAAAATACTACTATAAATGATACTACACAATTTCTGATATGATGGATATATTATGAAGAGCTTGCACTCTGTCAGTGTAAAATCGTATATCGTTTATCGTAAAATGGTAAACATTCTATTGCAATAATCCTCAAATAAAGCATTCATCAAATACAGATGTATGAGCAGGACTTTGAACTACTACATCATCAGGTGAGGAAACAACACATTTATCTGCTTTTACAACAACTTATACATTGCTTACGGAAACTACCCATTTTTTGAAAAATAAAGGTTTGTTTGTTTATTTCCCAACAGATGCTCTTGTTTCATCATGTTCTTGTTAAGTTCTTCATTTTTAAACATGTATAAATTCCCCGGAGATCAATAAAGATTCCCCTCCCCCCTTCTCTCTTGAACCTTTATTTGTGAAAAATAATTTTTGTAAAATTTACTGTATGTGAAAAATATTTTGGAATTAAAGACGAAATTAAATTATCTATGAATAACACATTCTTTAAAGTCCTTTTACTAAAGTTTTCCTTTCTGCTGAAGGATTAACAAGAATTTTGTGAAGGGGCCTGTTTCATTAAGAATTTTGCCAGAAGACCTGTTTCTTTAAGAGGATTTTTGTGAAAAGACAAACAGTCTTCAACTTTTTCCTGAATCAATCTGTTTCAAATTATACATTTTATACTGATTTAAAATATATTTTGAACAAGGCTTTTTATAATGCATGAAATAAGTAAAAATATTCAATTGATATCTCGGCCAAAATCTTTTTCATGCATTTAATGCACTCTTTATTTAACTTAGAGGATGATTTTGAATTAGAAACACTATTTAATAATGAAGATATACATGTTTGTATAAGGCTTTAGAATTTTTATTAGTAAATTTTTTCTTAGAACTGTATCAGACTAATATTTTACAATTTAATGTGCTTCATAAATTAAAGTACATTTTAATGCAATTGTTTTTAAGATTTTTCTACCTGATTGTGTTCAAAGGTTAGTAAACAAATCTTACACCTGTCAACTTAAAATTGTACCTTTTCTGAGCTTGAACATTACTACTAGATTGGCAATCTTGTCAATGGAATCTTATAATAAGGCATTAAAATATTTAAGACAGCTTTTATAGTTTACATTATTAACAGAACTGTAATATTTAATATCATGATACATTACCTTAGTCATATCAAGATAGAATTTTAATAATAAACTAAGTAGAATAATGGTATCTTGTAGAAATGACAAAATTTGGTAATAAGATTTTTTTTTTTGTGTGTGTGTGTTTTTTTTTTTTCTTTGCTAGATAGATTTAAAAAAAAACAAGACCAATCCGAAATTTAATAAAATCTTTGAAGAATATTTTGAACTTTTTTTAAAAATTTAACAACAACAAAACAATTCAAACAATATGGAAAAAAGAATAAGGACTTTGAATGAAAAATCTTATTTACAAAAGGAAAATTTTAACAAATGCTAAAAATACAATTAAAAAATTTGCAGTCGAATTATTTAAATTCACTTCAATAAGAAAAAATTTTGCTTCATACCTTTTCAATATGTACAAAAGAAATTATGGATCTGCACAGACAAAAATTGGGCAAATTTTTATTCACTGGACACAAGCCAAGTTTACTTTTTTTAGGTGCGTTCGTAATTATGTAAATACGTAGCACCTATTGTTGTCGCTCAGTCCGTCCGTCTGTCTGTCCGCATATAACAACACAAAAACTACCCAACCGAATCGTTTGAAATTTAAAATACATAATTATAACATAATTTTGTCGAGTCATTTCAAATTTTAGGAAAATCGGATGGATAGATCAATTACAGGGACATTCAAAAGGATTCCGTTACATTACGGTCAATAGGGAAAAAAGTTTTAAATGCATTTTAATCGTTTGAAATTTAAAACATATAATTATTGCGTAATTTTGTCGACTCATTTCAAATGTTATGAAAATCGGATGCATAGATCAATTACAGGGACAATCAAAAGGATTCCGTTACATTTCGGTCAAAGGGGGAAAAGTTTCAAATGCATTTTAATGATGTTACACTTATTCGAACATAATAGAATTGGCATGAATCTATGAAATATATACTAAAATATGCAGTCTGTACAATCTGTGATGCAAAGAATTTTTATTATTAAATTACAGGGCCGCACAAAAGTATTCCACTATATAATGCTATACGGGGAAACATGGTTTGGTACGTGTTTTAATTATATTCAACTATTTCACATTTTATGAATAAGATATACGTTGCTGAGGTGTAATAAAAATTACTTCCTGCATATTTACAGAAACGTAAAGATTTCGACTACTATACTGTATCCGGAGTACGCTCTACTATATCAGCAAGATCTGAATATTTTTAAAACTTCGTTATCGTACGAACGCACCTCATTCGCTACGTTCACGTGCAATTTCCAACTTGTTCTTTCTTGACAGATTTCAGCAAAACTGGACCAAGTCTCTCAAGTTTAAGTTATTTTACTTAAGGTTAGATCAACCTTTTTTATTATTTTGATTGGTAAAAATAATAATATGGTAACAGAATCTTTATAAACTTATTATTATTATTTTAATAAATTAAAGATAAATAAATTATATGATTTAAAATCTACTCATCCTTTACATTTTTTACTAAATCTTCATTGGATTGAAGGAGTTTAAGAGATCTTTAAATACTGTAATTTTGTATTACACAGCTTGTGGACATATAATTTGAAAAATGCTAAACTTTAAAATTTTTGCATTACAATGTGTGTAATATTTTTATAGATTTATTTAATTGTTGGATAAAGTTGGTAAAGAAGTATCTAAATATTTTGGAGAAATTGAGCCATGTTTGACTTCTTCCTTCTCCCTAAATGGGCCACGAATTATAAAATAAATAAATGGACAGGATAGTGCCTCAAACTGAATCTTTAGTATAAATAGTTATTGAATGCAACATAATACAAACACAAGATATTTATCTAAATAAGAAAAATTAAATTTCACCTAAAAACATTTAATTGTAACTGAAAAATATAATTTAATGTAATACAATTGAAGGAAAAATAATTACCTGCTTTGAAGTGGAAGCAACTCATAACAATTTTCAAAAAACTTTTCATGCTTCAAAATAATTTCAAGCAGCAGAAGGCTGGTGAATAAGTAAATAAATTAAGTACACAAGATTTTTAAAAAATTCTGCTTTTATAGAAAGATGAAAATTTATGGATTTAAAATAGGAAATAATATAATAATAAAAGGTGAATCTATTATCCATTCCTTCAGAGGTAGCCCATGAAAGGAAAGATGAGTGAAGAATCAACAGTGTAAAGTTTTAAATTTTTTGCAGGAAGGGTGAAACATGATTTTGATGTTCCACGGATAATCTCCCACACCCCACTCAGACATTTCCTGAATTTACTTAGAGTAAAAACAACAATATGGATATGGATAAGAGCTATGAATTTGCCAATAGAACAATGGTTCACCAGAAAAACAGGGTCTATATAACTAAGAAGTTACTACTTCATATGCATACCTTATTCAATAATGTGCAGTGCAACTTTCACAATGAAACAATTTTTGAAATATTTGAGTATATTGATAAATAAATAAAATGAACATTTTTGATTATACAAATTTGGCCATGAGATTAGCATAGAAGGAAAATGAAATCATCTACATTTTTAAAAACTTGTATCAAAATTTGGATGTCAAATTTTTATTTTTTATCTACAGTATGGAACCATTTACCCGGAAACCAGTTAACCGGAAAACCAGTTATCCGGAATGATATTTCTAATAGACTGACATTGGAATCTTTGCAGAAAAAAGTGTGATACACTGCCAGTTTGACATATACATTGCTTAAAACAATTGTATGTTTTGATAACAGCTTCTAATATTTGAAATAGAAGCATATATAGTTATACTATAGATGTTTTCATTTTTATGCAGAAGGATTTTTGTTTCCAAAGATTTCTCATAAATTACCTTCTTTCAAACTCTAACATCTGTTCTTACATGCATCTTATTCTTAATTCAAGTAGCCTAATAATTAATTTAAAATTAGAAGTAATACCACAACCATATATGTTTTATAAAACTTATCAAATACATGTGGCTTTAATGCCCAACCAGTTAACTGGAAAAACCAGTTATCCAGAACAATTACAAAAAATTTCATTGTAAGTTTTATCTAAATTTGAAGCAAATCAAAATTAAAAACTACACCAAAAAGGGGAGAAAAAGGTAAGAAAGCAAAACTAAATATGCAATATATATATATTTACATAAAATAATAGATGATCTTCACCAATTTCACAGGATGGGTACCATTGCTTTCCACTAAAGATATTCATCTTTGGTGCTTTGTTTTCCCAAAAATACATAAATATTAATCTAAAATTTAATTGGCATGTTTACTAAATTAATAAATAAACTTTTAGATATACAAACCAATGGTACACTTTTAGTGTTCCTAAGATTTTTTTTTTTTTTTTACTTTATTCATGTATACTTTGATTTTAATTAAAAATATTAAATACATATGCATAATTATATTTTAAAAGTCCATACAAAAATTTTTCAAAAAAGATAAAATAAATTTTTTGGTTATAATAGTTTTTGCAGCAATTTAAAATCTTTTATTTAAAGGAGCATTGAAAAGATTTTAACTCCAAACTATGCTACAAATAAGTTTTCTAGTACAAATGAAAAGTATAGTCTTTTTTCAGATAAATAAAAATTATTAAAATATTTAAAACATTTTAACTAAATACTTTTATACAGGATAGATAATTTGGAAGAACAGTTAATTTTCGCTAAATTAACCACAATGAAATTAACACAAAAATGCTATTATTAATTTCGAGTAATCATCTAAAATTTTAAACAGAATAATAAATTTTATTTACATTATATACATGTTTTTTAAAAAAGAAAAGAAATATAATTTAAGCTTACCCCCAATCAACCAAATCACCACATAAGCTATTTAACAGCAGGATAAGAATCTGATGTCCATCTTTGCTTGATATTATAAATTCAACAGCATTATCAGACATGCAGTTGTATAAAACCATCATTGTATACTCTCTTACTGTATGATTCTTATGTTTAAATAGACATCTATAGAGTTAAGCATAATAAGAAGCAGTGTTAAAAACTAATTCACACAGAAAATAAAAATTATTCATTAAATTAAAATATATATACAGTCGAGTCTCTATATAATGAAATCCATCGTTCCAGTAAAAAATTCGTTAAATAGAGAAATTCGATGTATAGAAAATGATGTTAAAAATCTTATTTAGCGTATCAATTTTGAACAAATATTATTTTTGATGTTTTTAATAAAGAATTTGAAATGTTTAAAAGTAAATATTAACCTAACATTTTATTTCTTAATTATTTAAGCAGTTTCAAAAAAGAGAACAGACATTTATTTGAAAGCTTAACAAAAATCTCCAGTAAGGAAGACTTGTATCAAATAAGGAAGACTTGTATTATTTTAAAACGAAGAAATCTAATTTTTTGTTGTTTTGATTTTTAAATTGTTATGCTCTCAAAAAAAAAAATGCTCAAATGTTAGCAAGGAATGAAAAATTGTAGTTAACATTTTTCTCCATTTGAAGGCCTCTCTTATGTGCCTCTCATTGATTCATCCCTTATATGTGTAACAATCTAATTGACTCTGTTTTGAGAAGGATGTTGAAAGGTGTGTGGGAGGTGGGATGAATTCGTTGGATTTAAAGAACAAGGAAAGAAGTAATATGAAAAAAAAAAAAAAACTTAGCACTGAACGATAAATCAGAAATTAGTGATGGAAAATTGATTCCATATGATTTCGAAGCTTTTTTAAAACTGAATAAATTAAGACCAATTTATGAAAAAATTTGTTATATGGAGATAGATATTTTGCTATAGAGACTGTTTTTAATGTAATCATGCAAAAAAGGGACTGTTCCTACAAAAAATTTGTTACATAGAGAAATTCGATGTATGGAGTTTCATTATAGAGAGATTCGACCGTACATGATTTTATTCAAAGTATTTTACTTTAATATTTTTTAGCAAGATGTGCAAATCTTTTTTATAACTTTTTCAAGATGCTGCATCACTGATGGCTAGGTTGGCTCTTCAATTGGCAATATACTTCTATTTTTACCCCATTTCATTTTATTTTATATGTTTCTGGCTTTTTTTTCTGGATTGATTGCTTGCAAAAGCCTAGATTTTGCATTTTCTCTAGCTTGTTATTGTGTATGCACGGATGAAACTGTACATGTTATTTGTAAAGATGTTTGTTTTGATTTTGACCTGATGGATGATTCTTGTTTTATTCTACAAGTATTTCTATTTTTCCAATACTTACTGTATTTTCAAATCTCCAGTTATTGATGAAATTTGAGTTTTCAGCAATAAGCCTGGAGAACAGGAAAATATGCTAAAAGATTTTTCCAGAAGCTAGCATTAATGTGAGATATAAAAAAAAAATAAAAAAAATGTAAAAGACTAAGGTGATGTTAATTCATTGAAGAATATCTTGCCAAATAAATTCAGGAATTTTTTCATTTTTTGTTATTTTTAATGAATAAATGCCCAGATGAATGCTCAATTCATTTGCATGAAAATCATCTACAAGAACACTGAGATTAAAGAAGCGCAAAGTTATGTGTATTTTAGACAGGAAATATCTGATAACATATCATGGATGAAATCAATAAGATTAACCAATGTGTTTTGATTGTACTAACTTATGGAGCAGAAACATGGACGTTAATAAAATGGATAGTACAAAAATTACAAGAAACAGAATAAAGTATGGAAAGATCTATGCTGGGCATAACTAAAAGAAACAGAAAGAGAAAATCTAAATAAGAAGTCAGACGATAAGTTTTTGACATCACTGAAAGTATTAAACAGCTAAAATGGCAATTTGCTGGGCACATTTGCAGCCCTGTGGCAGAATGTGCACGATGGGCGTCACAGACTTTTCACAGCAACTGCAGACTAAAAACCATGGGTAATTCTGTTCTGAAAATTTAAGGCACATGGCTCCAAAAATTTTAAGAAAACCGGTCATCAGTCTGAAATTTTGGACATAAAAATATTGTGAATTTTGATAAAGAATCGCGAAAAAAGCATGAAATTCGAGAAAAAAAAATATATAAGCGAGGAAAATAAAAAATATTATGCAGAATAATTTTGCATACTAAAGCCAATCATCATGCAAATAATTCCCTATAAGTGAAAACTAGAATTAAAAAATTATTTTGCTCAATATTTTGAAGTCATATTTAAATAAAAGTCATATTGATAAAGCAGGCTGCGACATCTAGTAAGCATATAGTTTAACACCAGTTCCGTTTTTGTAGATATGGTACTGTTGTACTTGAAATAGTAATCTTTAACATTCCATCTTGAAAACAAATTGTAGCCAACGCACATAGTGAATCAATTTTTACAGTTCCTACTTTATAGAAAACAGAAAGTAAATTAACATGAATTTCATAAAACACTTTTTATATGTGCATGGTTTTACAGACATTAATGAATATTCAAGTGTTTTAGAACAAAGTAGAGGTTTTTTTTTTCCCTATAAATTTTTACACCTTGGGTTATAATCTCAATAGCATAATCTCTCTTGGGTTATAATTTCTTGTAATGCCTTCATTAAGATATTTCCCTCACAACTCAATCTCAATTTGGATGCTATTTTCTAAAAGATACATAATTTTTATAGAAAACAGAGAAAGGATATATTTTTCAAGATATGTATAACTGCATGTTTTGTGCAATTAAGAATTAAAATGACTACATTAATGTGTCAAAAGGTAGCCAAATAAATTAGAAAAAAAATTGCAAAAAAAAAGAAAAATTATTTTATCCTGAACTTATTTGGCAAGATCTCTTTCAACATTCAGGGAGCTATCTAGAAGTATTCGGCCACAGGTATTTGGCCAACAAGACTTCAATATTCAGCAAAAGGGCCAAATATTAAACAGTATCCAAACATTCATCTCATTCCTGGTAAAAACAACCAGACACCTGAAAACTCTTGTCAATTTCAAGTGATAAGTTTCAAGAAGAACTTCAAATTTTCACATTATTGTTCAATATTCTCCTTTCTCCATTATTTGCATGCATAAGCATTTTATCCAATGATTTTCACTCACTGAGAAATTATAAATAAGTAAATTATTCATCAACATTTAAAAAATATATTACAATAACCTTTTAACATATTATATCTAAATATATGGTTATTTTATAGTTTTAATTAATTTTCAGCACTGAAAATATGCTTCAAATCATCGAATATTTAATGAGTGATTTATCGCATTTCTAACTAAGCATAGAGCCAACAGAGCTCTAAACTAGAAGAGCTGTGCATCATCGTCATACCTTAAATGGTACCAGCACTTGTGTGCATTATACATCAGACTATGTTATATGTCAAGCTACACAGTACCATAGTTCAGTAATTAAATTTGAAAATCTAGAAGAGCAATGCAGACACCCATGTTTGTAGTAACACAATATGCCAATAGCTAATTGCCTAAAATGAGTTATTTTAGATACTTTTTTTTTTACTTACTGAAATATTCCATTTTCCACAAAATGATTCCATACTATAACTTTTGCTTCTGGAGTTGAGCAGACTAAATTTCCAATTAACTGGATGCAGCATTTAAGGACAATAACCTCTGAAATTAGGAAAATGACAAAATAAATTAAAGAGCACAAAAGTACATTATGTTTCAGTAAAAGATTACACCAGTTTATAATCTTAAAATTTAATAATATTTGCATATGTGAGCATATAATAACCAGTGCTTAGTTGTAAAAAATAAGATCAGTATATACTATCAACAATGACAAGATAATTTACCCATAACCAGGGGTGGAGAAATACATCATTTTGCTCACTAGTAGTGGCGATTGGATTTTCTGGCAATGCGAGGGAATTTTTCATTTTTGAAAAACTGTAGGCAACACAGACATTATCAGAAACACTTTTTTAACCTAAATGTTTTAACTTTCCAAATTATTACAGTGTAAATATGGTACTAAGTTTTATCTTATATTAAGCTTACCTCTGTTGCATATATTTCTTAATATTACAGGAAAAAAGAATTACGAAAATGCATTGTAGAAATAGCAATTTCTTCTGTAATCGTGTGCAATTTTGTCATAACTATTTTCAACTGTATGTGTGTTGCATCTTGCGGGTTGATGAAATAAATCCTTAGCTAGTAAGATCTTTGACAAATTCCCCACCCTTACTCATGGCGAAGGATAGTAAAGCATTGTATTCTTCGTCTAGAGAGCAGTCATTACCCATGACTGATATTTTGCATCTACAAATTTTATTTTCACTACCTAAATTTCAGAACATTCTTCTTTTAATAGTAAGTTTGAGGAAATTTTTAGAAAAGACATCCCAATTCTGTGATAAGAAATATGGGGAAATTCCTTGACAGTCTTATAATTCACACAAATTCAAGGTGTGCAAATCATCGATAATACAGGTTTTTCAAGAAATTTTTTATCTTATTGATTTTTGGACAGCAAAATTAGATGTTTTTGTTTTTCAAAATCCAGAATGTATATTGTCTATACCAGCATATATATCATCTAATACAACCCTGCTAACAACTATAAATATAATTGCAACATGGCTGCCTTTGACAATTATTTTCATATTTTATTCAAACTATAATATACATAAATATATATAAATATAAAAGATTCAACCTCTTTAATGACTTTTTTCTCCACAGTTATTATAAGAAACAGAACTAAAGATGAAATCACGATTAATGAAACCATAACTTTTTTAAACAAATTTTCTAATATATTTCATAGCTTATCCTATCGAGCTCTGTAAATATAGAGGATCTCATATCTTTATCTGTTTTTATAAATGGGAGAAAAAACTGAGAAATAACAGTTATTTTACAACCTAGATTAGAAAAACTAAACTGCTTATTCACAAAATAAATGAAAATGGAACATATATTGCATACAATGCTGGGCAAAATGTAATTTGATTAACAATACAGATTATAATTATATTGATTATATCTATAATCCTGATTGATGATTACAACTAGCCATGATTAAAAGTATTAAAGTAATCATGATTACTTTACCCAAGATTACTTTTTTTTTTTTTTTTAAATCACAATTATTTCAATCATGATTATAAAAATGATTACGCTCAACACTGACTGCAAGAAACATGCCATGCTGGAGCTTATAACGGTGCAGATGATATAACATAATACTTATCCATAACTGTCATTAAATTACACTGTTTCACAAAAACTTTTGTTTGCGGTAAATTCTCATTGCAAAAGAAACAAAATACAAAAATTAAACACTATTTCTTTTCCCTCATTAATTTCAACTTCTTGGTTACAATTATTTTCTCCAAACTATTGTTTAAATATGTATAATTTAAATGCAATTGCAGATTGTACATAGAAATGTAACTTATACAACAACATGACATTGATGCTGGAAGTGTGATAAGTACTAATCAAAAGCAATTTTAAAATCCGATTTTTTTTAACTATAGTGAAAAGCCTCATACAAGATCCAAATGAGTAAGAGGATAAACCACATAACTTAATATGCTTAGTTAATTTCAATTTTCATTAAATATGAATTTTTAATTTTCCCCCCCTCACATGATACTAAATATCTTACATGAAAGGAAACATGCCTGAAAAACATGTATAAATATACTGGGATTTACAAGGATTTTTATGAAAATAATGAAAAATCCTGAGAACCTCATAAGGTTAAAATATTAGTCTGCTTCTGATAACAAGTAAAAAACTAAAAACATGTTAAGGGAACTACAACATCAACGTCAAGTATTCTACATGCAATCTTACTGAAGTACCTTTTTTTCATGATCTACTGACATGATTTCAATATTAAAAAAGTTTTGGCAGTAATTAAGTAATTAAGTTACAAACTGATTGTCCTGGGGGAAAAATGAAGAAAATGATAGTTATATTAATTTATATAAAAAACAGATTTCTTTTGTTTCCAAAATTGCACAGTATAACTATTTATTTTACTTTATTTATTTTTATCTTGAATGATCAATTCATAATCAAGCCAAAATTAAAAAGAAATTTCTTCATTAATTTTTGAGGAAATAAAGTACATCACCAATTTTGTATGCAATTTCACAATAGCTGTTCACATCCCCTAACTCTCAGTGTATGTATTATGGCATGCATGCTCTATAGCAGGGCTGTCCAACGCGGCGTCCGCGGGCGCCATGGCGCCCTTCGTAAGTTTTCATGGCGCCCTTAGAAATGATTCATGAAAGACTATGAAGAACTTCATGTTACTAAAAGCTATTTAAATAAAAATCCATTTTAAAACATTTTTCTTTAAAATAGTTAGTGTTCCACACGATTTTTCTTTCATAAAAAGTGTTAAATTTTAGCCTTTTATTTCTACAAAATATTCTGATAGGCCCTCTTTTTGTAAAATGTAATTCTAATTTTACTATGATTTAACCTTTTTTCCGAAATTATTTTTACATCGAGCTCTAATTATATTTTAGGATGTATTATGGCTTATGTTGTGAGGTGTTTGTGCATCGTATAAGACGTATGAATATCGTTACTCTTTACAATAGTTGCCAGTATTGCTTCCTTTTTTATCTAGAAAATCGAATTCTTAGCAGAAGTTCCGAATAATAATTTTTACTTCAATAATAATTTTTAATTTAAAATAAAAATTCTTCTTTCGGAAGTTTCTGTGTGAATTTGAAATTTCTGCATATAAAAGAGAATCGAAACTAGCAACCCTGCAACCTATAGTAAATTATTATATTTTCAGACATATTAATAATGGCGCCCTTCAATGTTTGCTATTTGATGAAGTGCGCCCGTGCCTAATGAAAGGTTGGACAGCCCTGCTCTATAGCAATATTCCATCTGGGAGCAAAAAGGGTTAAAAATACAAAACAGGAGTTACATATTATATTCCAAGATATAATTTGTTTCAATAATTATCTACAAACCTTTTTCCGATGTTTTATCTTTGAATATGTTAAGAGTGCTCATGACAACATCTAGTAACTCATTGCAGCTGTTAAAAATAAAGCAAAAAAATATTAAACATTTTTATAATATTTTTTAAAAATATTTAAAAATAAAAAAATATTTATATTTTAGAGTGCCTACAAAGGCCATTAATGGAGTAGGAATATAAAATTGAGCCAACTACAATTCTCAGCTCAATAATTGTACCAAAATTATGCGATTTGAAAAATCTAAATGTCACAATTTTTAGTTAACTTACATTATAAATAGAATATTTTGCATATAATAATAATCTACTTTCCTTATCTTAATGCAGAATAAAATCCCACCCCCCCCCCCCCTCAAGAAAAAAAAAAAATCAAATGATTTTCTCATGCAACACAAATCCCTAAAGCAAAATACCTTTGCTATGTTCAGCAAGAATTTAAAAAAAAAAAAAAAAAAAAAAAAAAAGAGCACATGTAAGTGTTCTTGTTTTGTGCAGGAGTACAAGATCTCTTTTAAGCAAATGCAAAAGACAATTCATAAAACTTTGACACACATACAGTGCCGTGCAAAAGGGGGGAGGAGACGAAGAGGGCAATTGCCCCGGGCACAGAAATTTAGGGGGCACCAAATTTATACTACCAATGTCACTTTTGGCCTGTTACAAGAAAAAGTTGAGGGAAGGAACACCAAATTGAAACTTCGCCCTGGGCGCAGATTTCTCTTTGCACACCCCTGCAACCATACTAAGCAAGCATTTTTTTTAGGGGTAACATTTATTTTTAAAACCATGGTGTTAATAATGAATTTACAATTCTGTCAATAACTTCAAATGAAATATTTTGAGATATCACTTCTATGGAGGAATGCCTTTGGAAACTTGCTCATGAATAGTTACCAAATGAGATTTTAAGATTTTTTTTCTTTTTATGAGATCTGTGTCCAAGTGAAGCCCATAGTGCTTTTCTTTCATTATTGAATACCTGTTATTTAAGAAGTCATAAATAACATTTGTTGGAGGCAACTACATTGTGCCATGCATTTTCATATTTTTCATTTGATCAACAAGATCTGCAAGCAAGTAAGGAATACAGTGTTCAGTCTAGAACATAAATTAATTTAAAAAGTCATTCTTGTATAGTGTTCATAAGAAATATTTTGAACTGGTTTGTCTGGAGTCCCCATTTATCAATGGAATTGCATAATTTTCTCTTGGCTGACTGACAAATTTTACAATATTTTGAAGATTTTTCCATTGATTGACAATTTGTGATTTTTGCCTATGGTCAAAGAATTTTGAGATTCTCCCACATAATCAACTGACAAATTCTACAACATTTAAGATTTTTCCCATGATGGACGGGAGAGTCAAAGGAGATTACATGTGCAAAAAAAAATTTTAAGAAGAGATATTATTTACTATTTTTTAGTGTCATCATTTAACATCTGAAATAAGGATTAAATATTGTATATTGTGCAATAAATTATATCCTCATTATAAGTTTAAAAATATTGAGCCATCATTACGTTTTAATCTTAATCAACTATTTGAGAATTAATAATATATTATATCATCTAAAAAGCCTATATAGCGTATTAGCAAGATGATAAATTGTATATAATAAAATGAAACAGATTTCATATGGATAACTTATGGGTTAATTTTTTAAAATAGTTACAAATTTGACAACACAGTATTATAAAACAAGTTTCTTTCTTTCAAATGCCTAAAATTCTTTGACAAATTGTGAGCAATTACATAAATGCAAACTGTTTATGCAGACGATATTAACTGTAGCAGAAACAACCTTATAAAAACAAATCTTGTCAAAATGTGAACAAATTATTTGTGTATATTAAATGCTACAAGATTTTGCTACAGTAACAGTTATTTTCAAAGACAAATTGCATGATCTAGCTTTGGTTTGTATTACAGATTGGCACAAATATTTTTGCTATTGGGCAACAGCCATTTCATATGAAAACTATACGCTTATCTGTTATTAAATAATACATTTCATTTTATTATTTTTCTGAAAATTAATAAAATGTGCAGAAGAAAAACATTCAAATTCAGTTTAGAAAAATAAATAAGAAGCAAACATGTCATTCATCAAACTATCATACAGATGTTATTGCTTTCATTTACAACCACAGAGTATAATCATGAGAGAAGCAAGATTTTGAAAAACAAGGTTCTAAAATGTGTCACTGTGTCAGATTTTTTTAATGGAGAATCTATAATGTGTATGAAATGTAAATAGAAATTTTGTAGTTTGAAGAAACAACCAGTGTAGTAGATGAAACCTCTCAGCATATATACATGAAATAAATTTAAACTAAGAATATTTTGAAGAAACAACCAGTGTAGTGGATGAAACCTGTCAGCATATATACATGAAATAAATTTAAACTAAGAATGTTTTGTCAGAACAGCATGTGCAGGACAAATATTGTTTTAAACATCAATGTTAAAATACAGAAATTTAAAAGAATAGGTTATACATATGAAAAATCCCAAAATAAGTTCTATTGGCATTTTTTCAAAATAAGAATCTAAATAACTCATTGCTTATTACGGTATTATTCTTTAATCCCGTTGACCAATCTAGCCAAATTATACATATTGACATAAATTTTATTTTAAATAACAAAAAAACAAATAATTAGTAGAATATTAATAAAAAACATTTATAAAAAGTCGAAATAAAAATCACTTACCGTAATTTCGGTGTATAAGCTGCAGATCAAACAATTCTTTTTCAACCCAGAATTTTTTAAGAAACAAATATAACTAGTTAGATTGCCGTAGATATTTGTCTTCAATCACTAAATAAGATTTCTGGGTCCAAAAAGAATTGTTTGATCTGCGGCTTATACACCCGAAATTACGGTAATTACACTTTTTAAACACATGAATCGTATTTAATATCATTGAAGGTGACATTCACGATCATCCATTATTATCATTTAATCTGATAGTTTGGCGATAATTTTTTGGTCGACGGGATAACCTAGTAGTATTCTTATTACACGCAAAAGTTTCTGAACATTAGTAGAAGGATGGAAGTACAATGTTGAATTCAAGTGACGGCCTGGAAGGGCATTCTCTTCCAGAGCAATAAATCCCCTCCCTGGAAGATTTGAGATTTTCTGTTTTTAATGGTCAAAAAGTGCAATGCTCCCCTTCCCAAGATATTTGTAATTTCTCCTCCCACTGAGCTACAGAAATCTTACCGAAAGAAAAGTGTCTGAATTCAACATTGCAAGTTTTCCCAGAAGATTTTTTTTTTTTTTTTTTTTTCTATTCCATGTAGTATTAATTATATATTTATTTATTTATTTTTCAAAATCATGATGAGAGAAAAATAAATTTTAATCCAGAGAGGGACCATTGACCTTCCCATTTTGTAAGCACCTATGTACAATTTACTTGAAAATAAAACAATGTTAGTTACCTAATAATAAACTGCTGATTTTGAGCAACTCCTCCTCCACTTGCATTTCTTAAAAATCTAAAATATTCTGCAAGAAAATCCAGTTCTTCATTTATTAAACTGCCTTGACATAAGATTTTCTTTACAATATGGCTGAGATTTAGAATAGAGCTCCAGTTGTTTGATGACAAAACAGTCCTATAAAAATAAAGGTAAATATAGAAATAAAAAACAAAAAAAGGCTAAATGTATATACAGTAGACTCCCTTAAATCCGCACTCCTAAAATCCACAACTCTCTAAAATCCGCACATATTTTACGGATGTAAACAATGAAACATTCAGTTCAGAAGCAGGTGCAATATTTGACTTTTTTTAGTATTATATCAATTCCATATATTTTTTAATTTGTAATTTTTGTTAAGGTTATTGAATTTGTGTTTTTTCATGAAGAAAGAATAATTTATTTCTGAAAAATTCAAGATATTGATGATATTATTGGTAATCACAATCTTACCAAACATATTTATATATTAATCAAGCTTTTTTAGTTATTAAGTCTGGCTAAACCTGAAATAAAGCTTCATTATTTTATGATCTTGATGTGAATTAGTAATGTACCTTTATGAGGCAAGTTTCATTGAATAATTTAGGAAAAAACACATTTCATCTTTATAATGAATATTTAATTTTAATTATACATTATTGATTATTAATTTGACCTTTGCTTTTAGTATTTTTATCATTTTAAAAACTATCTAAAATTTTTATTTTAGTTTATCACTTACTTTAATAATTTAGCATATTGTAAGCACTCATTATACTTTTGATTTCATTATTAATTACATTCAAATTAATTTAAAAAATGTAAACAAAGCAATGACCAGAAATCCGCAAAATTCTAAAATCCGCAAAACCTCTGGTCCCAAGCTGTGCGGATTTGAGGGAGTCTACTGTATATAAAAACATGCCTGAAATATTTCACTTATTAGAGAATTATTTTTTTCCAAAATTGATGTCAGTCTTCATTTCTACATGCTCTTTGAAGAAAAATGAAACACATTCTAATTTTTCCCGATTGCTAAAAGGTTTTAATAGAAAAATAATTCAGTAGAGCACATTATTCATCAAACTGCTACACTAAGTTTAGATTTTTAAAATTAATATTCCGATAACTTTTAAGTATTTAAATCCCTTTGTGCCTTTTTAGGCAATGAATTTAACTCTGTTCATGAACTAATGACGGTCAGTAAACTTTCCTCTTCTAATCCGTCAGGAAAATCTCAAAGAGGTAGATAAAGTAATGAAATCCTTTTTTGTTCTTAATGAAAAAAAAAAAAAAAAACATTGCATTTACTAACTGAATTTTGAAAGGACTTGGAAATAAATATCATAAAAGATAAAACCATAAAATCAAAGCAAACGTCAATGTATTCCTTTTTAAAATTCTGCAGTAATTAACTTATATAATTAACTTTTGTTTGATACTTAAATTTTTATATACAGTAGACTCCCTTAAAGCCGCACAGCTTGGAACCAGAGGTTTTGCAGATTTTAGAATTTTGTAGATTTCTGGACATTGCTTTGTTTAAATTTTTTAAACAATAATTTGAATATAATTAATAATGCAATCAAAACTATAATGAATGCTTACAATATAATAAAATATTAAAATAAGTAATAAACTAAAATAATAAATTTTAAATAATTTTAAAATGATTAAAATATTAAAAGCAAAGGTCAAGTTAATAACAAATAATGTATAATTAAATATCCATTATCAACATGAAATGTATTTTTCTTAATTGTTCAGTGAAACTTGCCTCATAAAGGTACATCACTAGTTCACATCAAAATCATAAAATAAGGAAGTTTTATTTCAGGCTAAGCCAGGCTTAATAACCAAAAAATCTTGATTAATACATAAAAATATTTGGTAAGAAGATTGTTATTATCAGTGATATCGGCAATACCTTGAATTCTTTCAGAAAAAAATTTATTCTTCCTTCATGAAAAAACATGAATTCAATAACATCAACAAAAATTACAAATTAAAATATATATGCAATTGATTGAAAAAAAGTCATATATTATCCCTATATCTGTGAACTGAATATTTCATTGTTTACATCCGTAAATTATGTGCAGATTTAAGGGAGTCTACTGTATTATTCTAATGTGAAAAGTAAATTTGGTACTTACGTATTAATGCCACCGCAGCAGAAGTTGTGCTAATGCGTCAATAAAAGCAATCTTGTTGTTTGCATGCGCACATTGTTATCTTTTGGATTCATTGTTGTTTGCTGATTTTTGACGCCATTTTTAGTGCTTTTTAGTTTTTAATGCTTTTTTTTTTTGCATGTGCAAACAACAAGATTGCTCTTTATTGGCTCATTGGTGCAATTTCTGCTGTGGTGGCATTAATACGCAAGTACCGTAAATTTTGGTAACATCAATTTTTACCTTCTTTCAACAATTAAAATCTATATTTAAACATGACCTCTATTAAGAGACTACTTCTCAGAGCCCCCGATTTTTTGTTGGAACAGAACTTAGGTCACTTTAGAAAGATTCTACTGTATGTGTATGTACAGCGTTCGAAATCCTTGGTGGTCCGCTGGTCCGAGACCACCGATAATTAAATCGGACCACTAATCTGAAAAATTTAGTGGTCCGCAGGACCAGTGCCTTTGCAGGCCCTGAGAAAACAGCAACCGATTGCACATAAGATTTTTTTTTAGCGATGCCGCGGACGCGCTATAGCGCATAAAATATGCAAAAAATCGGCGATGGGGCGCAAAAAAATAGTTTTTACGCGTCCCACAAGACTCGTAATTTCGTTAAAGGATCGCGAAAAAACAGCAAATTTTGTTAAAAAATCACAAAATAACGACTAATTTCCGGCAAATTTTGTTAAACAATTCTCGAAAAAATGGCTAATTTCATTTCAAACCCGAAACATAAAGCAGATTTCTTTAAAAAAACGCGAAAAAACGGCAAATTTTGCCCCAAAAAATTGCGAAAAACGACAGATTTTTTCAAAAAATAGCAAAAAAAGGGCAGATTTCTTCAAAAAATTGAAAAAAAAAAGGGGCAGATTTCTTCAAAAAATCATGAAAATACGACAAATTTTGCCCAAAATCACGATAAAACGGCAAAATAAAAAAAAAATCACAAAAAACGACAAATTTTGTTAAAAAAGAGCTAAATAATGACTAATTTCCGGTAAATATCGCCAAAAAATCTCGAAAAAACGGCAAAATTTTGTCAAAAAATCACGATGAAACGGGAAGTTTTGAAACAAAAAAACGGTACATTTCATCAATAAAACCCGAAAAAACAAAAGATTTCGTCAAAATAACGCGAAAAGATGGAAATTTCGACAAAAAAGAACAAAAAAAAAATAATAATAAGTGAATGCCGGGAGAGAATTTTTCTGTTTTAAAAACTAATTTTCCTGCAGGGGTGATTCTGAATGAAATTTTTTTTTCGGAAATTCGCATCGCATTTTCGGAAATCGGCTGGGGTGGGGGGGAGTCCCTCCCCCCTTTAGCGATCTTCGGACAAAATCAGCGTTTTCCCGCTATCTTCAGACGAAATCAGCAATATTTTAGCGAAATCGGCGATGTATTGCGATCTTTTGCCAAAATCGGCGGTTTTTCCGTGATCTTTTGACGAAATCGGCGTTTTCTCATTTTTTTAAAACGAAATCGGCGTTTTATCCCCGCGATCTTTTGATGATATCAGCGTTTTTTCTGTGATCTTTTGATGAAATGGGCGTATTTTTTCAAATATTCTTTTGACAAAATATTTTTAAGTGATCTTTTATCGAAAACGGCGTTTTTTCCTGCGATCTTTTAACAAAATCGGCGTTATATCCACAACCTTTAGACGAAATCTGCGTTTTCCTGCCGTCTTCAGAAGAAATCAGCGGTTTGTCTACGATATTTGGTGAAATTGCCATTTTTTTTGCGATCCGCACAGGAAATTCGCGTTTTTCATCGATCTTTTGACAAAGTTCGTTCAAAAAACATTGACGAAATCGTCGTTTTTTCACGAAATATTGACGAAATGTATGCTATTTCGGCGATCTATCACGAAATTTGCATTTCTACGCAATTCTTTTTCCGCGCGCAAAACCGTACAAGTTGGCAACTATGCGGAACTGATAACCCAATTTCAAATTTTCGGAAGAGGATGTCTTAAATTTTCGGACGAGAATCACCCCTGTTTTCCTGCTTAAAAATTGTTGCTGCTCCAAAAACTGATTTTCCTGCTTCCCAATCAGATTTTTATTGCTCCAAATCTTTCTGAGGGAATGTGACTCCTAAAAGCACCATTTCATTAAGCAAAGTACCCATTTACTCAACAAAAATATCCCTTTTTCAGCAAAAATGTCTTTTTCAATAAACCTGTCTTGCCCCATTTTAAAAGAAATGCAAACAATAGTGGTACTTGTTATCTTCTACACTTAAATAAGCATTATTTTGTAATTAAATTTGTATCTTGCACATTTATTCTTTTTAAAAAGTACAGAAAATTTCTCTTTAATTTTTAGCAAATTATAATATTACATTGTATTATGCTGAAAAATTTGGATTAATGCAAAGTAAGATTGGTTTATTTTCCAAGGAGGGGGGGGGGGGGGGAGGAGGCCACTCTAAGTGTTAATAGAATTTTATATAGCGGACCAGTGATGATGTCTGCAGACCAGTAAATTCTCATGCTTACTGGTCCTCAGGACCAGTGACTTTTTTTTATTAATTCTAACGCTGATGTATATATACAATATATGTAATACACTACATGTACATCTACATATATGTGTAGTACATAACACTGGTGCTTGGCTAGCCAAAAAGTACTAAAAAATGATACTATGAATTGATGAATATTTTAAGTACTAAACATAGGGTCTCATTACCGCACAGGCCAACTAGGTCATGGTCTTGGGCCCATTGCTGATGAGAGCCCCAAAATGAGTAAAATAATTATGAAACAAATTCTTAAAAATGTATTTTTTATTTTGCAATTTATTCATAAGGGTTATTCTCTACAATACTGCAAATTGACCAAGCAGTCTGACTTGAATGTTACATAGGTAAATTTTCATAAAAATTGGATAAATTGCTAGTAATTGGTCAATTGTTGAAGATTTTAATAGCAGCAAAAATCGTTATAAAATTTTAAACAAAAGTACATATTCCCCATTCACTTTATCATTAACTCATAACAATAAATGTGAGGGAATGAGGAAATTTAGATGTTTTTGCTAATTGTCATGAAAAATGCAAAATTATGGAAAAAACCAAACTGATTCCTTAAAGAAGAACACATGATATATAATGTATGATAAAATTAAAAATTTTGAAAATTGCTAAAAATTTAGCATTCTGTGTGAGGGAATGACTGCTAATAAAAATACTCCCCGATTTTCTTGATTGAAAAAAATTTCTAGAAAATTAACAAAAACTTATACCACCAATTTATGTTGCTGGACTGACAAGTACTCAAATTAGCTTCCTCTCTGTGAAGAATGCTAGACTGCTGCTCATCTTTAGTGATAGGATATTTGCGATAATAGCAAGGTGTGAGGGAATGATGGTCTAACATGGGGAGACATATAACTGATTGAGTAGACTATATAATTATAGTAAAAAATAATATTTTTATTATTTTTTGTAAGGTACCAATTAAGAACTTTATTTTGCTTAGGGTGTTTTTAATTATTTTTACTTCTGAATGGAAAAAATCAGGCAGTAAAGTATGGTAGTATGGGTAGGGGAGAGGTGAGGGAATGATATTTGCATGATATATCTTACATTTTTAAATATTAAATTTTATGCCCTGCCCCTAATAAACAAACTTTAGACCTTCTAATAAAAGTATAAATAAATAAAAATTAAATTAAATTTAGAGCATTTATATGGCTGGGAAACACTTTTTGCACTATTGCAGAGAATTACCCATAAACTAAACGAAAAAAATAAGCTAATTTGGAAATTGTATTGCTTTATCAAATATCTCCCAGTTGTTTACTAGTTTCATAATAACTTTCAATATTATTACTATTATTCACCTGGCAGAGATGAACATAAAACATTTAATCCATAAAATAGATATTAACAATTTCTGTAACTCAAATGTTTTTATTCAAACGGGAAAGGGCTAGCTTTATGAGCTTTCCTTTGAGCTGATTGCCCTTAAAAATAATTTGTTTCCTCTGGTTCGATTGCCAAATTATATAATATTCAAGATACAGTCACATACATTAAAAAAATAATAATAATGAATAAAATATTGAAATTTTGTCAACCACATAAGTTAAAATCACACATTAATAAAAGGTTTGGTGTTTATTACATTTTTAAGAATCATTTAATAATTAAATTTGAGGCACAGATGTCATATACACACCATATTGGATGCCTCCAACAAAATGGTGATTTTATGTTTCATATGGTTACCTGGCTGATGTTTATTTATTAATAAACTGTTTATTTACTTTATTTTCTAAAAGTATATAATTAGTTTTGTTCTATAATTATTTAACTTAAACTTTTATTTATTATTTCCTTTTTAAATTATAGAAAATAGAAAAAAATGTACAGGTAATCGATATTTGAGAACAGAGTTTCCACCAAATTGGTGTCAGAAAAAAAAATCACGCCAATGTGGTGCATATATGACATCTGTGTTAAATTTGGTTATGTAGGCTTTTAGTTAAGTCAAAACATTTTATGCACTATAAATATTATTGAAATTGTATTTTAGCAATGCCTACATGGAGTGCCCATTATTGGAAAATGACTAAGCATCTCAGTAATGGAGGATACCATATATTTTAAAATTTAAAAACTAGAAATTCTATAAATGACTATTAGTATATAAAATTTATTTTTCTATTACTACCAAAACAAAAAGCTGCAAATTTTGAAAGAATAAGAAAATATAAATGCATTATATGAAGGCTTTTAGCATAATCATTAAAATTTTCACTGAAAACAAGTGCTTTAAAACATTTTCTGCTTCGTGATGGGGTTGATTAAATGTCAACAATAATGCAAAATTATACAATATGCAAGGTGGAGTTAGGAAAAAAATAAAAGCAAAACTTTTATTAGCTATCTTTTTATAAGCCAAAAACATTGAAAGATGTCCATTACTGGCAATATAATTACTGATAATTAAAGGAATATCAAAAAGTGGCTATTCCTGCGAAGCATTGTAAGAAATTGTTATAATATAAAACATTGGAATGAATTTCTGAAAGCTTTTATATTACTATATTTTTCCTTATTTAATATTACTTATTTATAAACGTTCGTGTTTCGTGAGCTTCGCAAAATTGATAACAAACTTGACATAATCATCATTTTTGGCGCTGCTACAACAACAACAATCCGAAATGCTTTTTCTCCCTCCAAATTGACATAATCCAAATAACGATGCGATAATTTAAAAAATATTGAATTATTGTTATTTTTTTATACATACCTGTAATTATCATGCTTCATAACGTTCAAAAGATCCTTTAAAACAGATATTAATGCGTTTAAATCATAATTTTCTTGACACAAATTATTCAAATGAGATGTAAGACTGTCCATAGATGCCATTGCTAAATTTCCAAGGGAAAAAAACTGTCAACTGCTTTAAATTGCTACGAAAATTACGATTTAATTATATCTGAAGACAGCATGGGAAAATATTACACAAATGATCTAACTATTTTGCCCTGATAGTTACCCATCAACATTAACGAAAGTTTAAGTTCAAGGAGAAGGAAGAACTTTCCAGAACACGGCAGGCAACAATCAGCGTCTGCTACGCTGTATTTGGTTGATTGGTTGATACGCCAATGTTTATTTCACTAGAGAGAAAAACATAAAAACTTCACGAAAATAGGGTGAGTTCAAGTTCAAGATTCACTTGCGCCGCTCTCAGGAGACGGGAATATAGAGTGAGTCTTTATGGTAGCGTTCAGTGCTTGATTCTGTGCATTCGGGAACAGATTAAGAACAGATAATGGATTTGTTTAATTACAGTGCATTTGATTAAATAAACTAAGATAATCTGTTACACATCAAGCTGAATTAGATGTGTCGGTAGTACCTCCCTCGAATAAAAATGTCTTTTTTAAAAGTTGGCTGTTTTTGTGTATGTTAAAACTTAAGTTTGAAATATTAAAGTAAATAAGCTTAATTTAATAGAGTTTGATAAATAAGTAAAGTACGACTGAATGAAATAATATTCAGGGAGGTCTCGTTTTTATTCTATCGAAAACAAAACCATGTTGTTGCCAACAACACAAAAGAAATAACAATCTACTTTTAACATCCTCCCACATTTTGATAAATGGAATTTATTAAAACAATAAAGATTCAAAATAATCTAAAAAATAATATTACAAATGACTCAGGATACAAATTTTTCTAAAGGATACAAATTTTGCACAAGCCGGGAAGGTCTCCACTGGCAGTTTTAACTTTTCCCACCCGCATGGCCGGTGAGAGGGGGGGGGGCACAAAGGGGCAACTGCCCAAGGGCCCGGAACCAAAGGGGGGGGGGCGGTTTCGAATGAAAAAATTACCAAAATTTCATAATGTTCCAAATCTTAAATTAATCACTCTTTTTTCCCTTTACCAGGAGAAAAACATTTTCGCAGAATTTTAATTGAAGTTTTCCAATGAAGCTACGGGAAATCTCCCATTGAGACTTTCCGATAAAAGCTGTGAAATAGTTGATAGTGTTAAAAATATTCGGGAACTTCCTGTTTTCTCAGACCACCGACCACCTTGCTTATGCCTTGAGGCAAAAAGGATCGTTCAATGTGTCCCTCATATCTCATTCATTGCAACCCTGATGTTTCATTGGGCATTGTATTGATACTAGGGTCTTAAGTGATACCAGGCTGTATGTTTCAGTAATTAAGCTAAAATATTATTGTGTAAATGACAGGGACAAACACAGTGGGTGATAGCAGGGCTAAAGAAGCCCTGGGGTGATAGGCGATACAGTTGTATCGGGACCTAGGTTAAAAAGTGCACTGTGAGGATCGATTTTGTATTAAATGCATGCAGGATATGCATTAGGGCCCATCTCACCTTTTTTCCGGGGCCCCAGTTTTTTCTTTTAGACCTGACGAGCAAGTTTAAATTAAAACCATTAATATATATATATACTAGTATTAAAAAATGCTCTGACGAGCACCAAAAAAGGTTAATATGTTTTTAAGTATGAAAAAGGGTTTGACAAGTGCTTCTGTTAATTACTGAGCATGAGGAAGGACAAGGGATCCCTTCTTGGCTACAACTCACTTCAATGCCAACTTTGAAAAAATCATATTTGCGCTTTTTCCGTGAAAACAAATCAGTCGCAGTTACTATAAAAATGTATAGTGTAAAGACGTAACCAGTAAAGATGCAGCTTAATTAGACATAAATGTAAAGGAAGGCGTCATAATGCCAGATACCTAGTTCCTGTAGGTATCACATTCATGCACTGCCACCAAGCATGCCCTAAGTGTATAATTGCACAGAAAATTGATTTGTAGTAGTGCAGAGTGAACAGTGCAGTTAACATCAGGGATGTAGTGCAGGCTATACACCGTATACCTTCTGGACTTTTTAATAGAACACCATATACCCTCTGTTTTTCAAGAAAGCTTATACACATTCTAGAATATCCCTCTGCTTAGAGCATATATCTTATGTTATTTTTACGACTACACTCCTGGTTAACATCTAAAGCACGGTGGAAAATTCTACTAAAGAACCGCAAATTTCTTTTATATGGAAAAAGCGCAAATATGATTTTTTCAAAGTTGGCATTGAAGTGAGTTGTAGCCAAGAAGGGATCCCTTGTCCTTCCTCATGCTCAGTAATTAACAGAAGCACTTGTCAAACCCTTTTTCATACTTAAAAACATATTAACCTTTTTTGGTGCTCGTCAGAGCATTTTTTAATACTAGTCATTTAATTTTTTGATAAAAAACTGAAGATTTTCTAATATCTTAAAAAGAAAAATAATTGCTGCTGTCAAAATTTATAAAATGATACCAGCATAAAATTTTGATGTATCAAAATAATTAAAAAAGTCATTGCATTGCCATATAAAATGCATGATATGAAAAATAAACCATGGATTCGAACGAAAAAAGTACAGAACTTTATTAAAAGAATTAAAAGCTATACCAATTAAATACATTCAAGATAATTTCTCGAATGAAACATTCACAACAAGAAAAATTCTAGAAATTGAATAACAATTAACATAAGAATATTCCCGTAAGACTAATAATTTATCACAAAAGCATTTCTAAACAAAACGAATTTACACCCAACGGGATTTGAACTCTCTACCCGCTGCTGAGCAGCCAAATGCCTTACCTCGAGAGTCCTAGTTTAACACCAGAGATGCTGTAAATTTTGCTATAGTACCTATATAAGTACCAGTATAAGTCTCGTGACTGTCATCAACAGCTCCGGTCTGATTCTTTTATTTTTTATATGGCCGGCGGCTATTTTCCTACTTTTATTTTAGCTACCCGAAATAATCGCCAAATAGGTTTCCTTCACCATAATTTCATTTTAAATATAAAGCTGTCACTAGCTTTATTTAAAATACATGACTTTCATTAAAAAACACATAAATTAAAAATACATATGAGATGTATTTAACTTGCACGTTTTTCTTTCATTTTATTAAAAATACTATAAGTAAATAAATAAAGGAACTTTTTCAGTAGTTGTACATAACGAAAAGTTCTTGGCAGAAAAAGAAGTTTGGCAACGTATATTCTGGCAAACTATTTACTATTTCATATACACAAGCATTTTTTTTCTCATGCGATAACAATGTATTTAAGGTACTACTTAATTATCCCGTCGACCAAAGAACGATAGACAAACTGTAAGATTATATGCCAATAATGGATGAACAAAAATGTTACACTTTCTTGACATTAAACCCGCTACATTTATTTGTTAAATGATCAAATGATTTTAAATTCGATGATTTATTTATATTTTTATTAATGTTTTACTAATTTATTTGTTCTTCTGTTATTTAATATAAATTTTATGCCAATAAGCGAAAAGCTCTTAATATTGAGAAAAATATAATATATTTTATTAAAGTTATTTTATGGTTATATCCGCCGACATTATTTGGCTAAATAAAAAGCATTTAACTCCTTACAAATTTCCGCTAACATTGATATTTTTGGTACTTAAGTATTAATGCCATCGCAGTAGAAGTTGAGCTAATGCGCCAATAAAGAGTGATCTTGTTGTTCGTGCCTTTTTAGTGTTTCTTTTTTTGCTCATTTTGACGTCATTTTCAGTACTTTAGTACTTTTTTAGCCTATTTTTGACGCCATTTTTTGTGCGCGTGCGAACAAGATTGCTCTTTATTGGCACATTAGCGGAATTTCTGCTGCGGTGGCGTTAATACGTAAGTACCATATTTTTTTATGCTCCTTAATAAATTCTAATATTACATTTAAAATACTTCAATGTCATTCACATATGCGATATCTTACAAATATCTCTTTATGGTTTGATTTAATAAATTCTGCATTAAAATATGAAAACTTTTATTAGTATTTCTTTTGTCCAAAATCACCTGAATAAATCAAATTTTATATTTGGTACGTCTCGACGTCATAAGTAAATGTCATCATTAAAGCAATCCTTTCGTTAAGGACTTCTTTTTTAAACCTAAATTCATTAATTTTCTAAACTTATTTTTTTTTAATGGCAACATTTTTCCTTTTGAATAACTTGGCGAATAATTTGGCGATTTCTATAAATGGGTGAAATTGGTCGACCTGATAATCAAGTAGCACCGTACGTAATGTAAATAAAACAGGTATGCATTTTTGGCACAGATGTCATTTACGCACCACGTTGGCGAATTATTTTTTTCAGACGCCAATGTCACATGCGCATCGGAGTATTTAACTGAATCCAGAGTGTCGTTATTTTGCTTGATTTGGCAACCCGGATGTTGTTTTTACTTATTAATAAATATATTTTTCTTTTTTTAAATATATAAATTGTTTTGTTCTATAGTTATTAAACAAATCTTTTTTTTATTTATTGTTATTACCTTTTAAAAAATATATATGTAACTGGTATTCCAAAACGAGATTTTCGCCAAATTGGCTTTAGAAAAAATTAACGCCAATGTGATTCGTATATGATATTTGAGCCGCATTTTAATATAGAAACAGAAATAATTCGTACGAAAACAAAAATTAAAGTTCACCAGGTTTGTTTTCAGAGTTATTTATATATTTTACATACCCTCCCTTTTTGAAGCCAAAATAGCACCAAGCTTTGGCAAACAGATGTATATTAATCAGACATTCATAAAATAAGTAATTTAATTGACCTAGAATCATTCAACGTACCTTCAAAAAAAGCTGACACATTCTCACGTCCGAATCATCATGGAGTGCCCGACTCACCGCTCTTGTGTTGCGCCAAACCGGATTTCTAACCGGTACGCCCTTACCTTATATCTCAAAGGCTCAAATAAATGTTTATAAAAATTTAAAACCATATTTTTACGCTTATCTTTTAAATGTCCTGTAGATTTTTCCATTCATGTCTAATTATTCATAAAATAATAACTGTGAAAAGTATTGGTATGAACGTTTGTACTTAATAACTTTACATATCTTTTTGTCTTGTACAATTAAAAAAAAATAATATTAATGTCAATCTTGTGTTAAATTAGTCTTTGAAATAAAATATTACGTGATGATAAAACACGGTTACGCTGCTTTAGCGGTTAAAAAAATTTGCTATTCGGTCTTTCGGTGCCATTTTTGATTTATTCGCCAAACACACCAACCAGAACAGGATAATGAACTTTTCCGCAAAATCTTGCCCTGATCGTCTAAATTTGTTGATTTCATCATATGGACTTTCAGATAAGCAAGTAAATAAAATTATTAATAAAAGTATCATATTACAATGGCTAGCATAAATTTAAGAGAGACTAAACTTTTTGCCAGAGGCGGCTTGTATCTTAAATAAATAAGAATTTAATAAATAAAAAAAAATTTCACTTCGCTCGTCAAAATAGATAGTGAATATGATACATGAAAATAACAACAAATAAGTATTTTTTTTCACGTGATTTATCTAATCTATTTATTTATGTTACATACATAGCAATTTTTATGTTCATTTAAACTTACGTGCAACAATTACAAGAAGAAACAAATATAAGAAAAAGACTATGTTCAGCTGGAAATTTCAGACGAAAATTCGATTTTCTCAGCGACCGTCAAACATACAAAGATGAAAAAAAAACTGTTTTAAATTTTACCGTGAGAATTAAAATAAACCAAAAACGAAGTTAATCCATCCACGGAAACGTTAGCTAGACTTAGTTGAACTTTTTGCCTCAATTTTTTCATTTAAAATTAAATAAAAAACTATTATAAGCTGCAGTAATTTTTTGAATGCTATCATTTTATTCGTCTCGTCGAGTTCTATCTTTTAAAAACAAATTCACTGCCGTATCTCAACTGGTTCGCCAGAAATTTTAGAAAGTTGTTTGCACTTTCTATTTCTTAAACATATTATACCAAACGCTACCGCGTTTGCTATGATATATATATATATAACACTGAAAACAGAAATACGTTAATATATTTTTATTTTTATCTTTTAAAATATCAAACTCATTTATAACTTCATTACATACTAGATTCAGTATACGAAAAATTTTAAATAATATTCAAAATCCACTATCTTCCCTCAAAATTGCTGGTCCCTAGGCGACCTCTCTCAAAGTCATTGGCCCAGTAGTAAGCTATTGTTCCTTTCAGCCGAATATGTTTTTTTAACTTTTAAAATTATTTTTTTACATGTATTTTTTAATAATATTTTATTTTGCTTTATATATATATATATGTATATATTGTCAAAGATTTTGATTAGATTTTTGCTTTTTTTCTATATCTACCATTCTTTATAAAGTTGCTCAAATGGAAGAGCTTTTGAAGGCTCTAAATTCTATCTTAAAAATAAAATAGCATTTTAATCTTTTTTTTTTGGGGGGGGGAGGGGTCAGCTGGTATTCAGCTATAAATATTAAAATGGTATTTAGCTGTAAGTATACAAAATTTGAACTCTCTGACTTATATAGTTTTTGTGTACGGACTCTTTGACAGACAGTATGGCAGATAAGTGATGAAAGTCAAATGAACTAAACCCTAAAAATTAATATGGTTTTAGAATAAAAGAGAAAAAAAGAAACTTAAAAACATCGTAACTTTTTCAGCTGTATAACAAAAGTAAAATTATGAAAATATTTCTATATCATTTTATTAAAAAGATTCCAAATTCAGATTCATTCTCAAATCCAAAGAAGCTACTTTCTGATACATTTCTGGATTCATTTTTTTCTTTTCGGAAGCGCATAAGATTAGCAGGCATTTTTATTCAGAAACTATGTAATCAAATGGCGTTATTCATTTTTTAATACCAGCAATTTAAGAAAATACTGTCAAAGTTACCGTTTTGAATAGAATTTCCGGAAGCGACAGTATGGGAAGGAAGGAAAATCCACAAGCATTTGACAAGAATCTCTTATATCTCAACAAGGTTATACAAGTATCTTATTTACCAAAAATTAAAAACGCTATTCGATTCAAAGAAATTGTAAATTTCAAAATGTGTCCCATTACCTATCCACTTACAATAAGGTATCGGACAACTATAAAACAATGTATTATAAGACAAATATAGTCTAATGTGAGCCTATACGATCTAATAAAGATTGTAGGTTGATAGTCTGTACTACTATATCATATTCCAGTATTTTCACCACTGGAAGGAAAATTGAGGATTGTTAGGTAGAAGTGACATTAAAATATCGTCCATTCAATTTATTTATATTCTGAAGTAAATGAATATTTTTCAAAGTTATAATTAATATACTACCCTCCAACAATACTTCCATATTAGAAATATAAACTCATCTTATTAAAAAGAAGGAGTAAGACTTGTTCCATTCCTCCCTTTGCAGGCATGTCCCATTTCTCCCTCTACCCTTTTTTACTTCTTGCATAAACAGAAATGGCTGCTTTTAGGCAGTCTTTTCTGGCAGTTTTTTTCCTGTTGTTTAATATAGAGTCAAAATTTTAAAACCCAAATAGACTTAAAAATTTATTTCAGAATGAAAATTAAAAATACCTATGGATTTTCTATGATAAAATAATCTGTCGTTCGAAGTATTTCGATCAGATTCAAGCTCATTGTCCAGTAGGGTGGAGCGAAAAAAATTTTTTTTTGAAAATCAAAAACGGGTAGGTGCCAAAAGTTGCCTTTATACTAGTACATCAACTGCGTGAAATTTTACCGCTGAAAAAAAATGGCTTGAGTCTGCGCTTTTGCTCCAAAAATCGAAATTTTGGGTAAAATTTGTCCTTTTTTGACATTTTTTCAAAAAAATTGAAAAAATCCTACAGAGCTGGTTAGTATTTAAAAGTGTAGCTTAGACCTTTATATTTATCTGCTTAACATATTTAAACTATAAAACAATATGTTTATTCCCTATAGCTGGAGAAAAACAGACAATTTTTAGTAAGAAAACAGTATTACCACTCTATTGGGTCATACAACGAATTGTTGTTTTTAATACAGCTCTTGTTTTCAAAACTACCTTGGACATGCGTCGTGGAGATGGCTATATTTCCTATACCACCCGGCCCAACTATTCGATCATCTTAGTAAAGTGTTTTATTTATACATTGATTTGTGATTTTCTTTATAAAAATTTGGCATGTTTTCGATGCTTACACCTTGTTTATCTGTTCTTTGCATCCACATGCTGCTGTAACTATCTTCATGTATATTTTTGCAGTTTATACAAAAAAATGACAAGCAGAGTAATGTACGGGAATATTATTAAAGGGATCTATTCGGCCATCTATTATATTTATCAAACTTACATTCAGTTGATGAATAGTGATTGGAAGTTCTGTTACCACAACATTTTTTCAGTCAATTGTATTTTTTTTACGTAATGATTTGCTTCAAAGATGATTTCAGATATTTCAACTATAAGTATGCCATCATTTATTCTAACTTTTCAATATTTTATATGTTGAGAAGCGAGCTGTTTAATGTGAAGGTGATCTTCAGAGAGAATTGCAATGAAAATTTGTTCTCCATGTGTAAAGCAACCGCTTTTGTAAATAACCTTTTTTTGCATTAGTTTTATGCCGTTTTCTAAGTGTTTTCGTATCCAGGTAATTTCCTATTAACTTTTAGATCCCCTTTTTATGAATGGACAAAATTTGATGGTAAAATGTCCTGGGCATAAACTTATAATGCATAGTACTTTATGAGGGAATGTACGGATTCTAATCGACTATAAGTGCTCATTTAAAATTAGGAGAATTTTATTTGTCACTGTGAACCATTTTGCATGGGGTAAGCTTAGAATTGTGTATAGTATTGAATCATTCGCTACTTCAACGCCAGTGAATTTCCTCTGCGTCAATTATTAGAGAAGTCGATATAAAACGTTCTAAGCTACATGGATTCACTGGATCAATAAGGAAAATCTTTGTCTACGTACTATTCACTTCCTATTGCAATTTTTTTTAAAAATATAAAATAGAGAATAATTTTGAAAAATTATTTTCTCAAATTGAGAAAAAGGTACTCAGAACAAACTAGAAATTTCTGACGGAGATTGCAAAGCTAATTCATAAGGAAAGCTATTTCTCAGAAAGAATGGGGAATAGGAATTTAGAAAACATCTCACACAAAAGACAGCTCATAAAGTTAATAAAATTTTCCGCTTTATATAAGCACAGATTGGCAATCAGCGTCTATATGTTCACTCACAAAATGTATAATCCAAGTTTATTACCGCGGGATGTTTTATACCAAATGTACAACACACCTGAATAATAGATCTAAAATCTTATTAGAAATTACTAGACTACGGAACAACACAGGAAACGACATAAAGCATGCTAAAACTTCTTTAGAAATATTGTTGTTTTACATGCAAATTTTGTTTGCAATCCTCTGTGACGATCGTCATAATATTAAACAACTAGCATCTCAGCATATATCCAATGTAATAGGTTCAATAAATGATGACATACTAGAAATTGAATTCATACAATCAAATATTAGGCAAATCATTGCATATAAAATGTAATTGATTGAAAGAATGTTGTGATAACAGAACTTTTAATCATAATGTACTAATTACATGAAATTTTAATGAAGATAATAGACTGCTGAATAGGTTCAATTAAGAACATACCCAATACATTACTCAGCTTCTCTTCTGTTATACATGGTATAAAAATATACGTGCAGCAGGTCACACCAGCATGATCCAAATCATCCAAAGTCAGCGAATACAAAGAAGAGATAAATTACTTTGATATACAGAAAACTTATACTCGTTCTTCGGGAAAAAAATAACAATTCAATACATAAATAAAACACTGGGCCTAGATGATTGGGTGGTTGAGACGGGTGGGATAATGCAACCACCTCTATGTGTTATATACACAGTAGTTTTGAAAGCAGCTAGGTAAGAAATGCATTCAAAACAACATTTCGTTGTATGCTCCAATAGAGAGGTTAACGCTGATTTTTCACAAAAAGTTGTCAGATTTGCTCCAATTATACAGACTACAGATATTGTTTTATAGTTTAAATATGTTAAGCAGATAAATATAAAGGTCTAAGCAACACTTTTAAATACTAACCAGATCTGTAGGAAGTTTTTAATTTTTTTGAAAAATGTCAAAAAATGACAAATTTTACCCAAAATTTCGATTTTTGAAGCAAAAGCGCAGACTCAAGCCATTTTTTTTCAGCGGTAAAATTTCACGCAGTTGTTGTACTAGTATAAAGGCAACTTTTGGCACCTACCCGTTTTTGATTTTCAAAAAAAAATTTTTTTCGCTCCACCCTATTGTCCAGCCTATTGTGACTGCCGTGCTAACATCATATTCACAATACCTACTCGGTTCAGATTGGATACTGGTATTTCTCAACAAATTTTTCTGATATGAAATTTATTTTAAAATTCTGAAACATGGATGCGATTGCTACGTCACAGTTTCGACGAAAATAAAAAATATAAATCGAAATTTAAAATAATGGTATGAGCAGAAAACTTTTAAAAATATTCTAAATTACGATTTTTATAGAATTTGTAAATAAAATTTGTTAATTAATTTTACATTCATTTCAAATGCACAAATATTATTCGGTATATTTCAACATACTAGTTAAATGGTAGTTCGAATCATTAAAGATGCGACACATTTATACGTGAATTGCACGTTTCTTAATTATTTAACAACTAATTCACTGTTTTTATTTGCAAATATTTTGTGTCTTAAATATTGGGGTTGTTAAGTTGATAAAGTGTAAAATTTCAGAATACCCTGAAGTAAATCATTTTATGAACAATTCAATCAAAATTTAACCCCTTGGGACGAGCGACACGTATACGTGCCGCAAAAGGTCTAAGAAACCTTGTTTATTCCCACCAGTAAAATTATACTGTGAAATTTGCCTTATTTAATCGGAGCATTTTTTTCGATTTAATAAAGTACAAATTTCTGTTTTATAAAACCGGTGACAAATCATTAAAAATTTCGTAAAAGGCTGCCGTCGCGAACGGGTTAATAATCACCTTTTAAATTAAACCTGTTCGTAAATCTGAACCTGATTCAATTAGAGGGAGTAGCGTTGATTCAAATGAAAGACAATAAACAATATGTTCTTAAAAAAAAAAAAAAAAAAAAAAAAAAAAAAAAAAAAAACTGATTTGATTTTACGATGATTCGAATAAGCGGCGAATTTTTGTACTTTTTTTGTAGGGGCCCTTAATTTTTCCTGCCCAGGGGCCTGTGAAACCTATCATTGGCCCTGCCCACCCGGATACAATTGTCTCGTTCTGGAAAAACAGTAACAACACGTCCAAGCGGTCAATCTAATCTTTCTTTGTTATCGCATTGTACCAGAACACTATCTCCTTCCTTTATTTCTCTGATTAGATGTGTTTGCTTTTCAGGTGATTGAACCAAAAGATTAAGATATTCATTTCGGAATTCTTCTCGTAGTTTTTGCTGGTATCTCAATCTTTTTGATATGTCGACTTTATCCAAATGATCCAAATCGGGAATTCCCACCATTCGAATATCTTGAATAAACAAAGATGGAGAAACCAGAACTTCTTCTAAAAGATTTGGTTCCCTTTCGAGACAATCATTCAATGACGGGTGGCCCTTTTCATGACACGAAGTATAAATTACAGGTCTAATCTTTGTTGTAGAACTCTCCTTAAAATTTATTGCTGGATACTGAGCTCTGTCTTTAGAATCTACATACCTATTTTCCCTGTAATAGCTACGGCCCTGGTTTTCCTGCTCGCAATCCTTCATGTTAATGGGGTGAAATTGTCTTATGCCCCACACTGTAAAAAAAATCTGTTAAATTTACAATGTTGGCAGCAGTTTTTGCCGTAAACATTGCAGTAAAATTAAATGTAATAAAAAAAATTACTGCAATTTTTATGGCAAAAACTGCTGGCAACATTCTGCCAGCAGTTTTCGTTCTAAATTTAAAGGATTTTTGTTTACAGTGCACGTTTTTTATTCAATGTCTCATTGGTTAGAAGCGTGTCTAACTGCACTATTTATTTATTTGTTTTGAGATGCAAGAAGAGGCAGATGCAACTGAAATACTTTAAAATCTTGCTGCACGAAAACCACAAGCATAACACAAACAAAAATGCAAAATGGATTATTTTGAATGAAAACAGATACTACATATTTATTCTGTAAAATTCTAAATTTGTCCCGTAAATTATTTTTTTGTTTTCTGTTATACTTCTTATTAACGATTGTACACAAAAGATAAAAAAAAAGTTTAAATATTCTTATTTATAAACAGGCAAAAATAGACGTCATTTTAGTTATGGTCTTGTAGTGTCTTTCGGTTATCGGTCTATTTCTATTATCCGCCACATTGTCGGTCCCATAAGTGACGGATAGTCGGAAGTTTACCGTAAACTATAGTTTCTTTCTGAAAATGCACTCCAAATTGATGATTTGAAATTGATTTTCTTAGCTTTATAGTAAAGAAAACGTAACCCACATTTAACATAGAAATGTACCTCTTTTATGCGAAAAAGGAGAAAAATGTATATCGTACTACATTCATTATAACTACAATGCGAATGCTTAAAATTTTTTCCTCAATTGTAAATGTGCCAGAGAATGTCGCACTATAGGGCATTGAAAAATAAAATTTAAAAGCACCCTTTTTAACACTTTCCAGCAAATTTGAAAAAAGTGTTTATACTTTCGGTTTGTCTGTCCGTGTTCTAACTCTCGTAAATATACTCGGTGTGCCATGAAATATTTGGATGTTACTGACGTTTACCCTAGCACGAAGCCTATTGTAAATTAACTTGCTAACACGATTATTTTATTAACAGGGCCAGTTAAAAGTTTACCAGTACATTACGGCCTATGGGAAAAAATCATTTCAAATACATTTTAAAGGTGTTAAACCCTTTAAAACATATTCAAATTTATATTATTTACGAAGCGCACTAAAATATTTCTTCTGTAAAGTATGCGGTGGAAAGAATAGTTATTATTCATTTACAGGGCCACACAAAATAATTCAATTTCATAAGGGGAATGGACTCTATTCTGTTGACGTCAAAGTCACATGCTTTGGGGAAACATTCCCCTCATCATAGACAGTAATTATGCAACGACTCCTTTCCCAACTCGTGGTTGTATGCCGTAGAATAGTAACGGAACATATTTTTGTGACGTGAGGTCACATGTCTTGGGGAAACATTGCCGAAATCACAGCCTCGAACTCAAACGGAGAATAGGGTCCATTGTTTGCGACATATTTTAATTATATTAAAATATTTCATGTATAATGAAATCGATATAGTCGCTGAGTCTTAATATAAGTTATTTAACGCATAATACGAAGTGCATAGTATTTAAAGGGACACACAAAATATTTTAAATAGTATATTATATCCTGAGTACTATATGTTATCGATATCGGACATTCTGCATATATTTCACTTGAATTTATAAAAGTATTGGACGTTATAAAAATGTTTATTATTAGCAAGAGCAATCAGTTTTCAAAACATTTTATTTTACAGAGTTAGAAAACAGATGGAAGAGAATGAGCCCGACTACGATTCCGGGTGGGAGCAACATCCCAAAAAGAAGAAGGCAGACAATAGGTTGAAGTTGGATCGCATCGGGTGCCAGAAGGACAACAGTGAATTCCGTCGCTGCAGCACATCGCAGAAGGATATGGGCAGCATCCATACTGAACGTTGTACAGTTTGCAGCAAGTATTATTGTCAGGACAGTACGATACGCCATCAGGGCAGCACACATCGTCTACTCTCTTGGCTTTTTTCATGGCCACTGAACCGATTTTTGCTTCTGGCTTGCGAAAAAGCAGTGGTATAAACGCAGACGATTTCTTGTCGCACGTTCCTTTATCCAGATTACAAACGGTGTCTTGAGGACAACAACGAATTGTGTTTTCGTCACTGCAGCATACGCCATTGGCCGGACAGCATGCAACCAATCCTGGGTTTCCCGTAGGGCAACATTTTGTAGCTAAAAGAAAAAAAAAGTAAAATTTGTCTTTTTAATAGAAATTTACATTAATCGTATTGAGTTTGTATCATGGGTGCGCATTTTAATTCGTCATTCAGAAAGGAGCAACTACCCTTCAATGGATTTAAAAAAATTGATTAACTAGATATTTTCTTAACTTAACACTGTCCTCATAACATCTAGAGATCACATTTACAAGCGCTATTTTACATTTAAAAAATGGAACAATATTTATTTGTCAGATATTTTTCTAATTAAAAAAATCATCTATAACTTTTATAAGTAACTCGATAACTAATTCATATTAAGTAAAAGACATTTTTTAACACTTTCCAACGTAGTTGAAAAGATAAATAAAAGTATTATTGATATTTACTGTAGCACGATTTTGTAATGAAAATAGGTGTATCATGAATAGTTAATTTTAAGAGAAAGTTAAAAAAAAAAAAAAAAAATTGTTATGTTACGGCCAACGGAAAAAAATTGTTTCAAGTGCATTTTGATAAAGTTGCACCCTTTCAAACATTCAAACTGTTATGCATATATGGAGTGCACCAAAGCATGCTTTCTGTAGAATACGGAGTGCAAAGCATTACTCATTCACAGTGTCATTTGAAAGAATTCTGCTACATAATGGTTTAGGGGATAAATCAATTGCAGCATATTTTTTTTGAACTATTTCTCGATCATCTTAAATATAAGGTACCCTGGGGTAATAACGCCACGTTAAGGTTCTACCAATTTTCACGGCTTAGTTTTAGATTGTATTTTTCAAACAAATATAGGATCTGATACAGCAACTTATTGACTATCTATATAAAATAAAATAATTTAACAGATATGTATTCATAAAATGTAATGGCGTTTTTTCTTGACCAATGCTATTTGGCGTTATTACCCACCTATATGGGAAATAACGCCATGCAAACAAAACTATAAAATAAGATGGAATAATTGCATGTAGATAGCCCAATTCTAAAAATACAAACTCTACAAATCTAGAAATTGACAAATTGCATTCTAAGCTATTGAAATTGTTCAATTTTTTGTGAAAGTGTAAGAAAAATAAAGGTGTGTTGTGGGATGGGGGGGGGGGGTGAGGCAAAAGAATATCAGATCGTGAGCTTCTTTTTGCTTAAAAAGGACCGCTTAAATAAAAATATGAGAAACATTGCACAGTTTTAACTGTGTTTATTTGAATCAGTATTTATTATGTAGTTTGGCCACTGTAAGGAATCAACCGGGGTATTAATGTCAAGGGTTGGCGTTATTACCCCTGTATAGTTATTGTGCAGTGCATTTTAAATTACAAATTATCTCGTTAAGATATCCAAAATCTTCAACAACATTTTAAAAGTACATGAAATGCACTACAAATTTATGTAATTAACAAAGTGTTTCCGGATAAAAAGATAGTCTTCACATCACAAAACGTATCTCGCAAATTTTAGATCAAGCGTTAATTTTAGTTGTTTGTAAAAACAATAAGACCTAAAACTAAAACAAATTAACTTGAAGCTGTTTTTGCGATTTATATGACTCAAAACCCTTCTGCGCAGAGCACATGGGTGTCATTTACCTGATTAATTCATAATTATGCAAAATATAAGCACTTGGCGTTATTACCCCGCCTGGCGTTATTACCCCAGGGTACCTTACTTAAAATTTATGGAGACAGTTATAACAAGTTGGAAATCGCACATCAAGCGTAGCAAATGAGGTGCTTTGGTACTATAACAAAGTTTTTAAAATATTCATATCTACGTGCAATAGCATACAGTACTTCAGATACAGTAGAGTAATTGAAATCTTTTGTGTGTCCCTGTAAAAAATCTGTTTTCTATTATACAGGAAGTCACTTGTACTAAACGTACATCAATTTAATAAAATATGCAATAATTTAATATTATTTAAACGCGCTCCAAACAATGTTTCCTGGTTTACCATAATTTAATAGAATACTTTTGTGTGGTGCTGTAAATTAATAACAGACCCTCATAGCATGCATGTTCACAGTGACGTCACAATGACGTCACTGTGAGTCACTTTGGTCACATCACATTTGTGACGAAAATGCCACCACTCAGTGACGTCACAATGTGACTAAGATGTTACTTTCTAAAAAAATTTTCACAGTTTGTCACAATATTAATGTCAAAGTAGTCACAAATGACACACTTTTCACAAATTGGTCACATTGTGACGTCGCAAAGTGGTCACAATGTGACGTCACAAAAAAGCTCTAAAACGGCCATAACGACTTCACATTTTAGTCACTGTGACTTCATATCGACGTCACGTGACGTCACATCGACAATCGATGGTCACAAAGTCACAATGTGACTTCACAACGACGTTGCAGTGACGTCACCATGTCTTACGGGGAAATTCTTTGCACCATAGATTGTACCGAATGTATATTCTACTATATACTTCATAGATGCACATCAATTTTATTATGTTCGAAAGGGTGTAACAACATTAAAATACTCTTGAGACTATTTTTTTTTCCATTGGCCGTAATGTAAAGGAAAACTTTTGCTTGTCCCTATAATTAAATTATGTATCCGATCTCCATAAAATTTAAAATGACTCGACGAAATTATACAATAGTTATATATTTTAAATTTCAATCGATTCGTCTGGGTAGTTTTTGCTCTGTTATATGCAGACTGACAGAGTGACAGATAGACAGATAGACAGACAGGCAAACTGAACAATGACTATATGTGCTTCGTATTTACATAATTACGAACGCACCCAAAAAGAATCCAAGCATCGCTGAAATTAAATAAACCTATGTATATATATATACTTTTTTTTTTTGGTAGTAAATTCCCAAAATTATATATAGGTATTTTGAATTTTTGAGTTACAAGCAATTTTGTCTCACGATGATCTTTCTCAGGATGTCGTATTCGGAAGGTCGGATCAAAACGCTAATTTTGATGGCATTTTAAAACCCTTTGGGGACGAGTGACCAGTATACGTGCCACATACATTGCTCAGAACCTTTGTTCATTCACACCGGCAAAACTTTACTCAAAACTTTGACTTATTTAATCAGAGCATTTTCTCGATTCAATATGGTATAAATTTTTGTTTTTAAAAATCGATGACAAAAGATTAAAAATTTCGTAAAAGGCTTCCGTCTCGAAAAGGTGAAAAAAATAAGATCCTTTACATTTATCGAAAAATGGAAAGCGCTATTAGATCTCTGGATAAAATCACTAGCCACTTTTGTTGATTTACAAAATAAAAATGAATTCAGAAATGTTTCGAAAAATAGCATTAAGGAACTTTAAAAATGTATCCTTTGTATTATAATAAACTAGCCGCCCTTAGCGACCAGTTCGATCTTCGATCTAAATCACATTGCTTTTATTCATAATTTATTTTAATTGCTCTTTTTTTTTTTCTTTGCCAAATTAGAAGATTTTGTTAGAGAAATAAACATAGATGTCATATACGCACCATATTGGCGCGATTGCAACGAAATGGCAATTACACATAGTAACCCAGCCTCACATAGTATTGCCTCACATAGTAACCCAGCTATTATTGTTTATTTATTAATAAACTGGTTATTATTTTTTTTAAACGATTTAAATTGTATTTTCTATAACTATTAACGGTATTTACGTATTAACGCCACCGCAGCAGAAGTTGTGCTAATGTACCATAAAGAACAACCTTGTTGTTCGTACGCGCACAAAAGAATGGCATCAAAAAATGAGAAGAAAAAACACTAAAAAAACTAAATCACTAAAAAAGCATTAAAAAATGACGTCAAAATCAGCAAACAATAAGGCAATAAGGATTGCTCTTTATAGGCGCATTAGCGCAACTTCTGTTGCGGTGGCGTTAATACGTAAGTACCCTATTAACTAAACTTTTTTTTATGTATTATTATTTCCTTTTTAAAATAATAGAAAATAGTTAAAACAACTGGTATTTGAAAACGAAGTTTTCTCCAAACTGAAGTCAGAAAAAAAATTGCGCTAATGTGGTGCGTGTATGACATTTGTGCCGAGAAATCAAAAACTTGGTATTTTTATTAGCCTGGCGCAAACAATAAATCGCCAAATATTATACCCGTGGCATTGTTTCGTATTTCATTAATTTCATTTAAAATATAATAATATAATCCTTTTACTCATTTCATTTATAATACATAACTTTAATTTGAAATTGAAACGTTTAAAATTCGTGACTTTTACTTATTTTGTTGAGTAAAATAAACAGAAAAAACAAAAATAATGATAATTTGAAGCTCCATAAGTGCAGCGAAAGAACAAAACTTAAACAAATCTAATTTACCAAGGCCTAAATCCTAACCAATAAGATGCGTTTAATTTGGACGTTGCCATTAAACAATTAACAAATAACCGCGATTTCTGTGCTACATACTATGGCGTAATATATATATAAACATTAGCGTAATATATATATAAACTTAGAAAATAGTTAAAACAACTGGTATTTGAAAACGAAGTTTTCTCCAAACTGACGTCAGAAAAAAAATTGCGCTAATGTGGTGCGTGTATGAGATTTGTGCCGAGAAATCAAAAACTTGGTATTTTTATTAGCCTGGCGCAAACAATAAATCGCCAAATATTATACCCGTGGCATTGTTTCGTATTTCATTAATTTCATTTAAAATATAATAATATAATCCTTTTACTCATTTCATTTATAATACATAACTTTAATTTGAAATTGAAACGTTTAAAATTCGTGACTTTTACTTATTTTGTTGAGTAAAATAAACAGAAAAAACAAAAATAATGATAATTTGAAGCTCCATAAGTGCAGCGAAAGAACAAAACTTAAACAAACCTAATTTACCAAGGCCTAAATCCTAACCAATAAGATGCGTTTAATTTGGACGTTGCCATTAAACAATTAACAAATAACCGCGATTTCTGTGCTACATACTATAGCGTAATATATATATAGATTTAGTACTTACAAGGAGGACATGGATTGGGTGAGCAACCGTCAGATAAAACCAAATAAGCTTGAATACATAAAACTAAAGCGAATAATGTTTTCATGTTGAATCTGAAATATATACAGAGATTAAATAAATAATAATGTATGGAAAATTAATACAAATAAAAACTGAAAATACTATTAAATTTATAATGTATCGTACAATATAAAACAATAACACTTTTTCATGTAACTGGATCCATTAAAAACCAACATACTAGTCACTCAAACAGAACCGGATGAAAATGTTAAATGTATAGGGATGTTTAACACCCCTATATCTCGCTCATATTTTAATAATTTTACATACTTTTTTGCATAGGATGACTGAGGACGATCTACAATTTGGTTAATTTTTACTTTTTCGATTTTGGTTTCAGATTAAGGAAAAAAAAAACCCCTTTAATTTTCGGAGCTAGATGGAATCGGTTCTGAAATTGAAACTATTTATACATATAAAATAACAAATCGCTGTGTCTGTATGCAATGGCTAGCAAAATCTACGGCACGTACAACACTTTTTTTTTTTTTTTTTTTTTTTTTTTTACGACGTTAGTCCAAGGTCCCCCCTGATGTAATTGAAGCTCAGAATTTTAATTTTTTCATTAGTTTCAGATGTATTAATTATGAAGTGCAAATGATTCACTCTCATCAAAAAGTCATTTTTTTAATGTCGGGGAACGAAAACACTTGCAAATGCACACAAACACATATACACACCGAAACGAAGGAAGAAACATTTTTACGAGTTTGTTTCTGTTTTTGGATCATTTTGTTTTAATCCAAATCAACCAAACCGCTCGGTGCAGTTAAACTTGAAAGACATATTTCAAAAGATCGCACTTTTAGGTCTCGAATGCTATAACTAATTCGAAAAAATGTGAAGTTAAACCCTTTGAAAAAAAAAAAAATCAAAAAAGGACTTTGAAAAAAAAAAAAAGCACTTTTCTCTCTTTTGTTAACGCCTTTCCAAGGTGCAATTTTTGAGGTATAAACAAACCAAAAAATATGATTATTAAAGTTGAAAGTTTAAATCGATGATGTAATCGGTTATAAAAAATATGGATTTTAATCCTTTGAAATACACTAGCAAAAAGAGGTAATTTTGCGATTCACGGAGAAGATATTTCTCTACGTTAAAACTACCTAAACATATAACACAATTTTTTAAAAGTATTTCAATAGACCAGATTTACAAAATTCCCCAAAAAAATTTCTAAACATTCATGTAGATAGAAATATTTTTTGCAAAATAAAATATGCGAAAAATTTGATGAAATCAATAAAAAACAGATTATTTCATTGCGGTTTTGCCTTCACAGCGCGCTTTCCTATAGGTACCGATAAACCAAATATATATTATTAAAGCTAAAACGTTCTTATAATCTATAATAGAATTGTTTTTAAAAAATATGAGATTTAACCCTTTCAAATGCACAGTCAAACACGAATCACATCAAAAGTATATTTTTTCTTCGCTAAAAGTAGCTAAATATCTGTATTTTAACACAATCTTTTTAGAGCATTTCAATAAACCAAATTTACATCACTTACAAAATTTTTGAATTATTCGGAGGGATAAAATTACTTTTTTACAAAACAAAATGCGGTAAATTTTTATGAAATCAGTGAAACCTGATGTACTCTTTAATAGTACATGTCTTTGAGTATTATTTTGTTTTAACGAATACTTTTGTTACTGTTTACATGTAGTAACGTTAGTATGTGTCTGTGCATTTATTATATGACTTCATTAATTTTTAGGCATTCAGGAACATTATTAATAATAAATATTTCTTCAGTTCTCTTTGCACCGCTTGCGATTGTTTTATTTTAAACATATGTTTGACTTTTTAATTTTTTGTTAAAAGGTTAATTTTCTGAAAGAGTCATGTATCATAAAGCGCATGAAATATTAGAAAGTTGTAATATCTGTTAAATCTTTTTGTAATATGATATTTGCTAAACGTCTCCAAAAACTCTTTCTTAGCCTATTATCAGAAGAATATGAAATCAATAGTACGCAATACAACTACATTCGTTGTCTTTTTAGACAATGGAATATTTGTTAAACCCTAGTTAATTTGTTAAACCCTATTTGGATAGCTATTGTTAATGTTATTAACGTAAAAGTATTTTTGCCCCCCTCCCCCCCCAAAAAAAAACAGACTCGAAAGGGTTAGGCAAATAAATATCCATCTTAATGCTGTCTTTCTTTGGTAATGGATAGAGGCATTTATATGTAATTATTTCATACAATTTTTATGTTATGAAGAAGAAGAAGAAAATTGTATAAATTTATTAAAATTCGAAGCGCTCCAAACATGAGACGCTGGGCATAAATTGGTTCGGATTTTAGAAGTGCGCCTAATGTAGGACTAAATAAATTATTACATTTGTTAGCGATTTGTATTTGGTTTCTAAAAAAATGTGTATATTATGAGAAAGATAAGATTGTTTTAAGTTACAGAACAAGATTATATCTAATAATGAGATAATATCTATATCTATCTATAAGCGGAAGAAAACGTATTTTCCTCTGTACAAACATGTTATTTCAAAAGGCAGAAGAACATGTGTAGCTTTATCTAATATGATACTTTTTTTAAAAAAGTACATTGTGAGATTGACAGATAACTTTCAGATTTATCTCGGAATCTGATGTGAAATTAACTGCTGTGGGATGCCTAAGCTTTTTTTTTCGATATGGAAAGCTATAAAAAATTTAGTGTAACTTTTAAGTTGCCACCAATTTATGGAGTTATATAACCGATATAACTGGTGTTAAGTTAGATCATAATAATGTGAATTTTGATATTTTCATATTTCTATGGTATATTATTGCAACAGTTACATCAGTTTAAATTACATCAGCTCATTCATTCCATAAAATCAGTGGCAGTATGCTTCCACTAATTTTGCGGACTAATGTTACATCAGTTTTTTTTCTTTACATATTAATTTACAAACCATACATTTTTTAATATGTTCTTATAATATTTCATTCAAATTAAAATTTTAAAGTATTAAACAGGAAAAAAAAGGGCGAATTGTTTATGATGCCTGCCTATAAAAATGTATAATTTTATTTCCTTTGTATATTCTTGCATCGTCAGGATTTTCCAGACTTTATTAACCTTTAAGTATTTGTAGTTTCGGTACTACTTAGTTATCCCGTCGACCAATTTCGCCAAACTAATAGCCAAATTTTGCATATTGATGGAAAAGCAAATAAATTAGTAGAACATTAATAAACATACAAAGTTGAAATAAAAATCACTTGATGACATTTTAAACATGTATTTCGTGTCTAATATCATTGAATGTGATATTCATGGTCAACCATTATTGAATTTAATCTTGTAATTTGGCGATATTTTTTTGGTCGACGGGATAACCAAGTAGTACCGTAGTTTCATTATCATTCATTCTTCAGTATCATTATTAATTTCATTTCAAATGATTGCATTTTATAGTTAACAATAATAAACGTTAATGATTTTTGGCGTCTGTATATTCTTGCATCGTGAGAAAACCCAAGCTTCAATCCTTGAGAGTCAAAACTTTAATTTCATTTCAAACGCTTGTATTTTACAATTAACGTAAAAAACATAATGATTTCCTATGAATAGTTAGTCATAAATCATTATTTTTTTTTTCAAAATATCGGCTAAACGCACATTTTATTAAATTTGATTAGCTGTCTATCGTCAGTCAATTTCAATCCCAAAGTAAATAATTTTCAGTTTCGGAAATTGTGTCTCCATAGCACAATTCAAAGAGACAATTAAATTACATGGAAGCCAACTGCTGTTTTGAAAGATAAAGATACATAACAAAATTCCCATCAGTGTTGAATTTAGGGGGTGGCCCGGGGGGCATTCCCCCCGGATCAATTAAATGTCCCCCCACCCGAAAAATTTAAGATTTTTTGTTTTTAATGGCCAAAAAGTGCAATTTCCCACCGGATTTCTATAATCTCCCCCTCGGAGCCCCAGAAGTCCCTCCCGGAGAAAAGTGTCTGAATTAAACACTGATTCTCATGTCATTAAACAATTTTTAAAACAGCCTCTTATCTTTAGGCAGTAACTTTAAAAAATATATATTATTTTAACTTAGCTAGTGTAGCTTTTAACTAATTTTAAGACTTCATTTAAATACAAAATTGATATGCGACTTCAAAAATCCGGCATCAATCTAACCTTTTCTCTCTTTTTACACTTACATCGTATGTTGTGTAGGAGGAGTCGTGTAATCTTTTTAAAAATCGAAGATGGATTTACAACAGAACCACACAACAGAATTCCGTTACATAATGGCATAATAGGAGGGGCATTATTTGTGGAAAATTTTAATTGTGTTAAACTATTTCACCTATAATAAAATTAATATACGTTGCTTTGGTTTACTATAAATTATTTTCTGTGTAATAGAAAATAATTTTCCATATTGCTGAATTAGATGTAATGTTTTAATTTTCTTAACGGTGCACTTTTGTTACATTATTCTGAATGTGTTGGAAAGTATTTCATAATCTATGCTTAACGCATGTTTTTTTCTTTCTAGTGTAATTTATCTATAACTGCACATTTCTATTCATTAAAAGAACAATAAGTTTTTATATTGTCTATTGTAATTACATATACATATAAATGAAAATCATGAATAAACTGCATAAGCATTGGTTTAATTTTACACTTACGAGTAAATGAAATACGAAATTTTTTACCGTACTTCATTAGCTTTAAATTTTTTTTAAATCTATGATGTTAAAATATCTGACAATTATGTAACTATGTGCAGTGTTTATATATTTTTATAATTAATACAACAATATAACCACTTGAAGAGTTTAATTATCATAGAAAAGAATTATAATTAAAAATCAAATGACTTTTAAAATAATTTTATACCTGACTTAAAACATTTTTGTAATTAGAACTCTATATTATACGTCTATGAATAACGATTTAGAATTTTTTTTATAAATTAACGACTGGACACTACTGAGAGTGGACACACTGTATATTTAGCAGATATCAGACAATATCATAAACTTACCTTAATGTAATACTGTCTTTTCAATAAATGACTGCAGGAAATATAAATAATTCTATTTCTTATGATATAAGTAAGTTATAATTAGACCAATGATCTTATGGAGTTGAGTTATCAATCAATTTTTATCTAAAATTGCCATTTGTATTGTCAATCTTTTCGTGATATGGGGATGTTTTTAATTTTTTCAAATAATCAGCAACTGAAACCATTCCTTAACAATTTTGATTACGATAACGTTTACGTACAATAAACGAAAAATTTCGAATCAGATACTATTGTTCTCTTAAAGTATTAATTTCGAGTGCAAAATTACAAACTAAAAAGTAATAAACCCATTGAGATCTTGGCGAGATAAAAAGCGATGAGCTGCTGAAAAATTTCACCTATTTGTTTATAGGAAGGAGTGCAGTTTTAAACAACCTTATTGCTTATGGAAGAAGAAATTCAATTAAAGTTGGCAAAAAATATGTTGAAACAATTAACAAATATGAATCACTGATGTTTTAAATTAAATACCCGTAAAAAAGTTTCTTTAACCTTTTGAAAGGCAAGTAATTGTGTTTCAGTAATGTTAATTCACCCCGAAAGAAAAAAAATCGTATATATATTTATATTTAAGTCTAGGAATTTTAGGCAAAATTTGGGAGTTGAAAATATATCGACTTATAAAAAGGTAATAAAAACATAAATTTTTCGCAGATAAGCGGTGAATGGGCAAGTCTTTTAACCCTTTATGCATTGACGGTACTTTTAAATACCATTGAAGAAAACTTTATATAAAACGTATTTATTCCGTCTATTAATAAAAGTTTTTTATTCTTTCCACACAAAAAACTCTTCTCGATCAAATTTAGACAGAATAGAGAAACAGTCGACGCTGAATATTTTCAAAAACGATAGTTTTATTGTTCCTTTTTCTAGGTATTTCTTTTCTTTCTTTAAATAAAATTATATGAAACATATTCAACTTTAAAAGCATTTCTATTTATAGAGAGGATAATGGTGCATTTAAACTCATTGCAATTTTAAAAATTGCGATATTTTCACAAGTGAAATTTTGGTTAATTAATCAGATTATTTTTGTAAATATTTCACAAAAAATTGTAACTACCGATATATTTAATCAGTTTTAATGAAAAAAATATCTAAATTCCACAATAGTATTATGTAAAAAATCCAGTATACCTTCAGATATTAAAGAAGATAATTATTGAGTTGGATGAATTTCTTGATAAATAATTCGGTAGATAAGAGATTAAGTAATCACCTATGGGCATATGGGTCTAAGTTATGGAAAGAGATAAACGCGGACAATGGTCGTTTCTCTATGATTGATAAAAAAAAAATCTATGATTGAAATAAAAAACTTTCAACAATAATGTTCCTATAATTGTTTTGCACCCATATTCTCTTGGGAAAGAATTTCCTTCAATTTAGGGGCTTTTTTTTCAACATTAAACTATTTGGATGTGCCAAACAAAAAACTTTCCTCTATCTCATACGTACATTTTAATATTTTCAAAAATAGTTACTCATTTTAATATTTTAATAATTTTAAGTCAATACCATACGAACTTTGGTTTTCATCTTAAATTTCTGCTTCAATCAATTAATCGGAGTAAAAACGAATTTCCGACTCTACACGAGCCGATGAATAACAGAATGACAGGCAGATTTTTTTTTTAATTCAGGGAGGACCTATTTGCCTTACCAAAAAATAATTATATGCAAAAATTTTAGTTCAGTTCTAGGACTAACTTCATACACTTTTAGGTGGTTGCAGTATTAAAAATGGCATAAAATTGGCTATTGCAGCGCCCCCTTCCGGCGGTTTTTTTTTCAAATTAAGGGAGGACCAACTAGCCATAGCCGTACACTTACACAAAAAATTTGGTTCAATTCGCTGTATAAATTCATATACTTTTGGTCGGTACGTTAAAGCGTTTCATGATTCTCATTTTTATGAAATTTAAGTAAAAACAATTCTTCATCACAACAGATTTTCTCTGCCCCCCCCCCTTTACCCAATATCGCAAATTGTCCCCAATGTATAGCATGATTTTAAATTTTAAAATGTACATTATTTAAATTTATTTACTGCTTGGAATGTCTGCACCAGAGCTATAATTGTTTACTTTCTACCAATTTCCTTTGCGATTTCTATTTAAGTTTTATGAAGTTAGTAGATAGTATCTCGTTCAGACATTTAAATGTATTTTTTAAGTTAAATGCGTTCAAGATAGTCAAATTTATATACATATCCTTTATAGTTGTTTCTCGGGTAAAAGATTCTTCGCATGACACATAACAGAGTAAATAAAATAAAAATCTCACTAAAAAACTTTCAAAGGCAGTACAAAAAGTTGAAAATCTTTACATTAGAAAAATTATACTGAATTTTAATATTATAAAAATGTATAAAACTGTTTCAAAAAATTATTTGTATCTTTTTATCGGTGTTAAATTTATTCCAAGCTTTTGATTAGGAAATTTTTTAAAATTCAATTTAAAAAAAAAAAAAAGATTTTTAAAAATTTTTCTTATATTATATTTTTGTTTGGTTTGCAATATTTGCACTTTTAAAAAACTGATAAGGAATGAGTGAGTTAAAAATTTGGAATTGTGAAAAAAATTTGAGAAAAATTTGTCATTTGTCACTTTGACATTAACATCGTGACGAAACTGTGATAAAAGCGACGTTGTGACAGAAGTGTTTTTTAAAGTAAATAACATGTTTTGAAGAATTTTTGTAATTTTCTAAAGATTTTTAAGAAAGTCACATTTCAGTCACAATGTGACATCACTGAGTGGTGGTATTTTGGTCACAGATATGATGTGACCACAGTGACTGACGTATCACTGTGACCATGCATGCTATGAGGGCAATTAGACATGATCGAGACTTGACTACGTGGTGCTAATAAATTCTATAGATTATATACAAGGGTATACAAAAGAATTCTTAAGCATTATTCAGGATGAGTGTTAATTGGATAAAGGTGTTTTCTTTTTATTTGAGCTATGCACTTCGAAGCTCAACTTTATTTGATACACTAACAGATGCTTTTAGAATATAAATGAAATCACGTGCAAGACTATGCAAAAAACTGGATACAATGCCCCCTATGATTTTCTGAAAGTGTGATTTCAGTTGTTAAAAGCATATTTTTGACAGAAATACATTTTAAAATATTATGTAGCATGTGTAAAAAATGTAGGAAACTATACAGAGCTTTACCCCCCCCCCCCAAAAAAAAATTAATTTCCTTTAATTGGTAAAGATTTCTGAAAGCGAATTTTGTACTACAATGCTAGCATTTGCTTTTTAAATTACATTTTAGAAGACTATATAGAATACAGTATAAAATGTACAAAATTATAGATCTTACGGAAGAACGCAGCAAATAATTTATAACATGTTTTCCGGCTATGGTTTCTTTTGCCTTTGTATCTTTTCAGCTTTCTTGGCGCTGATGGAGGTGAATGGGGATTTTACAGTTTGGAAATATTTCTATATTTATAATTAAGAACATCACATTTGCACATTTTATACAGGGTGTCCAGTAAATGACTGACCCATTTTGAATTTAAATAAATAATAATAATATTAATAATAATAATAAAACAAAAAACAAACAAACAAGGAAAAAAAACCGGTTTGACATAAAAATGTGCGGTTGTCTGCATTGTTATCAGAAAATCAATAAATTTTTAGATAAGCACGTTCTTAAAATAGTTCAATTTTCGGCCAAGAGTTCGCGCTGGCGGCGACAACAGGCCGTTGAATTTCAGACATTATTCTAGTTATCATACGCATGAGATTTTCGGCTCATTTCGCAGTGTCGAATCTCAATCGATATGTTAAATCGACACTACACTTACCTGCAGAAATAGAGTTTCTTTGTTGGAAAGAGATTTAAAATAATATTTATGATTGAATAATGCCTATTATACTTAATAAAAACCAACAAAATATTCATTGACTTTTCACACATGTACCATAAGTAAAATTGTATTCAAAAAATGATTTTGTAACCGGTTAACGGATTCTCTTTTTCCCTACAATAAACTGAAAATATGGGATAAACACCGCTTTTTTAAGTTAAAAAAATCTTAATATTTAATCTAAACATTTCCTCCTTTAAATAATATGAAATTGTATTTAAAAAAAATTAGTGATGTCAAAAAGCTTTAAGAGATGGATCGAGCAAACTCTTCTTGCTTCTACGACATGTAGTGAAATCAGAAGTTAAAACAGTAGTACGCAAATAGTGGTGGCAAGTTCCCTGTCTAAAATAAAAGCGGGACAGTGACTTATAAGTCAGCACTTAAAAAATATATATTAAACCTTAGAATAAATAAATATTAAAAAATTACTGGAACATCAGAGTTTTCTATACATAATTTTTGAAAAGATTTTACAATCAGTTTTTTGAAAATAATGTTCATTATTTCACATCAGATGCAAGAGGAATTTTTAGAATTCTTCTTTACTTTCTTTTGCTCATGACGAATAATTAAGGAAAGAAGGAGGGAGGACGAAATATATATTTCAGGATCTATGATATTCTTTATAATAAAATTCTGAAAAGGGGTAACTCGCAGGATATAAAACAGGTAATTTTTTTTTAAAATCTTTTTAAACATATCCATTTCAGCATAGATATGTTTTCAGTTGGTGGTGGGGGGGGGGAGGGGGACGGGAGACGTGTGTGTAAAAGTCATCTTAAAATCTCTCGTGGCTTTCGTAATAAAAATTTCAGATGTGTTAAATGTCAAAATATGAATGTAATGTAGGGATGAATTCGGTTTTTGGAAAAATGAACAATATTTCGTTTTAGGCAGGTTTTCGTCCCAACAGCTAGTTTTGTATGATACTTTCTCAGTCGAAACCAATATATTTTTTTGCTTTTAAAATAGGATTTGTTATAAACAGATTCCTTCATCCTAAGGTTTGATATATTTTTATGTGCCAATTTATAAGTCACTGTTCCGCTGTTTTTTTAGACAGGGAACTTGCCGCAACACTATTTCCGTACCACTGTTTTAAGCCCTTAACTGATTTCACGGCACGACGTAGGCAAGAAGAGTTTTCTTGATCTATAACTGAAAGCTTCTTAACATCACTAATTTTTTAAATACAATTTCACACTATTTAATGGAAGAAATGTTTAGATTAAGTATTAAGGTCTTTTTACTTAAAAAAGCGGTGTTTATCCCATATTTTCAATTTATTGTACGTAAAAAGAAAATCAGTTAACCGGTTACAAAAACATTTTTTGAATACAATTTACTTATGGTAAATATGTGAAAAGTCAATGAATATTTTGTTGATTTTTATTAAGTATAATAGGCATTATTCAATCATAAATATTATTTTAAATCTCTTTCCAACCAACGAATTCTATTTCTGCAGGTGAGCAGAGTGTCGATTTAACATGTCGGCTGAGATTCGACTCCGCGAAATGAGCCGAAAACCTCATGCGTATAATAACTAGGGTAATGTTTGAAATTCAACAGCCTGTTGCAGACGTCAGCGCCATCTGTTGGCCGAAATACGAACTATTTTAAGAAAGTGATTATATAAAAATTTATTGATTTTCTGATAAAAATGCAGAAAATCGCACATTTTTATCTCAAATCGTTTTTTTTTTTTTTTTTTTTTTTTTTTTGTTATTTAAATTCAAAATGGGTCAGTCATTTACTGGACACCCTGTAATTCTATGAAATACTAAGAAAACAATTTAAAATAAAATATTTAAGTAAAGTTATAAATATTGCACAAAATCCCTGTAAATTCAAATTTAATTAATCCTTCTAAATCCTTCAATCGTTCTAAATTCCTTCAAGAATGTGTTAAATGATTATGTATATCTTTCAATTTAGTTTAAACAATTAACATAAAATGCTTTAGAATGTTAAATTTTTCTGAATTCATTATGCGGTAGATAAAGGGCTAAAATGCTTAATCTTAATAAATAGCAACCAATAATAAACAATAGTGTTTTAAAATAGAACGAAAATTGAATTGAAAAAATTGTGAGTGTTAGATGAAAGAAATCCATATAATATAAATCCTTAAATTGGCAAAATATAGGAACTTCTTTTACGTAAATCCATCGTAATTTGAAAAATTCGCTTTCTAGCACCGGGGCTCGAACTAAGAGCCTTCTGCATACTAGCGATATGCTTTACTTTCAACGCATGATGTGTACACCGAAAACGTTGAAATTAAGGTTCTCTTTTGAAATTTAAACTGTAAAAATTAAGAGATGAAATTGAAAAACATTAATTTTAAATAGTAATTATAATAGTAATAATAATTAATAAATAGTAATAATAATTAAACAGCGCAATTTTTTCAAAATTTTATGATTTGCCATTTGACACGAGGTATTTATTCAGCTGTAAGTACACAAAATTTGAAGTCTCTGACTTACACAGTCTTTCTGTACGGATACTGTGACAGACAGACGAGAGAGACGAATAGAGTTTTGTTAGATGAACGAAATATTTAAAAACTTCCCAACTCATGTACTAATAGAATGACTGACTTCGCGAATGACAATATCAAAGATGGTGTCAAAATTAGCTATTTGTACTGAGAATTTCAAAGTTCAATATCAAGAAAAGGCTGTCTTGATAATGGAAATTCTGTAAGCTTTTAAACAAATGTAATTATTATCTATATAATGACAGCCTAAGTCACATGACTGTCATCAACAGTTCCGGGCTACTCGATTCACTTTTGATGCTATGCGGCCAATTTTGTACTTTTAAGTTAGTAGGTACAGGTAATAAGTTGTTAAATATTATATAGATTATTATTATGAAGCACAAAGTATTTGGCTATCATCAACAGTTTGCTGAGATGACCACTTTGCTATGCATATGCCAAGCGGCCAGTTTTATTTAAAATTATTTTTTCGAACAAAACTGCATGTAAGTTACACTTTTATGAAGATCGTTTGAAAACAACAACATTTGAGAGATGAGTTACATTGAAGTATATGTATATTTTGAGATTACAACAGTGAAAATTAAATTAGCAACCCAACATCTCTTACTAACAAAGTAAACAAAAAAGATTTATTTTTCAATGAACAGAAAAAATGGAGGTAATAATTAACATAGCATGTTTTCCACAATGAATTTTGCCGTGAAAAATAATTTGACCGTGTAATCCAATTAAACTTTAGTATTATTCTGTTAGGTGATGTACTGTATATCTCAACTTTCAAAAAGTTTTCCTGACAAAGCAAAACGTAAATAAGCCCAATTCATGTAATATTAAGGAAACACATAAATAGTTATGACAAAACCGCACGCGATTGCAGACGAAATTACTATTACTACAATGCATCTCCGTAATTCTTTTTTTCTATAATATTAAGAAATATATGCAACAGAGATAAGCATAATATAAGATAGAACTTAGTACCATATTTACTCTGTAACAATTTGGAAAGTTAAAATATCTAGATTAAAAGGCGTTTCTGATAATATGTCTATTGCCAACAGTTTTTAAAAAACATAAAATGCACTCGCCTAGTTACAAAATCCACTCGCCACTGGCGAGCAAAATAATGTAATTCCCCCACCCCTGGATATAGTTGTTGCGATTCTCAGCAAAGGTTACATTTTCTTGACTCGCCATTTAACATTTTTAATTTTCGAGTGGTAAATTAAAATAATTCTTCGATGTTGTAATTAAATATCACAGCTTATGGTATCATTTATTATTTTCTTTTCCGCTTTTCTTTAAAAAATGAGTAAATATTGTAAATTTTAAATGTTTCAGTTTTAAACGAAAATTGCTATTATTATTATTAGAGCTTTGAGGTGTAGGTGCTGAAGCAACATGACAGCAAGACCTCAAATGACCACAAATGAAAGATGTGTATTTTAAATAAAATAAGTGAATGAATGGGGGTATTTTATGGTACTACTTGATTAACCCGTCCACTAAAAAACTATCGCCAAACTATTGTAGTAAATGCGAATAATGGATGATTGCAAAAGTTTCATTCACTTGACATTGCATAAACACGATACACGAAACACGTGTTTGTTACATCAGAAAGTGATTTTTAATTCGACTTTTTATTTGTATTTTTATTAATGTTTTACTAATTTATTTGATCTTTCGTCATTTAAAATAAAATTATGTATTGTTCTTTATGTTGTAAATTATGTAATTATGTAGAATTTCGTAAAATTGATCCACCATTTCATCAGATAGTATTTTATATCTTAAATGAAATCAATGAAATGTGAAAAAATGCGGCGGGAACATTGTTTGGTGATTTATCTCCCTGCATGCAGCTAAGATAAATATACCGAATTTTTGATTTCTCTTCTAGAATCTTAAGGAAGGCAAAGGATTGAATAAATAAATTAAATTATGAATCAAAGAAACTAAAAAAAAAAACTTAGTATTGCATTTAAGAGCGACCAAACTGGTCGCCAAGGGCGGCTAGTATAAAATAATAGCATTTAATTTCCCATCAAACGGCAAAAAAAATTCCCATCAATTTTAGCTGTTTTCTTCGAAAATTTGGTGATTATTTTTTTTTCTTTTGGGACTTTAAAACCACCAGTAACATTGTACAGCTTAACTTTCATTTTATGTAACTGTTCATCATTGGAAATTAAATGCTAATAATCAACTTAACCCTTTATCTACCGAATTATGAATTCATGAAAATTTTACATTCTAAAGCATTTTATGTTAATTGTTTAAACTAAATTGAAAGATTTACATAACCATTTAATACATTTTTGAAGGGTTTTAGAAGAATTGAAGGATTTAGAAGGATTAATTAAATTTGAATTTACAGGGATTTTGAGCAATATTTATAACCCAACTCAACTCTTTTATTTTAAATTGTTTTCTTAGTACTTTGTAGAATTACAAAATGTACAAATAGGATGTTCTTACAATAGGAATATGTAAATATTTCCGAATTGAAAAATCCCCATCCCCCTCCCTCAACGCCAAGAAAGCTGAAAAGATACAAAGGCAAAAGAAATCACCCTTTAAAAATATTTTTGTTTTGTGTAACCAATAATGCTTTTTGAATAAAATAAAGTAATGTATCTGTAACTCATTCTAAACAGTATTACAGCTAATCGACGCATTAAAAGAGTTTTATAATAAGTAATTTTAATGGTACTTATAAGTACCGTCAGTAGATAAAGGGTTAAGGCATACGTTGTAATATGCAGAGAAAAAGATTATGTTTAAAAAAGAGAAGTCTAGTGCAATAGGATTAGAGAATATTCTTCATTGAAGTATCCTATGTAGTGATAATAGATTGGCTAAATCTGTCACCTGTCACATAAATTTAATTAAAATTGTCTTTTTGATTAAAGTTTTCCTGAATAAGTATACTAGGATATTTATATTCATCATTATAATAAAAAGGGCCTTTAAATTCAACATTTCAATGTAAAATGTTCTGGCTCTTTCAAATTTAAGAGCTGCAAGATGTCCAAAGTTCTAAATCTCTCTTTCTTTTTCAATATTACACATAACTGATAGCAATATAAGTAGTTTTCGCAGCTATATTTAATGAAGGAATAAATACGCAGGTAATTATCCTTAAAAGAAATATGCGGGTGTTTTGCATCACGAGTACAGGTCAAAAATCGAACCTATGACATTTGGCTTTAATTGTCCCTATCATATATTTTCACTCATCTGAAAAAAATATATATAGTAATTCGATTTATATAAAGTGTTCCAGGAGTCTATGTCACATTTTAAAATTCAATACAAAAACTACGTAATTGCTCTGGAAGTGCAGTTTAACCGCTGCCCTAATTTGTCTCGTACGTAGAGTGGCAAAAAGTCGGTTTATTCCCGGGTTCATTTCCAATAAACCAGGTTTATTCCCAGGTTTACTCCCAAAAAACCGAATTATTCCAAAAAAAAATCCGGGTATTTTCCAGGTTTATTCCTAAAAACCCGGTTTATTCCCAGGTTTAAACCGGTTTTTTTCTAACCTTTGCACGCTACCCGTATGTCATACGGGGGACGTGTTTTTGCCAATCATGGTTTGCCTGTACCATGTATGTGCATCCATATGCCAATCATGATTTATTATTCTCACCAGTAAATTTTTATTGTAAATTTTGCATTATTTAATTCGAGCATCTTCCCGATCCAATTAAACAAAAATCACTGTTTTGAAAAACCGGTGATAAAACATTAAAAGTTCTGTAAAAAGCATAAAAAATAACCATTATTAGAAAGATTTTTTTTTCAAAAATATTGATCAGTTAAGTGGTTAAACTAATATGCTTCGCACGATTAAAAGTTTCTTGAAAAATATAAAAAAATTAGTTTCAAACGTTGCTCATATGTGGCTCTAGTTCAAATTATCAGATTTAAACACAAAACAATCAAAATAAACAGTTACAGATAATTTGTTTTGCTCTTCCATCAACTTTGCTCGAGCTGCAAACGACAAATACATTGAAATATACTACCTTTGACAATAAAGTTCGGTGAATGAATTCAGAACAACCGTTCTAGCAACACTAAGGAAACAAAACGCTGCACCAGCCCAGAGGCAAATGTTGACAATCTTCCCTCACTGTTGTTCAGTTGAGCGTCGTTTATGTTCTGTGTAAGACGTACTTTACTAAGTGCTTGTTCAGTGTGTTGGTTCTTAACTGAGAACAGGAAAATGAACGAACTAAAGATCAGTTTAAAGATTGGTTTTAGGTTTTGCAAGACAACGAAAGAAATTCGTGATGGGTGGTGAAAATTGAACATCCACCATACTCGCCAGATCTCAATCCTCCAGACGTTTTCCTATTTTCACGACTCAAACTCTCTTTGAAAGAGATTCGACCATATTGCTGACATCCAATGAAACGTGACGAAGTTTTTGAACTGCATTCCGAAAGAATACTTCTTGCGAATTTCCCAGGACATGTATTGCAGATATCAGCCGTGCATAGTTATGGGATATGACTATTTCAAAAGATGGTATGATAACTTTCGTTAATATTTCACCTACATTAACGTTACAGGACTATTCACCGAACTTTATTGTCAAAGTTCGGTGTTAAACTCGGGTATAAAGTAACGGGTTGCACCCAATAAGTACGACTATTATAATCCAAGAGCCGACAGCACAAAGCCCTATATTATCGAGCAAAAAAAAACCCTTTTTATTTTCTAGAAGAGTAGTAATAAGGGAATCTAATGATCCACATCTGCCGGAACCAAAGTAGTGTATAAGCCGAAAGTGAATATCACTAGTGGTTGACTCGTAGGCTTAGCAATGTATTTTCCTGCAACCATTTTCCATGTTTTCATACTTTTGATTGTAGAACAAACACAATGCTAAACCCAGGAATCAATCGCTAGTGGTATTCATTTTTGGCTTATGCACCACTTCCCTTCCGGCAGACGTGGATCATTAAATTCCCCTATTACTACTCTTCTAGAAAATAAAGGGTTTTTTTTCCTGTGCTCGATAACATAAGATTTTATGCTGTCGGCTCTTGGACTATTACTTGTTTTGAACTAGTCTTTAAAGTGTTCAGGGCACTTTTGCACCACCCTATATGCTTTATTTGAGTTTATAAAAGACTTTGCTCTCACAGAGACATTTTATCGTGCAAAAAAGTATTTATTTTTCAAAACATTTTTTTTTCATCACAGAATTAGACAACAACTGGAAGAGACAAAGCTGGCTTGCGTTTCCTGGTGGGAGCAACTTTCCAAAAAGATGAAGACTGACAAAAGGTTGAAGTTGGATCACATACGGTACCAGAAGGGCAACAGTGGACTCCATCACTGCAACACGTCGCTGAAGCATACGGGCAGCATCCGTACTCACCGGTGGACAGTTTGCAGCAAGTACTACCGTCAGGGCAGTACGACTGGCCATCAGGGCAATACACGTTATTTACTTTCTTGGCTTTTTTCATGACCACTGAGCCAAGACCACGCGTTAGTGTTACCTTTTGAAAAGGTATTGAAGCAGTTTCACTGTCGCATGTTTCTTTATCCAGATTGCAAACTGTGTTTTGAGGACAGCAATGTTTTCCATCGGAACAGCATACGGCATTAGGTGCTGGACAGCAACCAACAAGGTCTGGGAATCCTGGGACGTCCGCAGGACAGCAGGTTGAAGCTAAAAATAAAAGAGAAATGTTTATTGAGAAAAATTCTCTCTAGTTGTGGAAATTCACATGGATCTGGATCCAACAGAGTCAAATCATTGTATTTAAAAACTAGCGTCGTGAAGGAATTTTTACCTTGTTATTATTTAATAATAATTGTTATTAATATAAACTTAATTACTTATAAGATAGATATTATTTAATATATTCCTGAGATCCCTTCTTTAGATCAATAGACTGAACTTATCTTGCGTATGCGAAGTATATTTTGTTTTGTTTTTACTTATGTTTTCTATTCTAGTCAGTCATCTTTTTCTCTTTTAGACCAATCACCTCATCGAGTTCAGGGGTGAAAATCTAGTATCAATTAAATTTCGATTAGCACATTAAAACGCAATCGGCCTGCCAAGTCCTATCTTGGCGGAAAACACCTAAAAACCCGGTTTTAGCGGTTGACACGTAGGTTTACTATTGTGCTTTCCTGCAGCCAATAGTATGAAAACATGGAGGATTAGGAATTTGAAAACATAATAGTAAATCTACGAGTCAACCACTAAAATAGGGTTTTCAAGTATTTTCCACCAAGATATGACTTGGCAGACCGATTGCGTTCTAATATGCGAATCGAAATTTAACTGATCCTAGATTTTCATCCGTGACTGTGTGTGCTGCCGTTCCCATTCTATTTGAAAATTAACACGTCTGGGTTCGAAAAATCTCGTAGGTATATTAAATAATATATTTATTATTTGTAATGCCTTTTAAGTAATTAAATGTGCATTAAAGTTCATAACATGGATCTTATTAAACTTGTGAAGTGGGAGCCTGCATGGACGGAAATTTCCTGTCACTGCATTTTCGAATTCAGTGAACTAAATTCAATTTTCCCAATTTTCCCAATTCCAATTATCGCAGCCTACGGCATTTCTGCATAAATGAAGATTATAAACATGAATAAAAAAGAGACTAAGATTAGTATTTTTGGTCACAGAAATCTTCCATAAGAGTGTAAATTATTATTATGTAGAAGTTCCTTCGGGCCGGGCCAAAATTTTAATTTTCTTTCCGGGCCGGACTCGGGCCATATTTCAGCTATTATATCGGGCCGGGCCAATATTTTTTTTTGTTCGGGCCGGGCCAATCTCGGGCAAATATTTTTTTCGTTCGGGCCGGGCCGGTCTCGAGCCAATATTTTTTTTTGTTCGGGACGTGCCGGTCTTGGGCCAGGAATTTTCGGCCCGTGCAGACTCTATGTCTCTGAAAAGAAGTAAAATTAGTGTTGAGCCTATGGAGATAAATTTCATTCCATGAAAAAAAGGATCGTTCATGGAGGTGGTCGCAAAGGGAGATTTCACTATATTTATATAATTACGAACGGACATAAAAATGTATTCAAGAATGTGTCAGGAAACATCTTTAAAAAACTTTTAAAATTCTGACTTTTGAGTCAAATTTTAAATAATCCATTTAAAGCTTGCCTCAAAAGTCAGAAATTTAGTCAGATTATAATAAATTTGATACTTACAAGCGGGACATGGATTGGGTGAGCATCCTTTCGATAAAACCAAATAAGCCTGAATACATAAAACTAAAGCAAATAATGCTTTCATGTTGAATCTGAAATACATATATGGATAAAATAAATAAGAATGTATGGAAAATTAATACAAGTAAAAACTGAAAATATCATTCCATTTACAGTGTACCAAACAGTATTTATACCTATAAAAATTTTAAATAAAGCCCTTTTATACACTGTAAAAAAATCCGTTAAATTTACGGCAAAACTTGTAGTAAAATTAGATGTAATAAAAAATGTACATCTAATTTTACGGCAATTTTTATGGCAAAAACTGTTCACAACATTGCTGCCAGGAGTTTTTGCCGTAAATTTAACATATCTTTTAAAAAAAAATTACAGAAATACAGATAATTTAATTTACCAGTTAAAAAAATATAAAAATTACTTAAAAAACAAGACATTGAACGTTTCGAAATTATTCAAAGCTCCTCATCAATAATGTAAATAACACATAATAACGAGATATAACATAATTCAATTTATACATGTATACATACGGTATACAGTAGACTCCTTTAAATCCACACAGCTTGGGACCACGTGTTGTGGAGATTTTAAAATTTTGCGGATTTCTAGTCATTGATTTATTTAAAATATTTAGACAGTAATTTGAATGAAATAATGCAATCAAAATTATACTGAATACTTACAATAAAATAAAATAATCAAGTAAAATAATAAACTACAGTGATAAAAAGTAAAATACGTAATTTAAACACTGATTAAAATATTAAAGTTTCAAGTAAATAATTAATAATGTGTATTTGAATATGCATTAGATAAGATACGATTTCTTTGAAATATTCAATGAAACTTTCCTTATGAAAAGTACTCGTAATAATAACCAAAAAAGTTTAATTAATGCATAAATGTATTTGGTAAAAAGATTGTGATTACCAGTGATATTAGCAATATCTTAATTTTTTTTTAAAATAAATTTATACTCCTTTTATGGAAAATTGCAAGTTCAATCAATATATTAAGAATTACACATTAAAATCCATAAGAAATGAAAAAAAAAAAAAAAAACTATAGAATTCTGTTATTTCTCCCCATTATCTAAAATGAAAGTTTCATTGTTTACATCTGTAAACATGTGCGGATTTTAGATTTTCGGATTTGAAGGAGTCTATTGTATTAAACAAGTTGGAAATCGCACGTGAAGCGTAGCAAATAAGGTGCGTTCGTACGATAACGAAGTTTTAAAAATAGTCAGATCTTGCTGTTAGAGGTCTGCACGGGCCGAAATTTCCGGGCCCGGCCCGAAAGTTAAAATTTCGGCCCGGGCCCGGCCCGGCCCGAACGAAAGAAATATTGGCCCGGCCCGGCCCGAACGAAAAAAATAATGGCCCGACCCGGCCCGGCCCGAAAGTTAAAATTTCGGCCCGAGCTCGGCCCGGTCCGGAAAAAAGTTTTAAATTCGGTCCGAACCCGACCCGGCTCGAGTGAATTTCTACAGTACATTGATCTTTAATCTTATGGAAGAGTTCTGACCAAAAAAAAATTATATTAGTCTTATTTTTCCATGTTTATAATCTCCATTTATGCAGAAGTGCCGTAGGCTGCGATATTTATGGTTTTAAATGAATCTTTGTTTGTTGTATGTAAATATTTCAGCAATCACTAGTATTATTAATCCATATTCCCTGTAATGGAGACAAAAAATCGAAAAAGCGGTATATGGTAAAATTTTCAAAGACGAAATCGCTTTGGAACGAAAAAAAAAAAAAAACTGCATTCCATTCTTAACACATGCAAATGTTTAATATATTTTTTTTCTCCCGTATTGTTGTATTCATTTTGCATGGATGAACATTTTAAAAGACACTTACAGTTTTCAGTTTTTAAAAAAAATCTGTCATAATTATGTTTTTTTTTGTTTGTGTGTTTAATTCTATTTTAAAACGCCTAGTAATCTACGATTCTTTAAAAGGAATAAATTCTAATGTTTAATTGTAGAATAATGGCGGCTTAAAAGTATATGCTTTTTTTGCAGAAATTTTTGGACAAAGCCAAATATTACTGATTTATAAAAAGTCGAGAAAAGGATTTTCATATAGGAAGATATGGAACTGATTATTTTGGTCCATGAAAACTAGGAAGAATGGAATCAGTCTCGGCTTCGTACAGAAAAAAAAAGGTTAGGCCCGGCCCGAAAAGATTAGTGACTAGGCCCGGCCCGGCCCGAGTCTTCAGAAGTAAGGCCCGAGCCCGGCCCGGCCCGAATGCCATTATTGGAAATCGGCCCGAGCCCGGCCCGTGCAGACCTCTACTTGCTGTTATAATAGACAGTACTTCGGATACAATGTAGTGGTCGAAATCTTTTTTGTGTTCCTGTAAATATACAGGAATAGTAACTCTTATTACACCTCAGCAACGTATGTCATATTCATAAAATGTGAAATAGTTTAATATAATTAAAACGCGCACCAAACAATGTTCTCCCTGTACCTTTATGTAATGGAATACTTTTGTGTAGCCTTGTAATTTAATAATGAATTTCTTTGCATCACAGATTGTAATATATGTATATTTTAGTACCCATATACTTCATAGGTACATGCCAATTCTATTATATTCGAAAGAGTTTAACATCAATAAAATACTCTTGAAACTATTTTTTTCCTATTGATCGTAAAGTAATGAAATACTTTTGATTGTCCCACTAATTAAACTATACATCCGATTTTAATAAAAAATTTAAAATAACTCGACAAAATTACGCTAAAATTATACATTTTAAATATAGTGCGATTTGGTTGTGCCGTTTTTGCTTTGTTATATGCGGGCAGACAGACGGACAGATCAACTGACAGACTGAACGACGAATATAGGTGTTAGTTACTCATATAATTACAGACGCACCTAAAATTACTCAGATCTTGATGTAATAGTACTAAGTATTTCGGATACAGTTTAGTAGCCAAAATCTTTTGTATGCCCCTCTAAATACTATCTGCTTTCTTTTATACAGTAAATAACTTGTAGTATTCCTCAGCAACGTATATAAATCTCATGAAATGTTAAATAGTTAATTACAATTAAAACGCGCACCAAAAAATGTTCTCCCTATACCATTATGGAATGGAATACTTTTATGTGGCCTTGTAAACCAATAACAAATGTTCTTTGCACCACAGATTGTGCAAAATGTATGTTATAATATGTACTTCATCGATGCATATCAATTTTATTATGTTCGAATAAGTGTAACACCATTAAAATGCATTTGAAACTTTTTTCCCCATTGACCGTAATGCAACGGAATACTTTTGATTGTCCCTGTAATTAAGCTATTCATCCGAATTTCATGAAATTTGAAATGACTCGACAAAATTATGTAATAAATATATATTATAAATTTCAAACGATTCGGTTGTGTAGTTTTTGCGTTGTTACATGCGAACAGAAGGACGGACAGACAGATGGACTGAACGAGAACTATAGGTACTACGTATTTACATAATTACGAACGCACCTGCAAATGATTTAATTATGTTTAGGATTGCAACACATTAAATGGAATTTGCTTTTTACCAGGTTAGCTATCTAAGAGTGATTTATCAAAATAACAACTGCTGTTCCTCAGTTGTAAAGGCAGAAATTTGTTAACTGTTTAATTTTTAACATAAAATGTATAATATGAACTTTAAAGTGGTCAGGCTTACTTAAAAAATGATTATACTATAGATGTTAAAAGATAATTTTATTTAAAATATCTTAGTACTTTCAAATCTTTAAACAGGTTCTTCCTCAGAGAATAGTAATATAGTTGATTATTTAATCGCCTTTTAAGTAAGTCTGAACACTTTAAAGTTCATATTATACATTTTATGTTAAAAGCAAGGCGAAAATTGCATTCCGTCATACATTTTATATTTATATTTATTGTTTAGTTTTTCGTTAGTAGTTGAAATCTCATGTAGAAACAATCCCAAAATGTGGTCTTTGACTGATTAGAAATATGTTTGCTTGTTTTTACTACATTTGTATTTGTTTGAATTTCAGGAATCTCATTGTTTGAGATAACAGACATAAGTAGAATTAGCAAGATTTTAACTTAAAATGATTTTTTTCACATATATTCGAAATTCGATTATTCTTTCGATATATATAAAAAAATTGTAATTTAACAAATTACAACTGTTTAAAAAACGATATTTTCAAAGACTAAAATTTTAAGGACTTATAAATAAATTCTGTATTTAAAGAAAATAATAGAACTAAACAAAAACGTAATTTACTGAGCAAATTAAAAAAAAAAAAAATATTTCCTACACTATTTAATCCCGAGAACGCAACGATATTAAGATAATTGATTTAGTTATTTATACATTTAATATTTTTTAAAAATAAGTTAAACCAAGTGAACATTAGAAAATAAAAATGAAATTCAAACAATATGATACTTAAACAACCTAAACCTTAGATTCCGTTCAAATTATATTGAACATTTACTTTTTAATTTTAAAAAGAAGTGCAATTTTTTAAAAAAATATTGAAATAAATTTAAATGAACATTTTTGAATTTTAAGACATAGGAGATTCAAATTAAGTCAATGGGGTGTCTATATATAGAAGAAAATTCTTTTTTTTTTTTTTTTTTTTTTTTTTTAATTTGCTTTTGCTGCCCACTCGTTGGATAGACAAGTTTTTGTTTCCTAGTGGATTTTTTATACAGATACACCATTTTATATAACATTTCACATTCTCACAGACAAGAAAACTAATTCTATTGCGTCGTGCGCTAAAAATTCCATTTTAGTTCAGAATTCTTTCCCAAAATCTTATAAGGTTATACTTTTTATTTGCAAATTTATACATTTTTATTGGAAAATAAAGATTGGGTGTCACCCCTTAGAAGGACCTGGGCGGACCACTCTCTTCGCCCCCCGTTAGTTACGCCACTGAGCTGACCGCCAAGGATTTAGAGCACTGTACTTCAATGAATAGTCAATTAAATTTATCTTACCTTGAATCAGTATTGAATTCAGACACTTTTCTCCGGAAGGGATTTCAGTGGCTCCTGGGGGATATTACAGAGTTCCGGGGGGGGGGGGGGTTGTACTTTTTGATCATTGAAAATGCAAAAATTCAAATTTTCCGGGGGAGGACATTTCATTACTCCGGTGGGGGAATGTCCTTCCCGGGCCGCCCCCTGAATTCAACACTGTGTTGAATAATCCATTATAGCATTGGTAGACACTTTGTTATATTCAGTGCGGAGTATTATCAATTTTACCGATGCAAACTTAATTCTACAGCTACACTTAAACTAACAAGGAGAGGATACGAGGCTTGTGTCACCGAATTGGATGAACGTTTGTGTATCGATAGAGTATAGTTAGTATATAAATATATGGCAGCCATAAAGCGCAATACACAGGGGGTCTCTAGAAAATAACCCTTAAAGTTCATGCTATAGTTTATAATCGGATAAATTTCCGCCATCAGCAAGCGCCTCCGTGGCTTGATCGGTAGAGCGCTGGACTCGAGTTTTTTCCACCTGCGATCTAATCCGGCTCCAGCCTTTTTTCGGAACGAAAATTCACAGTGATTATCTTTGAACCGCAATTGAAAAAATATGCATGACAATTGAAATTTACGAAAAATATAAATTAAATTGACTTTTTTGTGAGATATAAATGCATTTTTAACGGCGAAATTTTGCATGTTTAAATATTTTATGTAAAAAAAAAAGTAATTTAATTTATTTGTCTATAGACCACAATTTTTATTTTGTTATTTAAAATTGTTTACATTTATTTCTATGAACAATCTACTAATTATTACAGACAAATAAATTAAATTCGTGAAATAAATGCGTGAATAATAATATTTTAATTTGTTTCATTATAGAAATATAATAAAACTGTATTATATAAACATATTAAACAAGAAAAAATTCCGAAAAAAATACTACATAGACGCTTATTCTAATTAAAAATCCAGAATCCAAGATTTAAAAAAAAATCATTTTAAAATATAAAAATCATATTGCAAATAAACCTGGAAGTATTTCAAGTATTTGCACGGAAAAAAAAATTAAAATAACATATTTGTTTACATATTTTAATTTATTTCTCTATTAAAAATAGTAGCAAATCACAGAAAAACACTAAATAATTTTAAATAACAACAAAAAATTTCAAGTCTATACATATATATAAAATAAATATGCTTACTTAAGAAAACACCATGTGTACACATTTAAATATGCGAAATTTCGCAGTTAAAAATGCATTTATATCTCACAAAAAAGTCAATTTAATTTATATTTTTCGTAAATTTCAATTGTCATGCATACTTTTTCAATTGCGGTTCAAAGATAATCACTGTGAATTTTCGTTCCGAAAAAGGTTGGAGCGGGATTAGGTCCCAGGTGGAAAAAACTCGAGTCCAACGTTCTACCGATTAAGCCACGGAGGCGCTTGCTGATGGTGGAAATTTATCCGATTATAAACTATAGCATGAACTTTAAGGGTTATTTTCTCGAGACTCCTGGGTATTGCGCTTTATGGCTGCCATATATTTATATACTAACTATACTCTATCGATACACAAACGTTCATCCAATTCAGTGACACAAGCCGCGTATCCTCTCCGTGTAAGAAATATTCTGAAAAGTTACAGCTTCAAGAGCAAATCAGAGACTAGCAAAATCAAGCATGGAAAAATCAAGGTTTAAATAAAGTTTATATTTAGCGCCATTAATTTTCTGGATGCTGATAAAAAGTTATATAGTTTCTCAACAGCTCATATAAAAAGCGCTGATTCTTTTAAAATGATCCTTTTTGTGTTATATAATACCAGCATTTAATGCCCTTGAAATAAGTTTTAGACAATCACGTAAAAAAAAAAAATATTTCATTTCCTGTTGTAAACACAAAATTGGAGAAATGGCGTATTCTATTCTTAATGAGAACTTATTGTATAATGTTGACACGCTGTAATTCAGGCCTGTCCAACCTTTTAGTAAGCAAGGGCGCACCTCAGCTCTTGGCACTCAATGAAGGGCGCCGTCATTCACTTTACCGAAAACACGAATCAATATTATAACAAAGTGTTAATGCAAACGCACGTCATAACATAATGCAAATGAATCTCACAGTGGCAGGCAAAAGGCGCTACGGTTCTGGAGTTAAATTAGTCGACTCTCGTTAATTCGAAATCAGATAATTCGAATCTTCGCTTAATTCGAACTAAACATGAAGTACCAAAATTTTCAATGACAGAATAACGTTAAACTTTTTCATTAATTCGAACTCATTTTCTCTTGACATCGTTTAATTCGAACTAACGAGAATTCCGATTTTTCATTCTTCTTTTCTTTCTCACGGATTTCAGATCATTTTAATAAATTTCTTTCTTTGATTTTTGTGAAAGTTGTTTCGAACGAGTATACATATAATGATATCCACTTTCTAATCTTTTAATTAGTTTATGTATTTACACATTCTAATTTAATATTATGTCATATTCTGATGATAACAGACATAATAAATTTAAAAAACACTATAACATTAATTCCTTTGTAATAGTATCATATTAAGCATGTTCTCATTTCATACTTTTCATAATTCGAACTTCGGATAATTCGAACATTTGTTGTGTCCCGAAGAGTTCGAATTAACGAGACCCGACTGTATATTAAATTACAAATTATACAATTTTCTATGAGAGGACCATCTCAAAAATGTTTGTAGAGTAAAATACCAGAAACTTTAATCGCGCCTATAATAAGATCAATAACTAATAAAAATGAATAAACATGGAAATCCTATACATTGCTATGCTTTTTTTTAATGTTAAAATATGTTATTTCTTATTTTGAAAGACTGAATTTAGTTTTATATAACAAAAACAAAGACAAGCATAACAGTGACCAATCCATTCGGATGGTTCCAGAGAGATAGTCTAAAAGTTCTTTCATAAATGGAAAGTATGATCAAATTTTTTAAGTAATGTAAAAAAAAAAAACAAAAAAAAAACCCTTAAAATTTCAAAAGTCTAGAAGGAATAATTAAGTTTTTTTTCCTTTGCATAAGATAGCCAATGGCCCAGTATGACACCATCAAAAAAGAAAAAAGCTAAATTTTTATGCAAATATATCTGGAAAATGTTGGGGGAGAGAGAAATGTGTATTTTCCTGTTACTTTTAATTATTATAAAGATTTATTTCAATTATTACCAAAATTACTATAACTTACCAAATTTAACCATCACAATTAGATTCCATAAACAATAACCACAAGTCGTGAATAAAAGCAAAATTAAATTTTCAAATGATGTTTTAAGTTTTTAACTCTTTGAAGGGAAGCAATTGTGTTAATCTAATATTGAACTCGCACCAAAATTTCAGAAGAAAAAATTTAAAATTAACGAAAGGCATTTTTATAACTATTTTTTTCATCTAAGATATAAAATTAAAAATTCTTTAAATGTTTCTGGTGGAAATCTTGATTACAATTAGGTGAGATATAATGTATCTCATCTCCCATCAATATGTTTTAATGTGTTTTCACACTTCTTGAAAATATCTCTAGTGCAAATATTAATGATTTTAAAAAAGAATTCTTTATAATTCAATTTTACTTCTAAAAAGTCTAACAGAAAACCTTCAAAGGGCGCCAAGAGAGGCTTGAAAGGTCACCATGGCGCCCGCGGGAGCCGCATTGGACAGCCCATCTGTAATTACACACAGTTCATTGATTCTTTCAATAATTTAAAGATAATGAAATCATTTTATTTCTAATATTTCCAGCATTGTGTTCTGAACCTTATTACTACAGTTAGTCAAAATACAGAGCAAGTTTTTCCTAGTTTCTGTAATTGTTTATCAATTGACCGATTTTTTCAAAGTACGGTGTGCATGTGCAATATTTCGTAAATAATTTTGTATGACATATTAGACATGCAAATTAGATATGACATTTTGTTATTTGTGAAATCAAAAAATCATAATTTAAACCAGAAAATGCATTTAATAAATGATATTAAATAAAAAGTGCATAGCTACAGGATACATTTTATGAACCCGTTCGCAACTGGAGGTTTTTATGAAATTTTCAAACTCATGACACCGATTTTTAAAAACGGAAAATTGTGCCTTATTGAAATGAGAAAATACATTGGTTGAATAAGGCAAATTTTATTTTTCTCCTCCAGAACTCTATAATGTCCCCCCCCCCCCCCGGAGCCACAGAAGTCCCTTCTGGAGAAAAGTGTCTGAATTCAACACTGAACATATGAATTATGAACTAGATTGCATTACACAAAATAAATCATTAAAAATTGTTATCTAGCCTTTAAAAGCCGATGGCTCACTCCAACGCTACTCAACTCTTTTTCTGAGCGCCTGGAAATCGAAATTTCTGTATAACGGAAAAGATGCGATTTTTAGAAAACTATGTGACTTGGAGTAATCCCTATAGTTTTCCTGCAAGGTTTAAATTAACTTCTACCATCCCTTTTTTAGATGCGTCCGTAATTATGTAAATACGTAGCATCTATAGTCGCCATTCAGTCCGTACGTTCGTCTGTCCGCATATAACAGAACAAAAACTACCCAGCTGAATCATTTGAAATTTGAAATATATAATTGTTGCATAATTTTGTCGCATCATTTCAAATTTCATAAAAGTCGGATGTATAATTTAATGACAAGGACAAGCAAAAGTATTCCGTTACATTATGGCCAATGGAAAAAAAAATGTTTCAAGTGCATTTTAATGTTGTTACACACTTTCGAACATAGTAAAATTGGTATGTATCTACGAAGTATATACTAAAATATATATTTTGTACAATGTGTGGTACAAAGAATGTTTGTTATTAATTTACAGGGCCACGCAAAAGCATTCCATTGCATAATAATATAGGGAGAAACATTTATCGGGGCGCTTTTTAATTATATTAAACTATTTCACATTTTACGAAATTGGTATACGTTGCTGAAACTTATTGCAGGTCACTTCCTGTATAATAGAAAGCAGACAGTATTTATAGGTACATACAAAAGATTTCGACTACTATACTGTATCCGTAGTACTGAATACCATTACACCAACCAAGATCTGAATATTTTTTAAATTTTGTTATTGAACGAACGCACCTCATTTGCTACGCTTGACGGGAAATTTGCAACTTGTTTTCATAATTTTAGCTTCAGTAGACTCAAAAATAGAGGAGGGGAACATATTTTTGCATTACATTTTCGACGATATCTCTGAAAATACGTTACCTAAAATTAAAAAAAAAATGTATTTTTGAATTTGACGTTGCGAAAACTTTAACATGATACCCCAGATACATTATTCTGAAATAACATGCTTGGAACATATCGTAACAATTTCGACGATATCTCTGGATAAAAAAAGAAAACTAAACCTAAAATTACATTTTTTTTGGCTTTATATCTTCCAAAGATAGTTCAGTGATATCCTTATTTTCTTCAAGTAATTTATTTACAGTCTCTACACTTTCCCTAATTATATTTGAGAATGGTGAATAACCTATAAATGTGTGGGTCAATAGCCTTTATTACTTCAGCCAAGGTGAATTTTCCACATTTTCATAGTTTACGTGTAAAATGGATGTGACAGACGGACAGACGTAATCTTATAAGGGTTCCGTGCTTAAAAAGTAAAATAGGAACCATTTTGAGATCACTCCGTGTTTGTCTGTCTGCCTCTCTGTCACAGGCATTCCCATTTTACTCGTAAAATATGGAAAGTAGAATATTTAAATTGGAGGAAGGAATAAAGAATATTAACCAACATATTTATAGGTTATTAAACATTCACAAATATATTTATAGGAAAGATGTAGGGGAGCTTATTTTGTTACTTGAAACAATTTTTTTTCTTTTCATATCGTCAGGGCTGTCACGGGCGGTGCCCGCGGGCGCCATGGCGCCCTTTGACGATTCCCTTGGCGCCCTTTTGAGGATTTTCTGTTATAAGACGTTTCAGAAGTTAAAGTTATTATGAAAAATATTTTCTTGTAAAATCACTAACATTTGCGTCAGAGATAGTTCCAAAACCTGTGGAAACACATTAAAAACTAGAAACATACTTTGAAAATTCAATCAAACTTTTTTTCTCGATTTGTAGTTATTTTTCTAAAGTGCAGATATGACGGTTAAATGTGAAAATAACTGGACATAGCTCTTTTTAATAATTATTAAGTAACAGAAAAATTGATGTTTTCCTACATTCCACGTTCTTTTGAAGGTACATGTGCATGAAAGCTCATATTTTTTCTTTTTGCTAGCCATTGGCTGTTTTACAAGAGGAATAAGGGAGCTTAATTTTTCATTCTTGACTTTTGAAATTTTAGGAGTTTTTTTTTCAATTTGCTTAGAAAAATAAGAATGAGTAGTACAGAGCAATGAGTAGAACAGTGCAGAATAATTTTCATCTATGAATGCACTTTTAGACTACCTCTCTTTCTCTGGAATCATCCAATATGGATTAATCATTATCATGTTTTTTTTTTTAATAAAACTAAATTTACGCCTTGAAAATAAGTAAAGGGACATTTTCACATCCTAAAAGAAACTTATTACCTGATATACATGTTTCCTTATTTATTTCTTACTGTTGTTGTTATAGACGCGATTAAAGTTACTGGAATCTTACCCTACAAACATTTTTGAGATAGAGCTATCATAGAAAAATGTATTATTTGAAATTTAATATATGTAACTCCATCATTGTAAGGCCATTGTTTCCTACTCCAAGATTCATTTGCACTATGTTAAGACGCGGGTGTGTACTAATACTACTATGCGAAAGTATTGCCGCATGTTTTAAGTCGTGTAAATAATGGCGCCCTTCATTGAGTGCCAGGATCTGAGGTGCTCCCATGTTTACTAAAAGGTTGGACAGGCCTGGTTTAGAGTATTGTCTGAAAACTTCCGTAACGCGCTAGCTCAAAAATACATCTTTTTTTTCCCATTTATTTGGGGTATTATAGTTTCAGGGATATCGTTGAAAATATAGTGCAAACATATGTTTTTCCCCACCTAATTTTGAATCTACTGAAACTAAAAAAAGAAATATATTTATATATAGGAAGTAGATATTAATTTAAACCTTGCAGGAAAACTATAACGGTTACTCTAGACTGCATAGTTTGAGAAAAATGAATATCTTAATGGTTTTCGAAAAAAATCATAATTAATTATTCAAGATACACTGGTGTCCAAAAGTTAAGCATAATTGGTAATTAAGTAATTATTTTTAAGTAATGAAAGAAATATGAATCGGAATGTGCTGAAACTCCAGGTGTGTAAACAAAATAGTACGCGTCACATATTTTCGCGAAGAGTTTTCCCCGAAATGGAACAGGGGACCATCAACAAATTGAAAAATAACGAAGATCTTTTGGATAACCCTGTCAAAACTAATGTAGCAAAAGCGATCAAACTGCACATTATGATTAATTGGCTTATTGTAATGTACTGTGTTAATTTTTACAAGGATAGCATGTATACTCGTAGAGAAATTAAGGTTTTTATAAAAACAGTCCTAAATTTTTCCAAGTTTTTTGCTTATAATTTGCAGAGTTCTTATTATAAAATAATGTTTTTTTCTGAAAATATGACAAACATTATTGTACACAACACCCTGTCATCAGAATTTAAAAATAATAAAAATTGTATGAAAAATGAGTATGTTTAGTAAATAATTTTTCATTGCGCATGCGTCAACGATAGCAAAATGTCATTTGCATATTGTGTTAGCTAAATGTATAGAGCAACTTCTGTAAAAGTTTCAAAAACATAGCTTGAAAATTCTGAAAATGGGAGCCTATAGAATCAACTCAAAATCCTTTATTCCCTAAATGAAGCAAAAAGATGAGGGGCTGTATCCATATTCCATTGTTTAGTGCCTACACAATATTGCACGTACAACTATATTTAGGTAAAACCCCTGATTTTTTTGCTTCCTTTAGGAATAACGGATTTTGAGTTGATTCTATAGGCTCCCATTTTCAGAATTTTCAAGCTATGTTTTTGAAAATTTTACAGAAATTGCTCTATACATTTAGCTAACACAATATGCAAATGACATTTTGATATCGTTGACGCATGCGCAATGAAAAATTATTTACTAAACATACTCATTTTTCATACAATTTTTATTATTTTTAAATTCTGATGACAGGGTATTGTGTACAATGATGTTTGTCATATTTTCAGAAAAGAACATTATTTTATAATAAGAACTCTGCAAATTATAAGCAAAAAACTTGCAAAAATTTAGGACTGTTTTTATAAAAACCTTAATTTCTCTACGAGTGTACATGCTATCCTTGTAAAAATTAACACAGTAGATTACAATAAGCCAATTAATCATAATGTGCAGTTTGAACGCTTTTGCTACATTAGTTTTGACAGGGTTATCCAAAAGATCTTCGTTCTTTTTCAATTTGTTGACGGTCCCCTGTTCGATTTCGGGGAAAACTCTTCGCGAAAATATGTGACGCGTACTATTTTGTTTACACACCTGGAGTTTCAGCACATTCCGATTCATATTTCTTTCATTACTTAAAAATAATTACTTAATTACCAATTATGCTTAACTTTTGGACACCAGTGTATTAAGCCTTAAAGAAACGGACGGTTTGGACATAACGACAAAAGTAGTGTACTCTAAGAACCATCGGCTTTTAAAGCATAGATAATAACCTTTAAATACATATATACAGGGTGAATCGAAACAATGGGCGATCTTTTTAAATACTGTCCTTAGGCACAACTGGTGGATGAGGCCATGTTAACCTACGTGGCCATTAATGACCGGACACTTGTGATTTTACACGTTTTGTTAAAAAATTAGAAAAATACAGGAGTAATTATTACCAAACTCCAAGTGTTTAAATAAAATAGAACGGTTCATATATTTCCGTAAGATTTTTTTCCGAAATTCCACAAGGGATTGTCAACAAATTGAAAAAGAAAGAAGATCTTTTGGATAACTCTAAAAGGCTGTATCCAAATGTATTACGTGCAATACTGCATGTGCTATATTGACCCTAATCAATGGTTATATGGATACAGCTCCTCATCTTTTTGCTTCTTTTGACGAAAAACGGAATTCGGCTTATTCTATGGACAATAATTTTCAAAATATTCAACCTATGTTTTCGAGACATTCACAAAAGTTGCTTTATACATTTACCTAATACATTATGCACATTATATTTTGATTGCGTTCACGCATGCACGGTGAAACATTATTTAGTAAACCTGCTCATCTTTTAAACGATTTTTGTAATTGTTTAACTTTGATTACAGGGTATTATGTACAATGTTGTTTGTCATATTTTCTGTAAATAACAATTTTTTTATATTGAAAAGTCTGCAAATTATAAGCAAAAAACTTGCCAAAATTTGGGACTGTTTTTATAAAAACCTTAATTTCTCTATGAGCATATATGCTATCTGCATAAAAATGAACACAGTTTATAACAATAAGTAACTTAATTATAATCTGCAGTTTGAAAGCGTTTACTCTATTAGTTTTGACAGGGTTATTCAAATGATCTTCCTTTTTTTTCAAGTTATTGATGATCTTTTATTGGATTTCGGGAAATGAAAACTTCGCAAAAATATATGACCTGTACTATTTCGTTCATATATCTGAAATTTTAGAATAATTTCACATGTGTTTTTCTAGATATTTAACAAAACGTTTAAAATCACAAGTGTCCGGTCATTAACGGACATACAGTGTGCATAATACGGTTACTATTTTAAATATGATCATTCACCATAGGTGACCATAGTAACCTGTGATATACCCAATCAAACGAAAAAAACATGGCAACCCAATTACCAATTATCTTCGCCGTTCGTGATAAAATTATTCAGTTATCCGTAATCGGGCAATCTTTTCAAAAAGGATACGTTAGGATGATTTTGGAGTCTGAAAAGTCTGAATGAAGGCTGAGCGAGCTTAGCTTGCTAAATGCAGAAATCCCTAATTGGATAGATAATAAGAGACAATATCACAAAACTTACCTTAATGCAATACTTATGTTTTCAATATATCACAGCAGAAAAAGTGAATAATTCTATTTCTTTATGATATAAATGAAATTTATATATTTTGTCCGACGACCTTATAGATATAAGTAATCAGTTCTTATCTAGCATTGCCGTTGTGATTCCATTGTCACCCTTCTTCTGATATGATATGTTTTTAACGTTTTCTTCAGGTAATCACTCAAAGTAACGTAAACTGAAAACTTTTTCTTGATAAATTTTATTAGGATAACGATTGCAGAAAAAAAAGGAAATTTGGAATTATATAAGTTTGAAGAACATAAACAGGATAAATCAGGTTACTTTACTTAAACAGCATATAAAAACAAAATATTTCAGATCTTTAAAAACAGTTAAAATATACATAAAAATTACTTAAAGTAGGTGTTTCGAGCTCAATTTTAGAACTTCTCATCAGTACACACATAAGACATAATCATAACATAGGATACTAGCAAAACCCACGGCCTTGTACGCGTAATGGTTCAAATATTCCAAGTGATGTTTGTATGCCTGATTTTTATTAAAAGTAGTGATATATTGAGAAAAAATTCAAAAGCTTCTATTTAAGCCACAGTTATTAATTTGCAACTGTTAATTTTGAAATCGGTTTGATACGTACTTCCGAAATTTGAACACTCGGCATTGACCATCATCCGACTCCAGACATTCTTCACTCCGTCTCAATACTGCTGCACAATACAAAGAAGAGTCTGCCCAATTCCTGGATATGTATCGGAAGTCCACATTTTCCTGTCAGTAACATATGCACCTAAAAAAGAAAAAAAAAACTTTTTCCCACCCCTGCATATATACATACAAATATGTAAAGGTGTGAGAATATGCACTATACGTACTTCCGAAATTTGAACACTCGGCATTGACCATCATCCAATTCCAGACATTCTTCACTCCGTCCAATACTGCTGCACAATACAAAGAAGAGTCTGCCCAATTCCTGGATATGTATCGGAAATCCACATTTTCCTGTCAGGAACATATGCACCTAAAAAAGAAAAAAAAAACTTTTTCCCACCCCTGCATATATACATACAAATATGTAAAGGTGTGAGAATACGCACTATACGTACTTCCGAAATTTGAACACTCGGCATTGACCATCATCCGACTCCAGAGATTCTTCACTCCGTCTCAATATTGCTGCACAATACAAAGAAGAGTCTGCCCAATACCTGGATATGTATCGGAAGTCCACATTTTCCTGTCAGGAATACATGCACCTAAAAAAGAAAAAAAACTTTTTCCCACCCCTGCATATATACATACAAATATGTAAAGGTGTGAGAATACACACTATACGTAATTCCGAAATTTGAACACTCGGAATTGACCATCATCCGACTCCAGAGATTCTTCACTCCGTCTCAATACTGCTGCACAATACAAAGAAGAGTCTGCCCAATTCCTGGATATGTATCGGAAGTCCACATTTTCCTGTCAGGAACATATGCACCTAAAAAAGAAAAAAATCTTTTTCCCACCCCTGCATATATACATACAAATATGTAAAGGTGTGAGAATACGCACTATACGTACTTCCGAGATTTGAACACTCGGCATTGACCATCATCCGACTCCAGACATTTTTCACTCCGTCTCAATACTGCTGCACAATACAAAGAAAAGTCTGCCCAATTCCTGGATATGTATCGGAAGTCCACATTTTCCTGTCAGTAACATATGCACCTAAAAAAGAAAAAAAAAACTTTTTCCCACCCCTGCATATATACATACAAATATGTAAAGGTGTGAGAATATGCACTATACGTACTTCCGAAATTTGAACACTCGGCATTGACCATCATCCAATTCCAGACATTCTTCACTCCGTCCAATACTGCTGCACAATACAAAGAAGAGTCTGCCCAATTCCTGGATATGTATCGGAAATCCACATTTTCCTGTCAGGAACATATGCACCTAAAAAAGAAAAAAAAAACTTTTTCCCACCCCTGCATATATACATACAAATATGTAAAGGTGTGAGAATACGCACTATACGTACTTCCGAAATTTGAACACTCGGCATTGACCATCATCCAATTCCAGACATTCTTCACTCCGTCCAATACTGCTGCACAATACAAAGAAGAGTCTGCCCAATTCCTGGATATGTATCGGAAATCCACATTTTCCTGTCAGGAACATATGCACCTAAAAAAGAAAAAAAAAACTTTTTCCCACCCCTGCATATATACATACAAATATGTAAAGGTGTGAGAATACGCACTATACGTACTTCCGAAATTTGAACACTCGGCATTGACCATCATCCGACTCCAGAGATTCTTCACTCCGTCTCAATATTGCTGCACAATACAAAGAAGAGTCTGCCCAATACCTGGATATGTATCGGAAGTCCACATTTTCCTGTCAGGAATACATGCACCTAAAAAAGAAAAAAAACTTTTTCCCACCCCTGCATATATACATACAAATATGTAAAGGTGTGAGAATATGCACTATACGTACTTCCGAAATTTGAACACTCGGCATTGACCATCATCCAATTCCAGACATTCTTCACTCCGTCCAATACTGCTGCACAATACAAAGAAGAGTCTGCCCAATTCCTGGATATGTATCGGAAATCCACATTTTCCTGTCAGGAACATATGCACCTAAAAAAGAAAAAAAAAACTTTTTCCCACCCCTGCATATATACATACAAATATGTAAAGGTGTGAGAATATGCACTATACGTACTTCCGAAATTTGAACACTCGGCATTGACCATCATCCAATTCCAGACATTCTTCACTCCGTCCAATACTGCTGCACAATACAAAGAAGAGTCTGCCCAATTCCTGGATATGTATCGGAAATCCACATTTTCCTGTCAGGAACATATGCACCTAAAAAAGAAAAAAAAAACTTTTTCCCACCCCTGCATATATACATACAAATATGTAAAGGTGTGAGAATATGCACTATACGTACTTCCGAAATTTGAACACTCGGCATTGACCATCATCCGACTCCAGACATTCTTCACTCCGTCTCAATACTGCTGCACAATACAAAGAAGAGTCTGCCCAATTCCTGGATATGTATCGGAAGTCCACATTTTCCTGTCAGTAACATATGCACCTAAAAAAGAAAAAAAAAACTTTTTCCCACCCCTGCATATATACATACAAATATGTAAAGGTGTGAGAATATGCACTATACGTACTTCCGAAATTTGAACACTCGGCATTGACCATCATCCAATTCCAGACATTCTTCACTCCGTCCAATACTGCTGCACAATACAAAGAAGAGTCTGCCCAATTCCTGGATATGTATCGGAAATCCACATTTTCCTGTCAGGAACATATGCACCTAAAAAAGAAAAAAAAAACTTTTTCCCACCCCTGCATATATACATACAAATATGTAAAGGTGTGAGAATACGCACTATACGTACTTCCGAAATTTGAACACTCGGCATTGACCATCATCCGACTCCAGAGATTCTTCACTCCGTCTCAATATTGCTGCACAATACAAAGAAGAGTCTGCCCAATACCTGGATATGTATCGGAAGTCCACATTTTCCTGTCAGGAATACATGCACCTAAAAAAGAAAAAAAACTTTTTCCCACCCCTGCATATATACATACAAATATGTAAAGGTGTGAGAATACACACTATACGTAATTCCGAAATTTGAACACTCGGAATTGACCATCATCCGACTCCAGAGATTCTTCACTCCGTCTCAATACTGCTGCACAATACAAAGAAGAGTCTGCCCAATTCCTGGATATGTATCGGAAGTCCACATTTTCCTGTCAGGAACATATGCACCTAAAAAAGAAAAAAATCTTTTTCCCACCCCTGCATATATACATACAAATATGTAAAGGTGTGAGAATACGCACTATACGTACTTCCGAGATTTGAACACTCGGCATTGACCATCATCCGACTCCAGACATTTTTCACTCCGTCTCAATACTGCTGCACAATACAAAGAAAAGTCTGCCCAATTCCTGGATATGTATCGGAAGTCCACATTTTCCTGTCAGGAACACATGCACCTAAAAAAGAAAAAAAAAACTTTTTCCCACCCCTGCATATATACATACAAATATGTAAAGGTGTGAGAATACGCACTATACGTACTTCCGAAATTTGAACACTCGGAATTGACCATCATCCGACTCCAGAGATTCTTCACTCCGTCTCAATACTGCTGCACAATACAAAGAAGAGTCTGCCCAATTCCTAGATATGAATCGGAAGTCCACATTTTCCTGTCAGGAACATATGCACCTAAAAAAGAAAAAAAACTTTTTCCCACCCCTGCATATATACATACAAATATGTAAAGGTGTGAGAATACGCACTATACGTACTTCCGAGATTTGAACACTCGGCATTGACCATCATCCGACTCCAGACATTCTTCACTCCGTCTCAATACTGCTGCACAATACAAAGAAGAGTCTGCCCGATTCCTGGATATGTATCGGAAATCCACATTTTCCTGTCAGGAACATATGCACCTAAAAAAGAAAAAAAACTTTTTCCCACCCTGCATATATACATACAAATATGTAAAGGTATGAGAATACGCACTATACGTACTTCCAAAATTTGAACTCTCGGCATTGACCATCATCCGACTCCAGAGATTCTTCACTCCGTCTCAATACTGCTGCACAATACAAAGAAGATTCTGCCCAATTCCTGGATATGTATCGGAAATCCACATTTTCCTGTCAGGAACATATGCACCTAAAAAAGAAAAAAAACTTTTTCCCACCCCTGCATATATACATACAAAAATGTAAAGGCGTGAGAATACGCACTATACGTACTTCCGAAATTTGAACACTCGGCATTGACCATCATCCGACTCCAGATATTCTTCACTCCGTCTCAATACTGCTGCACAATACAAAGAAGAGTCTGCCCAATTCCTGGATATGTATCGGAAGTCCACATTTTCCTGTCAGTAACATATGCACCTAAAAAAGAAAAAAAAAACTTTTTCCCACCCCTGCATATATACATACAAATATGTAAAGTTGAGAGAATACGCACTATACGTATTTCCGAAATTTGAACACTCGGCATTGACCATCATCCGATTCCAGACATTCTTCACTCCGTCTCAATACTGCTGCACAATACAAAGAAGAGTCTGCCCAATTCCTGGATATGTATCGGAAATCCACATTTTCCTGTCAGGAACATATGCACCTAAAAAAGAAAAAAAAAACTTTTTCCCACCCCTGCATATATACATACAAATATGTAAAGGTGTGAGAATACGCACTATACGTACTTCCGAAATTTGAACACTCGGCATTGACCATCATCCGACTCCAGAGATTCTTCACTCCGTCTCAATACTGCTGCACAATACAAAGAAGAGTCTGCCCAATACCTGGATATGTATCGGAAGTCCACATTTTCCTGTCAGGAATATATGCACCTAAAAAAGAAAAAAAACTTTTTCCCACCCCTGCATATATACATACAAATATGTAAAGGTGTGAGAATACGCACTATACGTAATTCCGAAATTTGAACACTCGGAATTGACCATCATCCGACTCCAGAGATTCTTCACTCCGTCTCAATACTGCTGCACAATACAAAGAAGAGTCTGCCCAATTCCTGGATATGTATCGGAAGTCCACATTTTCCTGTCAGGAACATATGCACCTAAAAAAGAAAAAAATCTTTTTCCCACCCCTGCATATATACATACAAATATGTAAAGGTGTGAGAATACGCACTATACGTACTTCCGAGATTTGAACACTCGGCATTGACCATCATCCGACTCCAGACATTCTTCACTCCGTCTCAATACTGCTGCACAATACAAAGAAGAGTCTGCCCAATTCCTGGATGTGTATCGGAAATAAACATTTTCCTGTCAGGAACATATGCACCTAAAAAAGAAAAAAAACTTTTTCCCACCCCTGCATATATACATACAAAAATGTAAAGGCGTGAGAATACGCACTATACGTACTTCCGAAATTTGAACACTCGGCATTGACCATCATCCGACTCCAGATATTCTTCACTCCGTCTCAATACTGCTGCACAATACAAAGAAGAGTCTGCCCAATTCCTGGATGTGTATCGGAAATCCACATTTTCCTGTCAGGAACATATGCACCTAAAAAAGAAAAAAAAAACTTTTTCCCACCCCTGCATATATACATACAAATATGTAAAGGTGTGAGAATACGCACTATACGTACTTCCGAGATTTGAACACTCGGCATTGACCATCATCCGACTCCAGACATTCTTCACTCCGTCTCAATACTGCTGCACAATACAAAGAAGAGTCTGCCCAATTCCTGGATATGTATCGGAAGTCCACATTTTCCTGTCAGGAACACATGCACCTAAAAAAGAAAAAAAAAACTTTTTCCCACCCCTGCATATATACATACAAATATGTAAAGGTGTGAGAATACGCACTATACGTACTTCCGAAATTTGAACACTCGGCATTGACAATCATCCAATTCCAGACTTTCTTCACTCCGTCTCTATACTGCTGCACAATACAAAGATGAGTCTGCCCAGTTCCTGGATATGTATCGGAAGTCTACATTTTCCTGTCAGGAACACATGCACCTAAAAAAGAAAAAAAAACTTTTTCCCACCCCTGCATATATACATACAAATATGTAAAGGTATGAGAATACGCACTATACGTACTTCCAAAATTTGAACTCTCGGCATTGACCATCATCCGACTCCAGAGATTCTTCACTCCGTCTCAATACTGCTGCACAATACAAAGAAGAGTCTGCCCAATTCCTGGATATGTATCGGAAATCCACATTTTCCTGTCAGGAACATATGCACCTAAAAAAGAAAAAAAACTTTTTCCCACACCTGCATATATACATACAAATATGTAAAGGTGTGAGAATACGCACTATACGTACTTCCGAAATTTGAACACTCGGCATTGACCATCATCCGACTCCAGAGATTCTTCACTCCGTCTCAATACTGCTGCACAATACAAAGAAGAGTCTGCCCAATACCTGGATATGTATCGGAAGTCCACATTTTCCTGTCAGGAATATATGCACCTAAAAAAGAAAAAAAACTTTTTCCCACCCCTGCATATATACATACAAATATGTAAAGGTGTGAGAATACGCACTATACGTAATTCCGAAATTTGAACACTCGGAATTGACCATCATCCGACTCCAGAGATTCTTCACTCCGTCTCAATACTGCTGCACAATACAAAGAAGAGTCTGCCCAATACCTGGATATGTATCGGAAGTCCACATTTTCCTGTCAGGAATATATGCACCTAAAAAAGAAAAAAAACTTTTTCCCACCCCTGCATATATACATACAAATATGTAAAGGTGTGAGAATACGCACTATACGTAATTCCGAAATTTGAACACTCGGAATTGACCATCATCCGACTCCAGAGATTCTTCACTCCGTCTCAATACTGCTGCACAATACAAAGAAGAGTCTGCCCAATTCCTGGATATGTATCGGAAGTCCACATTTTCCTGTCAGGAACATATGCACCTAAAAAAGAAAAAAATCTTTTTCCCACCCCTGCATATATACATACAAATATGTAAAGGTGTGAGAATACGCACTATACGTACTTCCGAGATTTGAACACTCGGCATTGACCATCATCCGACTCCAGACATTCTTCACTCCGTCTCAATACTGCTGCACAATACAAAGAAGAGTCTGCCCAATTCCTGGATATGTATCGGAAGTCCACATTTTCCTATCAGGAACACATGCACCTAAAAAAGAAAAAAAAACTTTTTCCCACCCCTTCATATATACATACAAATATGTAAAGGTGTGAGAATACGCACTATACGTACTTCCGAAATTTGAACACTCGGCATTGACCATCATCCGACTCCAGAGATTCTTCACTCCGTCTCAATACTGCTGCACAATACAAAGAAGAGTCTGCCCAATACCTGGATATGTATCGGAAGTCCACATTTTCCTGTCAGGAATATATGCACCTAAAAAAGAAAAAAAACTTTTTCCCACCCCTGCATATATACATACAAATATGTAAAGGTGTGAGAATACGCACTATACGTAATTCCGAAATTTGAACACTCGGAATTGACCATCATCCGACTCCAGAGATTCTTCACTCCGTCTCAATACTGCTGCACAATACAAAGAAGAGTCTGCCCAATTCCTGGATATGTATCGGAAGTCCACATTTTCCTGTCAGGAACATATGCACCTAAAAAAGAAAAAAATCTTTTTCCCACCCCTGCATATATACATACAAATATGTAAAGGTGTGAGAATACGCACTATACGTACTTCCGAGATTTGAACACTCGGCATTGACCATCATCCGACTCCAGACATTCTTCACTCCGTCTCAATACTGCTGCACAATACAAAGAAGAGTCTGCCCAATTCCTGGATATGTATCGGAAGTCCACATTTTCCTATCAGGAACACATGCACCTAAAAAAGAAAAAAAAACTTTTTCCCACCCCTGCATATATACATACAAATATGTAAAGGTGTGAGAATACGCACTATACGTACTTCCGAAATTTGAACACTCGGCATTGACAATCATCCAATTCCAGACTTTCTTCACTCCGTCTCTATACTGCTTCACAATACAAAGAAGAGTCTGCCCAGTTCCTGGATATGTATCGGAAGTCTACATTTTCCTGTCAGGAACACATGCACCTAAAAAAGAAAAAAAAACTTTTTCCCACCCCTGCATATATACATACAAATATGTAAAGGTTTGAGAATACGCACTATACGTACTTCCGAAATTTGAACTCTCGGCATTGACCATCATCCGACTCCAGAGATTCTTCACTCCGTCTCAATACTGCTGCACAATACAAAGAAGAGTCTGCCCAATTCCTGGATATGTATCGGAAATCCACATTTTCCTGTCAAGAACATATGCACCTAAAAAAGAAAAAAAACTTTTTCCCACCCCTGCATATATACATACAAAAATGTAAAGGCGTGAGAATACGCACTATACGTACTTCCGAAATTTGAACACTCGGCATTGACCATCATCCGACTCCAGATATTCTTCACTCCGTCTCAATACTGCTGCACAATACAAAGAAGAGTCTGCCCAATTCCTGGATGTGTATCGGAAATCCACATTTTCCTGTCAGGAACATATGCACCTAAAAAAGAAAAAAAAAACTTTTTCCCACTCCTGCATACATACATACAAATATGTAAAGGTGTGAGAATACGCACTATACGTACTTCCGAGATTTGAACACTCGGCATTGACCATCATCCGACTCTAGATATTCTTCACTCCGTCTCAATACTGCTGCACAATACAAAGAAGAGTCTGCCCAATTCCTGGATGTGTATCGGAAATCCACATTTTCCTGTCAGGAACATATGCACCTAAAAAAGAAAAAAAAAACTTTTTCCCACCCCTGCATATATACATACAAATATGTAAAGGTGTGAGAATACGCACTATACGTACTTCCGAGATTTGAACACTCGGCATTGACCATCATCCGACTCTAGATATTCTTCACTCCGTCTCAATACTGCTGCACAATACAAAGAAGAGTCTGCCCAATTCCTGGATGTGTATCGGAAATCCACATTTTCCTGTCAGGAACATATGCACCTAAAAAAGAAAAAAAACTTTTTCCCACCCCTGCATATATACATACAAAAATGTAAAGGCGTGAGAATACGCACTATACGTACTTCCGAAATTTGAACACTCGGCATTGACCATCATCCGACTCCAGATATTCTTCACTCCGTCTCAATACTGCTGCACAATACAAAGAAGAGTCTGCCCAATTCCTGGATATGTATCGGAAATCCACATTTTCCTGTCAAGAACATATGCACCTAAAAAAGAAAAAAAAAACTTTTTCCATCCCCTGCATATATACATACAAATATGTAAAGGTGTGAGAATACGCAATATACGTACTTCCGAGATTTGAACACTCGGCATTGACCATCATCCGACTCCAGATATTCTTCACTCCGTCTCAATACTGCTGCACAATACAAAGAAGAGTCTGCCCAATTCCTGGATGTGTATCGGAAATCCACATTTTCCTGTCAGGAACATATGCACCTAAAAAAGAAAAAAAACTTTTTTCCACCCCTGCATATATACATACAAAAATGTAAAGGCGTGAGAATACGCACTATACGTACTTCCGAAATTTGAACACTCGGCATTGACCATCATCCGACTCCAGATATTCTTCACTCCGTCTCAATACTGCTGCACAATACAAAGAAGAGTCTGCCCAATTCCTGGATGTGTATCGGAAATCCACATTTTCCTGTCAGGAACATATGCACCTAAAAAAGAAAAAAAAAACTTTTTCCCACCCCTGCATATATACATACAAATATGTAAAGGTGTGAGAATACGCACTATACGTACTTCCGAGATTTGAACACTCGGCATTGACCATCATCCGACTCCAGACATTCTTCACTCCGTCTCAATACTGCTGCACAATACAAAGAAGAGTCTGCCCAATTCCTGGATATGTATCGGAAGTCCACATTTTCCTGTCAGGAACACATGCACCTAAAAAAGAAAAAAAAACTTTTTCCCACCCCTGCATATATACATACAAATATGTAAAGGTGTGAGAATACGCACTATACGTACTTCCGAAATTTGAACACTCGGCATTGACAATCATCCAATTCCAGACTTTCTTCACTCCGTCTCTATACTGCTGCACAATACAAAGATGAGTCTGCCCAGTTCCTGGATATGTATCGGAAGTCTACATTTTCCTGTCAGGAACACATGCACCTAAAAAAGAAAAAAAACTTTTTCCCACCCCTGCATATATACATACAAATATGTAAAGGTATGAGAATACGCACTATACGTACTTCCAAAATTTGAACTCTCGGCATTGACCATCATCCGACTCCAGAGATTCTTCACTCCGTCTCAATACTGCTGCACAATACAAAGAAGAGTCTGCCCAATTCCTGGATATGTATCGGAAATCCACATTTTCCTGTCAGGAACATATGCACCTAAAAAAGAAAAAAAACTTTTTCCCACACCTGCATATATACATACAAATATGTAAAGGTGTGAGAATACGCACTATACGTACTTCCGAAATTTGAACACTCGGCATTGACCATCATCCGATTCCAGACATTCTTCACTCCGTCTCAATACTGCTGCACAATACAAAGAAGAGTCTGCCCAATTCCTGGATATGTATCGGAAGTCCATATTTTCCTGTTAGAAACATGTGCACCTAAAAAAGAAAAAAACTTTTTCCCACCCTTGCATATATACATACAAATATGTAAAGGTGTGAGAATACGCACTATACGTACTTCCGAAATTTGAATACTCGGCATTGACCATCATCCGATTCCAGACATTCTTCACTCCGTCTCAATACTGCTGCACAATACAAAGAAGAGCCTGCCCAATTCCTGGATATGTATCGGAAGTCCACATTTTCCTGTCAGGAATATATGCACTTAAAAAAGAAAAAAAACTTTTTCCCCCCCCCTGCATATATACATACAAATATTTAAAGGTGTGAGAATACGCACTATACGTACTTCCGAAATTTGAACACTCGGCATTGACCATCATCCGACTCCAGAGATTCTTCACTCCGTCTCAATACTGCTGCACAATACAAAGAAGAGTCTGCCCAATTCCTGGATATGTATCGGAAGTCCACATTTTCCTGTCAGAAACATGTGCACCTAAAAAAGAAAAAAAACTTTTTCCCACCCCTGCATATATACACACAAATATGTAAATGTGTGAGAATACGCAATATACGTACTTCCGAAATTTGAATACTCGGCATTGACCATCATCCGATTCCAGACATTCTTCACTCCGTCTCAATACTGCTGCACAATACAAAGAAGAGTCTGCCCAATTCCTGGATATGTATCGGAAGTCCACATTTTCCTGTCAGGAACATGTGCACCTAAAAAAGAAAAAAAACTTGTTCCCACCCCTGCATATATACATACAAATATGTAAAGTTGTGAGAATACGCACTATACGTACTTCCGAAATTTGAACACTCGGCATTGACCATCATTCGACTCCAGACATTCTTCACTCCGTCTCAATACTGCTGCACAATACAAAGAAGAGTCTGCCCATGTCCTGGATATGTATCGGAAGTCCACATTTTCCTGTCAGGAACACTTGCACCTAAAAAAGAAAAAAAAAACTTTTTCCCACCCCTGCATATATACATACAAATATGTAAAGGTGTGAGAATACGCACTATACGTACTTCCGAAATTTGAACACTCGGCATTGACATTCATCCAATTCCAGACTTTCTTCACTCCGTCTCTATACTGCTGCACAATACAAAGAAGAGTCTGCCCAGTTCCTGGATATGTATCGGAAGTCTACATTTTCCTGTCAGGAACACATGCACCTAAAAAAGAAAAAAACTTTTTCCCACCCCTGCATATATACATACAAATATGTAAAGGTATGAGAATACGCACTATACGTACTTCCAAAATTTGAACTCTCGGCATTGACCATCATCCGACTCCAGAGATTCTTCACTCCGTCTCAATACTGCTGCACAATACAAAGAAGAGTCTGCCCAATTCCTGGATATGTATCGGAAGTCCATATTTTCCTGTCAGGAATATATGCACCTAAAAAAGAAAAAAAATTTTTTCCCACCCCTGCATATATACATACAAATATGTAAAGGTGTGAGAATACGCACTATACGTACTTCCGAAATTTGAACACTCGGCATTGACCATCATCCGACTCCAGAGATTCTTCACTCCGTCTCAATACTGCTGTACAATACAAAGAAGAGTCTACCCAATTCCTGGATATGTATCGGAAGTCCACATTTTCCTGTCAGGAACATATGCACCTAAAAAAGAAAAAAAAACTTTTTCCCACCCCTGCATATATACATACAAATATGTAAAGTTGTGAGAATACGCCCTATACGTACTTCCGAAATTTGAACACTCGGCATTGACCATCATCCGACTCCAGAGATTCTTCACTCCGTCTCAATACTGCTGCACAATACAAAGAAGAGTCTGCCCAATTCCTGGATATGTAACGGAAATCCACATTTTCCTGTCAGGAACATATGCACCTAAAAAAGAAAAAAAAACTTTTACCCACCCCAGCATATATACATACAAATATGTAAAGGTGTGAGAATACGCACTATACGTACTTCCGAAATTTGAACACTCGGCATTGACCATCATCCGACTGCAGAGATTCTTCACTCCGTCTCAATACTACTGCACAATACAAAGAAGTGTCTGCCCAATTCCTGGATATGTATCGGAAGTCCACATTTTCCTGTCAGAAACATGTGCACCTAAAAAAGAAAAAAAAAACTTTTTCCCACTCCTGCATACATACATACAAATATGTAAAGGTGTGAGAATACGCACTATACGTACTTCCGAAATTTGAACACTCGGCATTGACCATCATCGGGCTCCAGAGATTCTTCACTCCGTCTCAATACTACTGCACAATACAAAGAAGAGTCTGCCCAATTCCTGGATATGTATCGGAAGTCCACATTTTCCTGTCAGAAACATGTGCACCTAAAAAAGAAAAAAAAAATTTTCCCACTCCTGCATACATACATACAAATATGTAAAGGTGTGAGAATACGCACTATACGTACTTCCAAAATTTGAACACTCGGCATTGACCATCATCGGGCTCCAGAGATTCTTCACTCCGTCTCAATACTACTGCACAATACAAAGAAGAGTCTGCCCAATTCCTGGATATGTATCGGAAGTCCACATTTTCCTGTCAGAAACATGTGCACCTAAAAAAGAAAAAAATTTTTTTCCCACTCCTGCATACATACATACAAATATGTAAAGGTGTGAGAATACGCACTATACGTACTTCCGAAATTTGAACACTCGGCATTGACCATCATCGGGCTCCAGAGATTCTTCACTCCGTCTCAATACTACTGCACAATACAAAGAAGAGTCTGCCCAATTCCTGGATATGTATCGGAAGTCCACATTTTCCTGTCAGAAATATGTGCACCTAAAAAAGAAAAAAAATTTTTTCCCACTCCTGCATACATACATACAAATATGTAAAGGTGTGAGAATACGCACTATACGTACTTCCGAAATTTGAACACTCGGCATTGACCATCATCGGGCTCCAGAGATTCTTCCCTCCGTCTCAATACTACTGCACAATACAAAGAAGAGTCTGCCCAATTCCTGGATATGTATCGGAAGTCCACATTTTCCTGTCAGAAACATGTGCACCTAAAAAAGAAAAAAAAAATTTCCCACTCCTGCATACATACATACAAATATGTAAAGGTGTGAGAATACGCACTATACGTAGTTCCGAAATTTGAACACTCGGCATTGACCATCATCGGGCTCCAGAGATTCTTCACTCCGTCTCAATACTACTGCACAATACAAAGAAGTGTCTGCCCAATTCCTGGATATGTATCGGAAGTCCACATTTTCCTGTCAGAAACATGTGCACCTAAAAAAGAAAAAAAAACTTTTTCCCACTCCTGCATACATACATACAAATATGTAAAGGTGTGAGAATACGCACTATACGTACTTCCGAAATTTGAACACTCGGCATTGACCATCATCGTTCTCCAGAGATTCTTCACTCCGTCTCAATACTACTGCACAATACAAAGAAGAGTCTGCCCAATTCCTGGATATGTATCGGAAGTCCACATTTTCCTGTCAGAAACATGTGCACCTAAAAAAGAAAAAAAATTTTTCCCACTCCTGCATACATACATACAAATATGTAAAGGTGTGAGAATACGCACTATACGTACTTCCGAAATTTGAACACTCGGCATTGACCATCATCGGGCTCCAGAGATTCTTCACTCCGTCTCAATACTACTGCACAATACAAAGAAGTGTCTGCCCAATTCCTGGATATGTATCGGAAGTCCACATTTTCCTGTCAGAAACATGTGCACCTAAAAAAGAAAAAAAAAATTTCCCACTCCTGCATACATACATACAAATATGTAAAGGTGTGAGAATACGCACTATACGTACTTCCGAAATTTGAACACTCGGCATTGACCATCATCCGACTCCAGATATTCTTCACTCCGTCTCAATACTGCTGCACAATACAAAGAAGAGTCTGCCCAATTCCTGGATGTGTATCGGAAATCCACATTTTCCTGTCAGGAACATATGCACCTAAAAAAGAAAAAAAAAACTTTTTCCCACCCCTGCATATATACATACAAAAATGTAAAGGCGTGAGAATACGCACTACACGTACTTCCGAAATTTGAACACTCGGCATTGACCATCATCCGACTCAAGATATTCTTCACTCCGTCTCAATACTGCTGCACAATACAAAGAAGAGTCTGCCCAATTCCTGGATGTGTATCGGAAATCCACATTTTCCTGTCAGGAACATATGCACCTAAAAAAGAAAAAAAAAACTTTTTCCCACCCCTGCATATATACATACAAATATGTAAAGGTGTGAGAATACGCACTATACGTACTTCCGAGATTTGAACACTCGGCATTGACCATCATCCGACTCTAGATATTCTTCACTCCGTCTCAATACTGCTGCACAATACAAAGAAGAGTCTGCCCAATTCCTGGATGTGTATCGGAAATCCACATTTTCCTGTCAGGAACATATGCACCTAAAAAAGAAAAAAAACTTTTTCCCACCCCTGCATATATACATACAAAAATGTAAAGGCGTGAGAATACGCACTATACGTACTTCCGAAATTTGAACACTCGGCATTGACCATCATCCGACTCCAGATATTCTTCACTCCGTCTCAATACTGCTGCACAATACAAAGAAGAGTCTGCCCAATTCCTGGATATGTATCGGAAATCCACATTTTCCTGTCAGGAACATATGCACCTAAAAAAGAAAAAAAAAACTTTTTCCATCCCCTGCATATATACATACAAATATGTAAAGGTGTGAGAATACGCAATATACGTACTTCCGAGATTTGAACACTCGGCATTGACCATCATCCGACTCCAGATATTCTTCACTCCGTCTCAATACTGCTGCACAATACAAAGAAGAGTCTGCCCAATTCCTGGATGTGTATCGGAAATCCACATTTTCCTGTCAGGAACATATGCACCTAAAAAAGAAAAAAAACTTTTTTCCACCCCTGCATATATACATACAAAAATGTAAAGGCGTGAGAATACGCACTATACGTACTTCCGAAATTTGAACACTCGGCATTGACCATCATCCGACTCCAGATATTCTTCACTCCGTCTCAATACTGCTGCACAATACAAAGAAGAGTCTGCCCAATTCCTGGATGTGTATCGGAAATCCACATTTTCCTGTCAGGAACATATGCACCTAAAAAAGAAAAAAAAAACTTTTTCCCACCCCTGCATATATACATACAAATATGTAAAGGTGTGAGAATACGCACTATACGTACTTCCGAGATTTGAACACTCGGCATTGACCATCATCCGACTCCAGACATTCTTCACTCCGTCTCAATACTGCTGCACAATACAAAGAAGAGTCTGCCCAATTCCTGGATATGTATCGGAAGTCCACATTTTCCTGTCAGCAACACATGCACCTAAAAAAGAAAAAAAAACTTTTTCCCACCCCTGCATATATACATACAAATATGTAAAGGTGTGAGAATACGCACTATACGTACTTCCGAAATTTGAACACTCGGCATTGACAATCATCCAATTCCAGACTTTCTTCACTCCGTCTCTATACTGCTGCACAATACAAAGATGAGTCTGCCCAGTTCCTGGATATGTATCGGAAGTCTACATTTTCCTGTCAGGAACACATGCACCTAAAAAAGAAAAAAAAACTTTTTCCCACCCCTGCATATATACATACAAATATGTAAAGGTATGAGAATACGCACTATACGTACTTCCAAAATTTGAACTCTCGGCATTGACCATCATCCGACTCCAGAGATTCTTCACTCCGTCTCAATACTGCTGCACAATACAAAGAAGAGTCTGCCCAATTCCTGGATATGTATCGGAAATCCACATTTTCCTGTCAGGAACATATGCACCTAAAAAAGAAAAAAAACTTTTTCCCACACCTGCATATATACATACAAATATGTAAAGGTGTGAGAATACGCACTATACGTACTTCCGAAATTTGAACACTCGGCATTGACCATCATCCGATTCCAGACATTCTTCACTCCGTCTCAATACTGCTGCACAATACAAAGAAGAGTCTGCCCAATTCCTGGATATGTATCGGAAGTCCATATTTTCCTGTTAGAAACATGTGCACCTAAAAAAGAAAAAAACTTTTTCCCACCCTTGCATATATACATACAAATATGTAAAGGTGTGAGAATACGCACTATACGTACTTCCGAAATTTGAATACTCGGCATTGACCATCATCCGATTCCAGACATTCTTCACTCCGTCTCAATACTGCTGCACAATACAAAGAAGAGCCTGCCCAATTCCTGGATATGTATCGGAAGTCCACATTTTCCTGTCAGGAATATATGCACTTAAAAAAGAAAAAAAACTTTTTCCCCCCCCCCTGCATATATACATACAAATATTTAAAGGTGTGAGAATACGCACTATACGTACTTCCGAAATTTGAACACTCGGCATTGACCATCATCCGACTCCAGAGATTCTTCACTCCGTCTCAATACTGCTGCACAATACAAAGAATAGTCTGCCCAATTCCTGGATATGTATCGGAAGTCCACATTTTCCTGTCAGAAACATGTGCACCTAAAAAAGAAAAAAAACTTTTTCCCACCCCTGCATATATACACACAAATATGTAAATGTGTGAGAATACGCAATATACGTACTTCCGAAATTTGAATACTCGGCATTGACCATCATCCGATTCCAGACATTCTTCACTCCGTCTCAATACTGCTGCACAATACAAAGAAGAGTCTGCCCAATTCCTGGATATGTATCGGAAGTCCACATTTTCCTGTCAGGAACATGTGCACCTAAAAAAGAAAAAAAACTTGTTTTCACCCCTGCATATATACATACAAATATGTAAAGTTGTGAGAATACGCACTATACGTACTTCCGAAATTTGAACACTCGGCATTGACCATCATTCGACTCCAGACATTCTTCACTCCGTCTCAATACTGCTGCACAATACAAAGAAGAGTCTGCCCATGTCCTGGATATGTATCGGAAGTCCACATTTTCCTGTCAGGAACACTTGCACCTAAAAAAGAAAAAAAAAACTTTTTCCCACCCCTGCATATATACATACAAATATGTAAAGGTGTGAGAATACGCACTATACGTACTTCCGAAATTTGAACACTCGGCATTGACATTCATCCAATTCCAGACTTTCTTCACTCCGTCTCTATACTGCTGCACAATACAAAGAAGAGTCTGCCCAGTTCCTGGATATGTATCGGAAGTCTACATTTTCCTGTCAGGAACACATGCACCTAAAAAAGAAAAAAACTTTTTCCCACCCCTGCATATATACATACAAATATGTAAAGGTATGAGAATACGCACTATACGTACTTCCAAAATTTGAACTCTCGGCATTGACCATCATCCGACTCCAGAGATTCTTCACTCCGTCTCAATACTGCTGCACAATACAAAGAAGAGTCTGCCCAATTCCTGGATATGTATCGGAAGTCCATATTTTCCTGTCAGGAATATATGCACCTAAAAAAGAAAAAAATTTTTTTCCCACCCCTGCATATATACATACAAATATGTAAAGGTGTGAGAATACGCACTATACGTACTTCCGAAATTTGAACACTCGGCATTGACCATCATCCGACTCCAGAGATTCTTCACTCCGTCTCAATACTGCTGTACAATACAAAGAAGAGTCTACCCAATTCCTGGATATGTATCGGAAGTCCACATTTTCCTGTCAGGAACATATGCACCTAAAAAAGAAAAAAAAACTTTTTCCCACCCCTGCATATATACATACAAATATGTAAAGTTGTGAGAATACGCCCTATACGTACTTCCGAAATTTGAACACTCGGCATTGACCATCATCCGACTCCAGAGATTCTTCACTCCGTCTCAATACTGCTGCACAATACAAAGAAGAGTCTGCCCAATTCCTGGATATGTATCGGAAGTCCACATTTTCCTGTCAGAAACATGTGCACCTAAAAAAGAAAAAAAAACTTTTTCCCACTCCTGCATACATACATACAAATATGTAAAGGTGTGAGAATACGCACTATACGTACTTCCGAAATTTGAACACTCGGCATTGACCATCATCGGGCTCCAGAGATTCTTCACTCCGTCTCAATACTACTGCACAATACAAAGAAGAGTCTGCCCAATTCCTGGATATGTATCGGAAGTCCACATTTTCCTGTCAGAAACATGTGCACCTAAAAAAGAAAAAAAAAATTTTCCCACTCCTGCATACATACATACAAATATGTAAAGGTGTGAGAATACGCACTATACGTACTTCCAAAATTTGAACACTCGGCATTGACCATCATCGGGCTCCAGAGATTCTTCACTCCGTCTCAATACTACTGCACAATACAAAGAAGAGTCTGCCCAATTCCTGGATATGTATCGGAAGTCCACATTTTCCTGTCAGAAACATGTGCACCTAAAAAAGAAAAAAAAATTTTTCCCACTCCTGCATACATACATACAAATATGTAAAGGTGTGAGAATACGCACTATACGTACTTCCGAAATTTGAACACTCGGCATTGACCATCATCGGGCTCCAGAGATTCTTCACTCCGTCTCAATACTACTGCACAATACAAAGAAGAGTCTGCCCAATTCCTGGATATGTATCGGAAGTCCACATTTTCCTGTCAGAAATATGTGCACCTAAAAAAGAAAAAAAAATTTTTCCCACTCCTGCATACATACATACAAATATGTAAAGGTGTGAGAATACGCACTATACGTACTTCCGAAATTTGAACACTCGGCATTGACCATCATCGGGCTCCAGAGATTCTTCCCTCCGTCTCAATACTACTGCACAATACAAAGAAGAGTCTGCCCAATTCCTGGATATGTATCGGAAGTCCACATTTTCCTGTCAGAAACATGTGCACCTAAAAAAGAAAAAAAAATTTCCCACTCCTGCATACATACATACAAATATGTAAAGGTGTGAGAATACGCACTATACGTAGTTCCGAAATTTGAACACTCGGCATTGACCATCATCGGGCTCCAGAGATTCTTCACTCCGTCTCAATACTACTGCACAATACAAAGAAGTGTCTGCCCAATTCCTGGATATGTATCGGAAGTCCACATTTTAATGTCAGAAACATGTGCACCTAAAAAAGAAAAAAAAAATTTCCCACTCCTGCATACATACATACAAATATGTAAAGGTGTGAGAATACGCACTATACGTACTTCCGAAATTTGAACACTCGGCATTGACCATCATCGGGCTCCAGATATTCTTCACTCCGTCTCAATACTACTGCAAAATAGAAAGAAGAGTCCGCCCAATTCCTGGATATGTATCGGAAGTCCACATTTTCCTATCAGAAACATGTGCACCTAAAAAAGAAAAAAAAAACTTTTTCCCACTCCTGCATACATACCTACAAATATGTAAAGGTGTGAGAATACGCACTATACGTACTTCCGAAATTTGAACACTCGGCATTGACCATCATCGGGATCCAGAGATTCTTCACTCCGTCTCAATACTACTGCACAATACAAAGAAGTGTCTGCCCAATTCCTGGATATGTATCGGAAGTCCACATTTTCCTGTCAGAAACATGTGCACCTAAAAAAGAAAAAAAACTTTTTCCCACTCCTGCATACATACATACAAATATGTAAAGGTGTGAGAATATGCACTATACGTACTTCCGAAATTTGAACACTCGGCATTGACCATCATCGGGCTCCAGAGATTCTTCACTCCGTCTCAATACTACTGCACAATACAAAGAAGAGTCTGCCCAATTCCTGGATATGTATCGGAAGTCACCATTTTCCTGTCAGAAACATGTGCACCTAAAAAAGAAAAAAAAATTTTTCCCACTCCTGCATACATACATACAAATATGTAAAGGTGTGAGAATACGCACTATACGTACTTCCGAAATTTGAACACTCGACATTGACCATCATCCGACTCCAGATATTCTTCACTCCGTCTCGATACTTCTGCACAATAGATAGAAGAGTCTGCCCAATTCCTGGATATGTATCGGAAGTCCACATTTTCCTGTCAGAAACATGTGCACCTAAAAAAGAAAAAAACTTTTTCCCACTCCTGCATACATACATAAAAATATGTAAAGGTGTGAGAATACGCACTATACGTACTTCCGAAATTTGAACATTCGGCATTGACCATCATCGGGCTCCAGAGATTCTTCACTCCGTCTCAATACTACTGCACAATACAAAGAAGAGTCTGCCCAGTTCCTGGGTATGTATCGGAAGTCCACATTTTCCTGTCAGAAACATGTGCACCTAAAAAAGAAAAAAAACTTTTTCCCACTCCTGCATACATACATACAAATATGTAAAGGTGTGAGAATACGAACTATACGTACTTCCGAAATTTGAACACTCGGCATTGACCATCATCGGGCTCCAGAGATTCTTCACTCCGTCTCAATACTACTGCACAATACAAAGAAGTGTCTGCCCAATTCCTGGATATGTATCGGAAGTCCACATTTTCCTGTCAGAAACATGTGCACCTAAAAAAGAAAAAAAAACCTTTTTCCCACTCCTGCATACATACATACAAATATGTAAAGGTGTGAGAATACGCACTATACGTACTTCCGAAATTTGAACACTCGGCATTGACCATCATCGGGCTCCAGAGATTCTTCACTCCGTCTCAATACTACTGCACAATACAAAGAAGAGTCTACCCAGTTCCTGGATATGTATCGGAAGTCCACATTTTCCTGTCAGAAACATGTGCACCTAAAAAAGAAAAAAAAAACTTTTTCCCTCTCCTGCATACATACATACAAATATGTAAAGGTGTGAGAATACGCACTATACGTACTTCCGAAATTTGAACACTCGGCATTGACCATCATCGGGCTCCAGAGATTCTTCACTCCGTCTCAATACTACTGCACAATACAAAGAAGTGTCTGCCCAATTCCTGGATATGTATCGGAAGTCCACATTTTCCAGTCAGAAACACGTGCACCTAAAAAAGAAAAAAAAACTTTTTCCCACTCCTGCATACATACATACAAATATGTAAAGGTGTGAGAATATGCACTATACGTACTTCCGAAATTTGAACACTCGGCATTGACTATCATCGGGCTCCAGAGATTCTTCACTCCGTCTCAATACTACTGCACAATACAAAGAAGAGTCTGCTCAGTTCCTGGATATGTATCGGAAGTCCACATTTTCCTGTCAGAAACATGTGCACCTAAAAAAGAAAAAAAAACTTTTTCCCACTCCTGCATACATACATACAAATATGTAAAGGTGTGAGAATACGCACTATACGTAGTTCCGAAATTTGAACACTCGGCATTGACCATCATCGGGCTCCAGAGATTCTTCACTCCGTCTCAATACTACTGCACAATACAAAGAAGTGTCTGCCCAATTCCTGGATATGTATCGGAAGTCCACATTTTCCTGTCAGAAACATGTGCACCTAAAAAAGAAAAAAAAACTTTTTCCCACTCCTGCATACATACATACAAATATGTAAAGGTGTGAGAATACGCACTATACGTACTTCCGAAATTTGAACACTCGGCATTGACCATCATCGTTCTCCAGAGATTCTTCACTCCGTCTCAATACTACTGCACAATACAAAGAAGAGTCTGCCCAATTCCTGGATATGTATCGGAAGTCCACATTTTCCTGTCAGAAACATGTGCACCTAAAAAAGAAAAAAAAAATTTTCCCACTCCTGCATACATACATACAAATATGTAAAGGTGAGAGAATACGCACTATACGTACTTCCGAAATTTGAACACTCGGCATTGACCATCATCGGGCTCCAGAGATTCTTCACTCCGTCTCAATACTACTGCACAATACAAAGAAGTGTCTGCCCAATTCCTGGATATGTATCGGAAGTCCACATTTTCCTGTCAGAAACATGTGCACCTAAAAAAGAAAAAAAAATTTCCCACTCCTGCATACATACATACAAATATGTAAAGGTGTGAGAATACGCACTATACGTACTTCCGAAATTTGAACACTCGGCATTGACCATCATCGGGCTCCAGATATTCTTCACTCCGTCTCAATACTACTGCAAAATAGAAAGAAGAGTCCGCCCAATTCCTGGATATGTATCGGAAGTCCACATTTTCCTATCAGAAACATGTGCACCTAAAAAAGAAAAAAAAAACTTTTTCCCACTCCTGCATACATACCTACAAATATGTAAAGGTGTGAGAATACGCACTATACGTACTTCCGAAATTTGAACACTCGGCATTGACCATCATCGGGATCCAGAGATTCTTCACTCCATCTCAATACTACTGCACAATACAAAGAAGTGTCTGCCCAATTCCTGGATATGTATCGGAAGTCCACATTTTCCTGTCAGAAACATGTGCACCTAAAAAAGAAAAAAAAACTTTTTCCCACTCCTGCATACATACATACAAATATGTAAAGGTGTGAGAATATGCACTATACGTACTTCCGAAATTTGAACACTCGGCATTGACCATCATCGGGCTCCAGAGATTCTTCACTCCGTCTCAATACTACTGCACAATACAAAGAAGAGTCTGCCCAATTCCTGGATATGTATCGGAAGTCACCATTTTCCTGTCAGAAACATGTGCACCTAAAAAAGAAAAAAAATTTTTTCCCACTCCTGCATACATACATACAAATATGTAAAGGTGTGAGAATACGCACTATACGTACTTCCGAAATTTGAACACTCGACATTGACCATCATCCGACTCCAGATATTCTTCACTCCGTCTCGATACTTCTGCACAATAGATAGAAGAGTCTGCCCAATTCCTGGATATGTATCGGAAGTCCACATTTTCCTGTCAGAAACATGTGCACCTAAAAAAGAAAAAAACTTTTTCCCACTCCTGCATACATACATACAAATATGTAAAGGGGTGAGAATACGCACTATACGTACTTCCGAAATTTGAACACTCGGCATTGACCATCATCGGGCTCCAGAGATTCTTCACTCCGTCTCAATACTACTGCACAATACAAAGAAGAGTCTACCCAGTTCCTGGATATGTATCGGAAGTCCACATTTTCCTGTCAGAAACATGTGCACCTAAAAAAGAAAAAAAAAACTTTTTCCCACTCCTGCATACATACATAAAAATATGTAAAGGTGTGAGAATAAGCACTATACGTACTTCCGAAATTTGAACACTCGGCATTGACCATCATCGGGCTCCAGAGATTCTTCACTCCGTCTCAATACTACTGCACAATACAAAGAAGTGTCTGCCCAATTCCTGGATATGTATCGGAAGTCCACATTTTCCAGTCAGAAACACGTGCACCTAAAAAAGAAAAAAAAACTTTTTCCCACTCCTGCATACATACATACAAATATGTAAAGGGGTGAGAATATGCACTATACGTACTTCCGAAATTTGAACACTCGGCATTGACCATCATCGGGCTCCAGAGATTCTTCACTCCGTCTCAATACTACTGCACAATACAAAGAAGAGTCTGCCCAGTTCCTGGATATGTATCGGAAGTCCACATTTTCCTGTCAGAAACATGTGCACCTAAAAAAGAAAAAAAAACTTTTTCCCACTCCTGCATACATACATACAAATATGTAAAGGTGTGAGAATACGCACTATACGTACTTCCGAAATTTGAACACTCGGCATTGACCATCATCGGGCTCCAGAGATTCTTCACTCCGTCTCAATACTACTGCACAATACAAAGAAGAGTCTGTCAAATTCCTGGATATGTATCGGAAGTCCACATTTTCCTGTCAGAAACATGTGCACCTAAAAAAGAAAAAAAAACTTTTTCCCACTCCTGCATACATACATACAAATATGTAAAGGTGTGAGAATACGCACTATACGTACTTCCGAAATTTGAACACTCGGCATTGACCATCATCGGGCTCCAGAAATTCTTCACTCCGTCTCAATACTACTGCACAATAGAAAGAAGAGTCCGCCCAATTCCTGGATATGTATCGGAAGTCCACATTTTCCTGTCAGAAACATGTGCACCTAAAAAAGAAAAAAAAACTTTTTCCCACTCCTGCATACATACATACAAATATGTAAAGGTGTGAGAATACGCACTATACGTACTTCCGAAATTTGAACACTCGGCATTGACCATCATCGGGCTCCAGAGATTCTTCACTCCGTCTCAATACTACTGCACAATACAAAGAAGTGTCTGCCCAATTCCTGGATATGTATCGGAAGTCCACATTTTCCAGTCAGAAACATGTGCACCTAAAAAAGAAAAAAAACTTTTTCCCACTCCTGCATACATACATACAAATATGTAAAGGTGTGAGAATATGCACTATACGTACTTCCGAAATTTGAACACTCGGCATTGACCATCATCGGGCTCCAGAGATTCTTCACTCCGTCTCAATACTACTGCACAATACAAAGAAGAGTCTGCCAAATTCCTGGATATGTATCGGAAGTCCACATTTTCCTGTCAGAAACATGTGCACCTAAAAAAGAAAAAAAAATTTTCCCACTCCTGCATACATACATACAAATATGTAAAGGTGTGAGAATACGCACTATACGTACTTCCGAAATTTGAACACTCGGCATTGACCATCATCGGGCTCCAGAGATTCTTCACTCCGTCTCAATACTACTGCACAATACAAAGAAGTGTCTGCCCAATTCCTGGATATGTATCGGAAGTCCACATTTTCCTGTCAGAAACATGTGCACCTAAAAAAGAAAAAAAAACTTTTCCCACTCCTGCATACATACATACAAATATGTAAAGGTGTGAGAATACGCACTATACGTACTTCCGAAATTTGAACACTCGGCATTGACCATCATCGGGCTCAAGAGATTCTTCACTCCGTCTCAATACTACTGCACAATACAAAGAAGAGTCTGCCCAGTTCCTGGATATGTATCGGAAGTCCACATTTTCCTGTCAGAAACATGTGCACCTAAAAAAGAAAAAAAAACTTTTTCCCACTCCTGCATACATACATACAAATATGTAAAGGTGTGAGAATACGCACTATACGTACTTCCGAAATTTGAACACTCGGCATTGACCATCATCGGGCTCCAGAGATTCTTCACTCCGTCTCAATACTACTGCACAATACAAAGAAGAGTCTGTCAAATTCCTGGATATGTATCGGAAGTCCACATTTTCCTGTCAGAAACATGTGCACCTAAAAAAGAAAAAAAAACTTTTTCCCACTCCTGCATACATACATACAAATATGTAAAGGTGTGAGAATACGCACTATACGTACTTCCGAAATTTGAACACTCGGCATTGACCATCATCGGGCTCCAGAAATTCTTCACTCCGTCTCAATACTACTGCACAATAGAAAGAAGAGTCCGCCCAATTCCTGGATATGTATCGGAAGTCCACATTTTCCTGTCAGAAACATGTGCACCTAAAAAAGAAAAAAAAACTTTTTCCCACTCCTGCATACATACATACAAATATGTAAAGGTGTGAGAATACGCACTATACGTACTTCCGAAATTTGAACACTCGGCATTGACCATCATCGGGCTCCAGAGATTCTTCACTCCGTCTCAATACTACTGCACAATACAAAGAAGTGTCTGCCCAATTCCTGGATATGTATCGGAAGTCCACATTTTCCAGTCAGAAACATGTGCACCTAAAAAAGAAAAAAAACTTTTTCCCACTCCTGCATACATACATACAAATATGTAAAGGTGTGAGAATATGCACTATACGTACTTCCGAAATTTGAACACTCGGCATTGACCATCATCGGGCTCAAGAGATTCTTCACTCCGTCTCAATACTACTGCACAATACAAAGAAGAGTCTGCCCAGTTCCTGGATATGTATCGGAAGTCCACATTTTCCTGTCAGAAACATGTGCACCTAAAAAAGAAAAAAAAACTTTTTCCCACTCCTGCATACATACATACAAATATGTAAAGGTGTGAGAATACGCACTATACGTACTTCCGAAATTTGAACACTCGGCATTGACCATCATCGGGCTCCAGAGATTCTTCACTCCGTCTCAATACTACTGCACAATACAAAGAAGAGTCTGCCAAATTCCTGGATATGTATCGGAAGTCCACATTTTCCTGTCAGAAACATGTGCACCTAAAAAAGAAAAAAAAATTTTCCCACTCCTGCATACATACATACAAATATGTAAAGGTGTGAGAATACGCACTATACGTACTTCCGAAATTTGAACACTCGGCATTGACCATCATCGGGCTCCAGAGATTCTTCACTCCGTCTCAATACTACTGCACAATATAAAGAAGAGTCTGCCCAATTCCTGGATATGTATCGGAAGTCCACATTTTCCTGTCAGAAACATGTGCACCTAAAAAAGAAAAAAAATTTTTTCCCACTCCTGCATGCATACATACAAATATGTAAAGGTGTGAGAATACGCACTATACGTACTTCCGAAATTTGAACACTCGGCATTGTCCATCATCGGGCTCCAGAGATTCTTCACTCCGTCTCAATACTACTGCACAATACAAAGAAAAGTCTGCCAAATTCCTGGATATGTATCGGAAGTCCACATTTTACTGTCAGAAACATGTGCACCTAAAAAAGAAAAAAAAATTTTTCCCACTCCTGCATACATACATACAAATATGTAAAGGTGTGAGAATACGCACTATACGTACTTCCGAAATTTGAACACTCGGCATTGACCATCATCGGGCTCCAGAGATTCTTCACTTCGTCTCAATACTACTGCACAATACAAAGAAGTGTCTGCCCAATTCCTGGATATGTATCGGAAGTCCACATTTTCCTGTCAGAAACATGTGCACCTAAAAAAGAAAAAAAAACTTTTTCCCACTCCTGCATACATACATACAAATATGTAAAGGTGTGAGAATACGCACTATACGTACTTCCGAAATTTGAACACTCGGCATTGACCATCATCGGGCTCCAGAGATTCTTCACTCCGTCTCAATACTACTGCACAATACAAAGAAGATTCTGCCCAGTTCCTGGATATGTATCGGAAGTCCACATTTTCCTGTCAGAAACATGTGCACCTAAAAAAGAAAAAAAAAACTTTTTCCCACTCCTGCATACATACATACAAATATGTAAAGGTGTGAGAATACGCACTATACGTACTTCCGAAATTTGAACACTCGGCATTGACCATCATCGGGCTCCAGAGATTCTTCACTCCGTCTCAATACTACTGCACAATACAAAGAAGAGTCTGCCCAATTCCTGGATATGTATCGGAAGTCCACATTTTCCTGTCAGAAACATGTGCACCTAAAAAAGAAAAAAAAAATTTTCCCACTCCTGCATACTAGGGTGGACCTTATTTTTCAAGTTTCAAAATGTAATCTTCTCACCCTCTAAATTTGTTCCTTTTTATGAAAAAATAATTCTGGTAAAATATTAGCTCAATTGAACAATATTTAGAGGTAGCTCAATGATGTAGAAGTTTCCAATGTATGAGCAATGATAAACATATGCGTACTCTCGTGCTATGTCATAGAAAATAAATTCTATCTTCTAAAATATTTTAAAATGCATCTAACTTTACATTTTTATTCATAGATGGCAGTACTATGCACAATAATATTTAAAAGAATAAACTGCATTTAGCAAATAGCAGTCTTTGTAGCCATTGAAGATTGAAGAATAGCAGATAATATACGTGCAATGTGCTTTGACACTACCAGCTCAAACACTGGTTATAATTCTGGTGCATATGTTCTTTTTGAACATAAATTGAAAAAATGAGCTCTTATCGTTTGCTTGCAAACATCACATTATGGAGCTGATAATTAGTACTGTATTTGAAGTATGCATGGGAGTCAAATCTTCACCTGAAGTTGCATTATTTAAACGCTTTCAGGAATATTGGAGCTTAATTGATAAAGACAAGTATGAAACGTGAATTTCGTTTGATGATGTATATTGTCTCAAGATCTGGATGTTCAAGGCTCAGTTTATATTGACTGTAAAAGAGGAAGAAGGTGTACGTGATATGTGTGTTTTTACAGTCCGTGTATACTTGAAAGCTTGGATCACTGCACCTCAAGCTTCATGTGCCCCATATATGACCTGTTCTTGCTCAAATCACTACTTGACTACTCATCAATACCTTCAACTGTTTCCAAGTCATCATCACGTAAATTTGCTAATCACTTGTAGGTTTAGCTTTATTTGATAGCCGTGTGAGTTTATTAACTAAAAGACGCATGGCTATTGCATTACAGAATGAAGCTAATTCTAAAAAACAAGCTCAAATTTATTCCAAACGAGTCAGTGTTGCTCTACATTCATTCAAGAATAAAAGATTGGAAGATTTTGTGACAGCTAAGTCAATGAAGTTGTTTCAATTGTTGAAACTTCCGGATGGATATCTTGCAGTAGAACCTGAATTGTGGGAGTTAATAGAAGACTATAAACAGGCAAAAGAGGTAATAAAATCTCTACAAGTAGTGAATGACCATGTCAAACGTGCAGTTGCATTTATTCAAGAATACAATGGATTGATAACTCATGATGAAATGCAACTACAATTCTTACTACAAGTTGCTGAAGATCATGGAAATATATACCCAGATAGCAGAAAAATGTGTCTCTCTCAACCTGCTCAAATGCAATAAAATTTTAATGTAACATGAAAACCTAATAATCATGCTGTAAATTAAATAATTGCCGCAATTAAATCATTAAAACCTTTAAAGTGCTTACTTATTTGTGTAGCTAATATTCTGAATTTTTTCCCAATTTTATAAAATTCAGATCAATTGAGCTACCTCTAAATACTTGAATTTATTGCTCAAACTTTTTACACAATGTTTTTGTATCAAAAGGAACAAAATAGGGGGGTGAGACTTGTAAAAATAATAATTTTAAAAAATCATGGCATTTAAGGTCCACCCTACTGCATACATACATACAAATATGTAAAGGTGTGAGAATACGCACTATACGTACTTCCGAAATTTGAACACTCGGCATTGACCATCATCGGGCTCCAGAGATTCTTCACTCCGTCTCAATACTGCTGCACAATACAAAGAAGAGTCTGCCCGATTCCTGGATGTGTATCGGAAATCCACATTTTCCTGTCAGGAACATATGCACCTAAAAAAGAAAAAAAAAAACTTTTTCCCACCCCTGCATATATACATACAAATATGTAAAGGTGTGAGAATACGCACTATACGTACTTCCGAGATTTGAACACTCGGCATTGACCATCATCCGACTCCAGAGATTCTTCACTCCGTCTCAATACTGCTGCACAATACAAAGAAGAGTCTGCCCAATTCCTGGATATGTATCGGAAATCCACATTTTCCTGTCAGGAACATATGCACCTAAAAAAGAAAAAAAACTTTTTCCCACACCTGCATATATACATACAAATATGTAAAGGTGTGAGAATACGCACTATACGTACTTCCGAAATTTGAACACTCGGCATTGACCATCATCCGATTCCAGACATTCTTCACTCCGTCTCAATACTGCTGCACAATACAAAGAAGAGTCTGCCCAATTCCTGGATATGTATCGGAAGTCCACATTTTCCTGTTAGAAACATGTGCACCTAAAAAAGAAAAAAAACTTTTTCCCACCCTTGCATATATACATACAAATATGTAAAGGTGTGAGAATACGCACTATACGTACTTCCGAAATTTGAATACTCGGCATTGACCATCATCCGATTCCAGACATTCTTCACTCCGTCTCAATACTGCTGCACAATACAAAGAAGAGCCTGCCCAATTCCTGGATATGTATCGGAAGTCCACATTTTCCTGTCAGGAATATATGCACTTAAAAAAGAAAAAAAACTTTTCCCCCCCTGCATATATACATAGAAATATTTAAAGGTGTGAGAATACGCACTATACGTACTTCCGAAATTTGAACACTCGGCATTGACCATCATCCGACTCCAGAGATTCTTCACTCCGTCTCAATACTGCTGCACAATACAAAGAAGAGTCTGCCCAATTCCTGGATATGTATCGGAAGTCCACATTTTCCTGTCAGAAACATGTGCACCTAAAAAAGAAAAAAAACTTTTTCCCACCCCTGCATATATACACACAAATATGTAAATGTGTGAGAATACGCAATATACGTACTTCCGAAATTTGAATACTCGGCATTGACCATCATCCGATTCCAGACATTCTTCACTCCGTCTCAATACTGCTGCACAATACAAAGAAGAGTCTGCCCAATTCCTGGATATGTATCGGAAGTCCACATTTTCCTGTCAGGAACATGTGCACCTAAAAAAGAAAAAAAACTTGTTCCCACCCCTGCATATATACATACAAATATGTAAAGTTGTGAGAATACGCACTATACGTACTTCCGAAATTTGAACACTCGGCATTGACCATCATCCGACTCCAGAATTTCTTCACTCCGTCTCAATACTGCTGCACAATACAAAGAAGAGTCTGCCCAATTCCTGGATATGTATCGGAAGTCCACATTTTCCTGTCAGGAACACATGCACCTAAAAAAGAAAAAAAAAACTTTTTCCCACCCCTGCATATATACATACAAATATGTAAAGGTGTGAGAATACGCACTATACGTACTTCCGAAATTTGAACACTCGGCATTGACATTCATCCAATTCCAGACTTTCTTCACTCCGTCTCTATACTGCTGCACAATACAAAGAAGAGTCTGCCCAGTTCCTGGATATGTATCGGAAGTCTACATTTTCCTGTCAGGAACACATGCACCTAAAAAAGAAAAAAACTTTTTCCCACCCCTGCATATATACATACAAATATGTAAAGGTATGAGAATACGCACTATACGTACTTCCAAAATTTGAACTCTCGGCATTGACCATCATCCGACTCCAGAGATTCTTCACTCCGTCTCAATACTGCTGTACAATACAAAGAAGAGTCTACCCAATTCCTGGATATGTATCGGAAGTCCACATTTTCCTGTCAGGAATATATGCACCTAAAAAAGAAAAAAAACTTTTTCCCACCCCTGCATATATACATACAAATATGTAAAGGTGTGAGAATACGCACTATACGTACTTCCGAAATTTGAACACTCGGCATTGACCATCATCCGACTCCAGAGATTCTTCACTCCGTCTCAATACTGCTGTACAATACAAAGAAGAGTCTGCCCAATTCCTGGATATGTATCGGAAGTCCATATTTTCCTGTCAGGAATATATGCACCTAAAAAAGAAAAAAAACTTTTTCCCACCCCTGCATATATACATACAAATATGTAAAGGTGTGAGAATACGCACTATACGTACTTCCGAAATTTGAACACTCGGCATTGACCTTCATCCGACTCCAGAGATTCTTCACTCCGTCTCAATACTGCTGTACAATACAAAGAAGAGTCTACCCAATTCCTGGATATGTATCGGAAGTCCACATTTTCCTGTCAGTAACATGTGCACCTAAAAAAGAAAAAAAACTTGTTCCCACCCCTGCATATATACATACAAATATGTAAAGTTGTGAGAATGCGCACTATACGTACTTCCGAAATTTGAACACTCGGCATTGACCATCATCGGGCTCCAGAGATTCTTCACTCCGTCTCAATACTACTGCACAATACAAAGAAGAGTCTGCCCAATTCCTGGATATGTATCGGAAGTCCACATTTTCCTGTCAGAAACATGTGCACCTAAAAAAGAAAAAAAAATTTTTCCCACTCCTGCATACATACATACAAATATGTAAAGGTGTGAGAATACGCACTATACGTACTTCCGAAATTTGAACACTCGGCATTGACCATCATCGGGCTCCAGAGATTCTTCACTCCGTCTCAATACTACTGCACAATACAAAGAAGTGTCTGCCCAATTCCTGGATATGTATCGGAAGTCCACATTTTCCTGTCAGAAACATGTGCACCTAAAAAAGAAAAAAAAAATTTTCCCACTCCTGAATACATACATACAAATATGTTAAGGTGTGAGAATACGCACTATACGTACTTCCGAAATTTGAACACTCGGCATTGACCATCATCGGGCTCCAGAGATTCTTCACTCCGTCTCAATACTACTGCACAATACAAAGAAGAGTCTGCCCAATTCCTGGATATGTATCGGAAGTCCACATTTTCCTGTCAGAAACATGTGCACCTAAAAAAGAAAAAAAAAATTTTCCCACTCCTGCATACATACATACAAATATGTAAAGGTGTGAGAATACGCACTATACGTACTTCCGAAATTTGAACACTCGGCATTGACCATCATCGGGCTCCAGAGATTCTTCACTCCGTGTCAATACTACTGCACAATACAAAGAAGAGTCTGCCCAATTCCTGGATATGTATCGGAAGTCCACATTTTCCTGTCAGAAACATGTGCACCTAAAAAAGAAAAAAAATTTTCCCACTCCTGCATACATACATACAAATATGTAAAGATGTGAGAATACGCACTATACGTAGTTCCGAAATTTGAACACTCGGCATTGACCATCATCGGGCTCCAGAGATTCTTCACTCCGTCTCAATACTACTGCACAATACAAAGAAGTGTCTGCCCAATTCCTGGATATGTATCGGAAGTCCACATTTTCCTGTCAGAAACATGTGCACCTAAAAAAGAAAAAAAAACTTTTTCCCACTCCTGCATACATACATACAAATATGTAAAGGTGTGAGAATACGCACTATACGTACTTCCGAAATTTGAACACTCGGCATTGACCATCATCGTTCTCCAGAGATTCTTCACTCCGTCTCAATACTACTGCACAATACAAAGAAGAGTCTGCCCAATTCCTGGATATGTATCGGAAGTCCACATTTTCCTGTCAGAAACATGTGCACCTAAAAAAGAAAAAAAAAATTTTCCCACTCCTGCATACATACATACAAATATGTAAAGGTGTGAGAATACGCACTATACGTACTTCCGAAATTTGAACACTCGGCATTGACCATCATCGGGCTCCAGAGATTCTTCACTCCGTCTCAATACTACTGCACAATACAAAGAAGTGTCTGCCCAATTCCTGGAAAAGTATCGGAAGTCCACATTTTCCTGTCAGAAACATGTGCACCTAAAAAAGAAAAAAAAAATTTCAAACTCCTGCATACATACATACAAATATGTAAAGGTGTGAGAATACGCACTATACGTACTTCCGAAATTTGAACACTCGGCATTGACCATCATCGGGCTCCAGATATTCTTCACTCCGTCTCAATACTACTGCAAAATAGAAAGAAGAGTCCGCCCAATTCCTGGATATGTATCGGAAGTCCACATTTTCCTATCAGAAACATGTGCACCTAAAAAAGAAAAAAAAAACTTTTTCCCACTCCTGCATACATACCTACAAATATGTAAAGGTGTGAGAATACGCACTATACGTACTTCCGAAATTTGAACACTCGGCATTGACCATCATCGGGATCCAGAGATTCTTCACTCCGTCTCAATACTACTGCACAATACAAAGAAGTGTCTGCCCAATTCCTGGATATGTATCGGAAGTCCACATTTTCCTGTCAGAATTATGTGCACCTAAAAAAGAAAAAAAAACTTTTTCCCACTCCTGCATACATACATACAAATATGTAAAGGTGTGAGAATATGCACTATACGTACTTCCGAAATTTGAACACTCGACATTGACCATCATCGGGCTCCAGAGATTCTTCACTCCGTCTCAATACTACTGCACAATACAAAGAAGAGTCTGCCCAATTCCTGGATATGTATCGGAAGTCACCATTTTCCTGTCAGAAACATGTGCACCTAAAAAAGAAAAAAAATTTTTTCCCACTCCTGCATACATACATACAAATATGTAAAGGTGTGAGAATACGCACTATACGTACTTCCGAAATTTGAACACTCGACATTGACCATCATCCGACTCCAGATATTCTTCACTCCGTCTCGATACTTCTGCACAATAGATAGAAGAGTCTGCCCAATTCCTGGATATGTATCGGAAGTCCACATTTTCCTGTCAGAAACATGTGCACCTAAAAAAGAAAAAACTTTTTCCCACTCCTGCATACATACATAAAAATATGTAAAGGTGTGAGAATACGCACTATACGTACTTCCGAAATTTGAACATTCGGCATTGACCATCATCGGGCTCCAGAGATTCTTCACTCCGTCTCAATACTACTGCACAATACAAAGAAGAGTCTGCCCAGTTCCTGGGTATGTATCGGAAGTCCACATTTTCCTGTCAGAAACATGTGCACCTAAAAAAGAAAAAAAAACTTTTTCCCACTCCTGCATACATACATACAAATATGTAAAGGTGTGAGAATACGAACTATTCGTACTTCCGAAATTTGAACACTCGGCATTGACCATCATCGGGCTCCAGAGATTCTTCACTCCGTCTCAATACTACTGCACAATACAAAGAAGTGTCTGCCCAATTCCTGGATATGTATCGGAAGTCCACATTTTCCTGTCAGAAACATGTGCACCTAAAAAAGAAAAAAAAACCTTTTTCCCACTCCTGCATACATACATACAAATATGTAAAGGTGTGAGAATACGCACTATACGTACTTCCGAAATTTGAACACTCGGCATTGACCATCATCGGGCTCCAGAGACTCTTCACTCCGTCTCAATACTACTGCACAATACAAAGAAGAGTCTACCCAGTTCCTGGATATGTATCGGAAGTCCACATTTTCCTGTCAGAAACATGTGCACCTAAAAAAGAAAAAAAAACTTTTTCCCACTCCTGCATACATACATACAAATATGTAAAGGTGTGAGAATACGCACTATACGTACTTCCGAAATTTGAACACTCGGCATTGACCATCATCGGGCTCCAGAGATTCTTCACTCCGTCTCAATACTACTGCACAATACAAAGAAGTGTCTGCCCAATTCCTGGATATGTATCGGAAGTCCACATTTTCCAGTCAGAAACATGTGCACCTAAAAAAGAAAAAAAAACTTTTTCCCACTCCTGCATACATACATACAAATATGTAAAGACGTGAGAATACGCACTATACGTACTTCCGAAATTTGAACACTAGGCATTGACCATCATCGGGCTCCAGAGGTTCTTCACTACGTCTCAATACTACTGCACAATACAAAGAAGAGTCTGCCAAATTCCCGGATATGTATCGGAAGTCCACATTTTCCTGTCAGAAACATGTGCACCTAAAAAAGAAAAAAAAACTTTATCCCACTCCTGCATACATACATACAAATATGTAAAGGTGTGAGAATACGCACTATACGTACTTCCGAAATTTGAACACTCGACATTGACCATCATCCGACTCCAGATATTCTTCACTCCGTCTCGATACTTCTGCACAATAGATAGAAGAGTCTGCCCAATTCCTGGATATGTATCGGAAGTCCACATTTTCCTGTCAGAAACATGTGCACCTAAAAAAGAAAAAAACTTTTTCCCACTCCTGCATACATACATAAAAATATGTAAAGGTGTGAGAATACGCACTATACGTACTTCCGAAATTTGAACATTCGGCATTGACCATCATCGGGCTCCAGAGATTCTTCACTCCGTCTCAATACTACTGCACAATACAAAGAAGAGTCTGCCCAGTTCCTGGGTATGTATCGGAAGTCCACATTTTCCTGTCAGAAACATGTGCACCTAAAAAAGAAAAAAAACTTTTTCCCACTCCTGCATACATACATACAAATATGTAAAGGTGTGAGAATACGAACTATACGTACTTCCGAAATTTGAACACTCGGCATTGACCATCATCGGGCTCCAGAGATTCTTCACTCCGTCTCAATACTACTGCACAATACAAAGAAGTGTCTGCCCAATTCCTGGATATGTATCGGAAGTCCACATTTTCCTGTCAGAAACATGTGCACCTAAAAAAGAAAAAAAACCTTTTTCCCACTCCTGCATACATACATACAAATATGTAAAGGTGTGAGAATACGCACTATACGTACTTCCGAAATTTGAACACTCGGCATTGACCATCATCGGGCTCCAGAGATTCTTCACTCCGTCTCAATACTACTGCACAATACAAAGAAGAGTCTACCCAGTTCCTGGATATGTATCGGAAGTCCACATTTTCCTGTCAGAAACATGTGCACCTAAAAAAGAAAAAAAAAACTTTTTCCCTCTCCTGCATACATACATACAAATATGTAAAGGTGTGAGAATACGCACTATACGTACTTCCGAAATTTGAACACTCGGCATTGACCATCATCGGGCTCCAGAGATTCTTCACTCCGTCTCAATACTACTGCACAATACAAAGAAGTGTCTGCCCAATTCCTGGATATGTATCGGAAGTCCACATTTTCCAGTCAGAAACACGTGCACCTAAAAAAGAAAAAAAAACTTTTTCCCACTCCTGCATACATACATACAAATATGTAAAGGTGTGAGAATATGCACTATACGTACTTCCGAAATTTGAACACTCGGCATTGACTATCATCGGGCTCCAGAGATTCTTCACTCCGTCTCAATACTACTGCACAATACAAAGAAGAGTCTGCTCAGTTCCTGGATATGTATCGGAAGTCCACATTTTCCTGTCAGAAACATGTGCACCTAAAAAAGAAAAAAAAACTTTTTCCCACTCCTGCATACATACATACAAATATGTAAAGGTGTGAGAATACGCACTATACGTAGTTCCGAAATTTGAACACTCGGCATTGACCATCATCGGGCTCCAGAGATTCTTCACTCCGTCTCAATACTACTGCACAATACAAAGAAGTGTCTGCCCAATTCCTGGATATGTATCGGAAGTCCACATTTTCCTGTCAGAAACATGTGCACCTAAAAAAGAAAAAAAAACTTTTTCCCACTCCTGCATACATACATACAAATATGTAAAGGTGTGAGAATACGCACTATACGTACTTCCGAAATTTGAACACTCGGCATTGACCATCATCGTTCTCCAGAGATTCTTCACTCCGTCTCAATACTACTGCACAATACAAAGAAGAGTCTGCCCAATTCCTGGATATGTATCGGAAGTCCACATTTTCCTGTCAGAAACATGTGCACCTAAAAAAGAAAAAAAAAATTTTCCCACTCCTGCATACATACATACAAATATGTAAAGGTGAGAGAATACGCACTATACGTACTTCCGAAATTTGAACACTCGGCATTGACCATCATCGGGCTCCAGAGATTCTTCACTCCGTCTCAATACTACTGCACAATACAAAGAAGTGTCTGCCCAATTCCTGGATATGTATCGGAAGTCCACATTTTCCTGTCAGAAACATGTGCACCTAAAAAAGAAAAAAAAATTTCCCACTCCTGCATACATACATACAAATATGTAAAGGTGTGAGAATACGCACTATACGTACTTCCGAAATTTGAACACTCGGCATTGACCATCATCGGGCTCCAGATATTCTTCACTCCGTCTCAATACTACTGCAAAATAGAAAGAAGAGTCCGCCCAATTCCTGGATATGTATCGGAAGTCCACATTTTCCTATCAGAAACATGTGCACCTAAAAAAGAAAAAAAAAACTTTTTCCCACTCCTGCATACATACCTACAAATATGTAAAGGTGTGAGAATACGCACTATACGTACTTCCGAAATTTGAACACTCGGCATTGACCATCATCGGGATCCAGAGATTCTTCACTCCATCTCAATACTACTGCACAATACAAAGAAGTGTCTGCCCAATTCCTGGATATGTATCGGAAGTCCACATTTTCCTGTCAGAAACATGTGCACCTAAAAAAGAAAAAAAAACTTTTTCCCACTCCTGCATACATACATACAAATATGTAAAGGTGTGAGAATATGCACTATACGTACTTCCGAAATTTGAACACTCGGCATTGACCATCATCGGGCTCCAGAGATTCTTCACTCCGTCTCAATACTACTGCACAATACAAAGAAGAGTCTGCCCAATTCCTGGATATGTATCGGAAGTCACCATTTTCCTGTCAGAAACATGTGCACCTAAAAAAGAAAAAAAATTTTTTCCCACTCCTGCATACATACATACAAATATGTAAAGGTGTGAGAATACGCACTATACGTACTTCCGAAATTTGAACACTCGACATTGACCATCATCCGACTCCAGATATTCTTCACTCCGTCTCGATACTTCTGCACAATAGATAGAAGAGTCTGCCCAATTCCTGGATATGTATCGGAAGTCCACATTTTCCTGTCAGAAACATGTGCACCTAAAAAAGAAAAAAACTTTTTCCCACTCCTGCATACATACATACAAATATGTAAAGGGGTGAGAATACGCACTATACGTACTTCCGAAATTTGAACACTCGGCATTGACCATCATCGGGCTCCAGAGATTCTTCACTCCGTCTCAATACTACTGCACAATACAAAGAAGAGTCTACCCAGTTCCTGGATATGTATCGGAAGTCCACATTTTCCTGTCAGAAACATGTGCACCTAAAAAAGAAAAAAAAAACTTTTTCCCACTCCTGCATACATACATAAAAATATGTAAAGGTGTGAGAATAAGCACTATACGTACTTCCGAAATTTGAACACTCGGCATTGACCATCATCGGGCTCCAGAGATTCTTCACTCCGTCTCAATACTACTGCACAATACAAAGAAGTGTCTGCCCAATTCCTGGATATGTATCGGAAGTCCACATTTTCCAGTCAGAAACACGTGCACCTAAAAAAGAAAAAAAAACTTTTTCCCACTCCTGCATACATACATACAAATATGTAAAGGGGTGAGAATATGCACTATACGTACTTCCGAAATTTGAACACTCGGCATTGACCATCATCGGGCTCCAGAGATTCTTCACTCCGTCTCAATACTACTGCACAATACAAAGAAGAGTCTGCCCAGTTCCTGGATATGTATCGGAAGTCCACATTTTCCTGTCAGAAACATGTGCACCTAAAAAAGAAAAAAAAACTTTTTCCCACTCCTGCATACATACATACAAATATGTAAAGGTGTGAGAATACGCACTATACGTACTTCCGAAATTTGAACACTCGGCATTGACCATCATCGGGCTCCAGAGATTCTTCACTCCGTCTCAATACTACTGCACAATACAAAGAAGAGTCTGTCAAATTCCTGGATATGTATCGGAAGTCCACATTTTCCTGTCAGAAACATGTGCACCTAAAAAAGAAAAAAAAACTTTTTCCCACTCCTGCATACATACATACAAATATGTAAAGGTGTGAGAATACGCACTATACGTACTTCCGAAATTTGAACACTCGGCATTGACCATCATCGGGCTCCAGAAATTCTTCACTCCGTCTCAATACTACTGCACAATAGAAAGAAGAGTCCGCCCAATTCCTGGATATGTATCGGAAGTCCACATTTTCCTGTCAGAAACATGTGCACCTAAAAAAGAAAAAAAAACTTTTTCCCACTCCTGCATACATACATACAAATATGTAAAGGTGTGAGAATACGCACTATACGTACTTCCGAAATTTGAACACTCGGCATTGACCATCATCGGGCTCCAGAGATTCTTCACTCCGTCTCAATACTACTGCACAATACAAAGAAGTGTCTGCCCAATTCCTGGATATGTATCGGAAGTCCACATTTTCCAGTCAGAAACATGTGCACCTAAAAAAGAAAAAAAACTTTTTCCCACTCCTGCATACATACATACAAATATGTAAAGGTGTGAGAATATGCACTATACGTACTTCCGAAATTTGAACACTCGGCATTGACCATCATCGGGCTCCAGAGATTCTTCACTCCGTCTCAATACTACTGCACAATACAAAGAAGAGTCTGCCAAATTCCTGGATATGTATCGGAAGTCCACATTTTCCTGTCAGAAACATGTGCACCTAAAAAAGAAAAAAAAATTTTCCCACTCCTGCATACATACATACAAATATGTAAAGGTGTGAGAATACGCACTATACGTACTTCCGAAATTTGAACACTCGGCATTGACCATCATCGGGCTCCAGAGATTCTTCACTCCGTCTCAATACTACTGCACAATACAAAGAAGTGTCTGCCCAATTCCTGGATATGTATCGGAAGTCCACATTTTCCTGTCAGAAACATGTGCACCTAAAAAAGAAAAAAAAACTTTTCCCACTCCTGCATACATACATACAAATATGTAAAGGTGTGAGAATACGCACTATACGTACTTCCGAAATTTGAACACTCGGCATTGACCATCATCGGGCTCAAGAGATTCTTCACTCCGTCTCAATACTACTGCACAATACAAAGAAGAGTCTGCCCAGTTCCTGGATATGTATCGGAAGTCCACATTTTCCTGTCAGAAACATGTGCACCTAAAAAAGAAAAAAAAACTTTTTCCCACTCCTGCATACATACATACAAATATGTAAAGGTGTGAGAATACGCACTATACGTACTTCCGAAATTTGAACACTCGGCATTGACCATCATCGGGCTCCAGAGATTCTTCACTCCGTCTCAATACTACTGCACAATACAAAGAAGAGTCTGTCAAATTCCTGGATATGTATCGGAAGTCCACATTTTCCTGTCAGAAACATGTGCACCTAAAAAAGAAAAAAAAACTTTTTCCCACTCCTGCATACATACATACAAATATGTAAAGGTGTGAGAATACGCACTATACGTACTTCCGAAATTTGAACACTCGGCATTGACCATCATCGGGCTCCAGAAATTCTTCACTCCGTCTCAATACTACTGCACAATAGAAAGAAGAGTCCGCCCAATTCCTGGATATGTATCGGAAGTCCACATTTTCCTGTCAGAAACATGTGCACCTAAAAAAGAAAAAAAAACTTTTTCCCACTCCTGCATACATACATACAAATATGTAAAGGTGTGAGAATACGCACTATACGTACTTCCGAAATTTGAACACTCGGCATTGACCATCATCGGGCTCCAGAGATTCTTCACTCCGTCTCAATACTACTGCACAATACAAAGAAGTGTCTGCCCAATTCCTGGATATGTATCGGAAGTCCACATTTTCCAGTCAGAAACATGTGCACCTAAAAAAGAAAAAAAACTTTTTCCCACTCCTGCATACATACATACAAATATGTAAAGGTGTGAGAATATGCACTATACGTACTTCCGAAATTTGAACACTCGGCATTGACCATCATCGGGCTCAAGAGATTCTTCACTCCGTCTCAATACTACTGCACAATACAAAGAAGAGTCTGCCCAGTTCCTGGATATGTATCGGAAGTCCACATTTTCCTGTCAGAAACATGTGCACCTAAAAAAGAAAAAAAAACTTTTTCCCACTCCTGCATACATACATACAAATATGTAAAGGTGTGAGAATACGCACTATACGTACTTCCGAAATTTGAACACTCGGCATTGACCATCATCGGGCTCCAGAGATTCTTCACTCCGTCTCAATACTACTGCACAATACAAAGAAGAGTCTGCCAAATTCCTGGATATGTATCGGAAGTCCACATTTTCCTGTCAGAAACATGTGCACCTAAAAAAGAAAAAAAAATTTTCCCACTCCTGCATACATACATACAAATATGTAAAGGTGTGAGAATACGCACTATACGTACTTCCGAAATTTGAACACTCGGCATTGACCATCATCGGGCTCCAGAGATTCTTCACTCCGTCTCAATACTACTGCACAATATAAAGAAGAGTCTGCCCAATTCCTGGATATGTATCGGAAGTCCACATTTTCCTGTCAGAAACATGTGCACCTAAAAAAGAAAAAAAAATTTTTCCCACTCCTGCATGCATACATACAAATATGTAAAGGTGTGAGAATACGCACTATACGTACTTCCGAAATTTGAACACTCGGCATTGTCCATCATCGGGCTCCAGAGATTCTTCACTCCGTCTCAATACTACTGCACAATACAAAGAAAAGTCTGCCAAATTCCTGGATATGTATCGGAAGTCCACATTTTACTGTCAGAAACATGTGCACCTAAAAAAGAAAAAAAAATTTTTCCCACTCCTGCATACATACATACAAATATGTAAAGGTGTGAGAATACGCACTATACGTACTTCCGAAATTTGAACACTCGGCATTGACCATCATCGGGCTCCAGAGATTCTTCACTTCGTCTCAATACTACTGCACAATACAAAGAAGTGTCTGCCCAATTCCTGGATATGTATCGGAAGTCCACATTTTCCTGTCAGAAACATGTGCACCTAAAAAAGAAAAAAAAACTTTTTCCCACTCCTGCATACATACATACAAATATGTAAAGGTGTGAGAATACGCACTATACGTACTTCCGAAATTTGAACACTCGGCATTGACCATCATCGGGCTCCAGAGATTCTTCACTCCGTCTCAATACTACTGCACAATACAAAGAAGATTCTGCCCAGTTCCTGGATATGTATCGGAAGTCCACATTTTCCTGTCAGAAACATGTGCACCTAAAAAAGAAAAAAAAAACTTTTTCCCACTCCTGCATACATACATACAAATATGTAAAGGTGTGAGAATACGCACTATACGTACTTCCGAAATTTGAACACTCGGCATTGACCATCATCGGGCTCCAGAGATTCTTCACTCCGTCTCAATACTACTGCACAATACAAAGAAGAGTCTGCCCAATTCCTGGATATGTATCGGAAGTCCACATTTTCCTGTCAGAAACATGTGCACCTAAAAAAGAAAAAAAAAATTTTCCCACTCCTGCATACTAGGGTGGACCTTATTTTTCAAGTTTCAAAATGTAATCTTCTCACCCTCTAAATTTGTTCCTTTTTATGAAAAAATAATTCTGGTAAAATATTAGCTCAATTGAACAATATTTAGAGGTAGCTCAATGATGTAGAAGTTTCCAATGTATGAGCAATGATAAACATATGCGTACTCTCGTGCTATGTCATAGAAAATAAATTCTATCTTCTAAAATATTTTAAAATGCATCTAACTTTACATTTTTATTCATAGATGGCAGTACTATGCACAATAATATTTAAAAGAATAAACTGCATTTAGCAAATAGCAGTCTTTGTAGCCATTGAAGATTGAAGAATAGCAGATAATATACGTGCAATGTGCTTTGACACTACCAGCTCAAACACTGGTTATAATTCTGGTGCATATGTTCTTTTTGAACATAAATTGAAAAAATGAGCTCTTATCGTTTGCTTGCAAACATCACATTATGGAGCTGATAATTAGTACTGTATTTGAAGTATGCATGGGAGTCAAATCTTCACCTGAAGTTGCATTATTTAAACGCTTTCAGGAATATTGGAGCTTAATTGATAAAGACAAGTATGAAACGTGAATTTCGTTTGATGATGTATATTGTCTCAAGATCTGGATGTTCAAGGCTCAGTTTATATTGACTGTAAAAGAGGAAGAAGGTGTACGTGATATGTGTGTTTTTACAGTCCGTGTATACTTGAAAGCTTGGATCACTGCACCTCAAGCTTCATGTGCCCCATATATGACCTGTTCTTGCTCAAATCACTACTTGACTACTCATCAATACCTTCAACTGTTTCCAAGTCATCATCACGTAAATTTGCTAATCACTTGTAGGTTTAGCTTTATTTGATAGCCGTGTGAGTTTATTAACTAAAAGACGCATGGCTATTGCATTACAGAATGAAGCTAATTCTAAAAAACAAGCTCAAATTTATTCCAAACGAGTCAGTGTTGCTCTACATTCATTCAAGAATAAAAGATTGGAAGATTTTGTGACAGCTAAGTCAATGAAGTTGTTTCAATTGTTGAAACTTCCGGATGGATATCTTGCAGTAGAACCTGAATTGTGGGAGTTAATAGAAGACTATAAACAGGCAAAAGAGGTAATAAAATCTCTACAAGTAGTGAATGACCATGTCAAACGTGCAGTTGCATTTATTCAAGAATACAATGGATTGATAACTCATGATGAAATGCAACTACAATTCTTACTACAAGTTGCTGAAGATCATGGAAATATATACCCAGATAGCAGAAAAATGTGTCTCTCTCAACCTGCTCAAATGCAATAAAATTTTAATGTAACATGAAAACCTAATAATCATGCTGTAAATTAAATAATTGCCGCAATTAAATCATTAAAACCTTTAAAGTGCTTACTTATTTGTGTAGCTAATATTCTGAATTTTTTCCCAATTTTATAAAATTCAGATCAATTGAGCTACCTCTAAATACTTGAATTTATTGCTCAAACTTTTTACACAATGTTTTTGTATCAAAAGGAACAAAATAGGGGGGTGAGACTTGTAAAAATAATAATTTTAAAAAATCATGGCATTTAAGGTCCACCCTACTGCATACATACATACAAATATGTAAAGGTGTGAGAATACGCACTATACGTACTTCCGAAATTTGAACACTCGGCATTGACCATCATCGGGCTCCAGAGATTCTTCACTCCGTCTCAATACTGCTGCACAATACAAAGAAGAGTCTGCCCGATTCCTGGATGTGTATCGGAAATCCACATTTTCCTGTCAGGAACATATGCACCTAAAAAAGAAAAAAAAAAACTTTTTCCCACCCCTGCATATATACATACAAATATGTAAAGGTGTGAGAATACGCACTATACGTACTTCCGAGATTTGAACACTCGGCATTGACCATCATCCGACTCCAGAGATTCTTCACTCCGTCTCAATACTGCTGCACAATACAAAGAAGAGTCTGCCCAATTCCTGGATATGTATCGGAAATCCACATTTTCCTGTCAGGAACATATGCACCTAAAAAAGAAAAAAAACTTTTTCCCACACCTGCATATATACATACAAATATGTAAAGGTGTGAGAATACGCACTATACGTACTTCCGAAATTTGAACACTCGGCATTGACCATCATCCGATTCCAGACATTCTTCACTCCGTCTCAATACTGCTGCACAATACAAAGAAGAGTCTGCCCAATTCCTGGATATGTATCGGAAGTCCACATTTTCCTGTTAGAAACATGTGCACCTAAAAAAGAAAAAAAACTTTTTCCCACCCTTGCATATATACATACAAATATGTAAAGGTGTGAGAATACGCACTATACGTACTTCCGAAATTTGAATACTCGGCATTGACCATCATCCGATTCCAGACATTCTTCACTCCGTCTCAATACTGCTGCACAATACAAAGAAGAGCCTGCCCAATTCCTGGATATGTATCGGAAGTCCACATTTTCCTGTCAGGAATATATGCACTTAAAAAAGAAAAAAAACTTTTCCCCCCCTGCATATATACATAGAAATATTTAAAGGTGTGAGAATACGCACTATACGTACTTCCGAAATTTGAACACTCGGCATTGACCATCATCCGACTCCAGAGATTCTTCACTCCGTCTCAATACTGCTGCACAATACAAAGAAGAGTCTGCCCAATTCCTGGATATGTATCGGAAGTCCACATTTTCCTGTCAGAAACATGTGCACCTAAAAAAGAAAAAAAACTTTTTCCCACCCCTGCATATATACACACAAATATGTAAATGTGTGAGAATACGCAATATACGTACTTCCGAAATTTGAATACTCGGCATTGACCATCATCCGATTCCAGACATTCTTCACTCCGTCTCAATACTGCTGCACAATACAAAGAAGAGTCTGCCCAATTCCTGGATATGTATCGGAAGTCCACATTTTCCTGTCAGGAACATGTGCACCTAAAAAAGAAAAAAAACTTGTTCCCACCCCTGCATATATACATACAAATATGTAAAGTTGTGAGAATACGCACTATACGTACTTCCGAAATTTGAACACTCGGCATTGACCATCATCCGACTCCAGAATTTCTTCACTCCGTCTCAATACTGCTGCACAATACAAAGAAGAGTCTGCCCAATTCCTGGATATGTATCGGAAGTCCACATTTTCCTGTCAGGAACACATGCACCTAAAAAAGAAAAAAAAAACTTTTTCCCACCCCTGCATATATACATACAAATATGTAAAGGTGTGAGAATACGCACTATACGTACTTCCGAAATTTGAACACTCGGCATTGACATTCATCCAATTCCAGACTTTCTTCACTCCGTCTCTATACTGCTGCACAATACAAAGAAGAGTCTGCCCAGTTCCTGGATATGTATCGGAAGTCTACATTTTCCTGTCAGGAACACATGCACCTAAAAAAGAAAAAAACTTTTTCCCACCCCTGCATATATACATACAAATATGTAAAGGTATGAGAATACGCACTATACGTACTTCCAAAATTTGAACTCTCGGCATTGACCATCATCCGACTCCAGAGATTCTTCACTCCGTCTCAATACTGCTGTACAATACAAAGAAGAGTCTACCCAATTCCTGGATATGTATCGGAAGTCCACATTTTCCTGTCAGGAATATATGCACCTAAAAAAGAAAAAAAACTTTTTCCCACCCCTGCATATATACATACAAATATGTAAAGGTGTGAGAATACGCACTATACGTACTTCCGAAATTTGAACACTCGGCATTGACCATCATCCGACTCCAGAGATTCTTCACTCCGTCTCAATACTGCTGTACAATACAAAGAAGAGTCTGCCCAATTCCTGGATATGTATCGGAAGTCCATATTTTCCTGTCAGGAATATATGCACCTAAAAAAGAAAAAAAACTTTTTCCCACCCCTGCATATATACATACAAATATGTAAAGGTGTGAGAATACGCACTATACGTACTTCCGAAATTTGAACACTCGGCATTGACCTTCATCCGACTCCAGAGATTCTTCACTCCGTCTCAATACTGCTGTACAATACAAAGAAGAGTCTACCCAATTCCTGGATATGTATCGGAAGTCCACATTTTCCTGTCAGTAACATGTGCACCTAAAAAAGAAAAAAAACTTGTTCCCACCCCTGCATATATACATACAAATATGTAAAGTTGTGAGAATGCGCACTATACGTACTTCCGAAATTTGAACACTCGGCATTGACCATCATCGGGCTCCAGAGATTCTTCACTCCGTCTCAATACTACTGCACAATACAAAGAAGAGTCTGCCCAATTCCTGGATATGTATCGGAAGTCCACATTTTCCTGTCAGAAACATGTGCACCTAAAAAAGAAAAAAAAATTTTTCCCACTCCTGCATACATACATACAAATATGTAAAGGTGTGAGAATACGCACTATACGTACTTCCGAAATTTGAACACTCGGCATTGACCATCATCGGGCTCCAGAGATTCTTCACTCCGTCTCAATACTACTGCACAATACAAAGAAGTGTCTGCCCAATTCCTGGATATGTATCGGAAGTCCACATTTTCCTGTCAGAAACATGTGCACCTAAAAAAGAAAAAAAAAATTTTCCCACTCCTGAATACATACATACAAATATGTTAAGGTGTGAGAATACGCACTATACGTACTTCCGAAATTTGAACACTCGGCATTGACCATCATCGGGCTCCAGAGATTCTTCACTCCGTCTCAATACTACTGCACAATACAAAGAAGAGTCTGCCCAATTCCTGGATATGTATCGGAAGTCCACATTTTCCTGTCAGAAACATGTGCACCTAAAAAAGAAAAAAAAAATTTTCCCACTCCTGCATACATACATACAAATATGTAAAGGTGTGAGAATACGCACTATACGTACTTCCGAAATTTGAACACTCGGCATTGACCATCATCGGGCTCCAGAGATTCTTCACTCCGTGTCAATACTACTGCACAATACAAAGAAGAGTCTGCCCAATTCCTGGATATGTATCGGAAGTCCACATTTTCCTGTCAGAAACATGTGCACCTAAAAAAGAAAAAAAATTTTCCCACTCCTGCATACATACATACAAATATGTAAAGATGTGAGAATACGCACTATACGTAGTTCCGAAATTTGAACACTCGGCATTGACCATCATCGGGCTCCAGAGATTCTTCACTCCGTCTCAATACTACTGCACAATACAAAGAAGTGTCTGCCCAATTCCTGGATATGTATCGGAAGTCCACATTTTCCTGTCAGAAACATGTGCACCTAAAAAAGAAAAAAAAACTTTTTCCCACTCCTGCATACATACATACAAATATGTAAAGGTGTGAGAATACGCACTATACGTACTTCCGAAATTTGAACACTCGGCATTGACCATCATCGTTCTCCAGAGATTCTTCACTCCGTCTCAATACTACTGCACAATACAAAGAAGAGTCTGCCCAATTCCTGGATATGTATCGGAAGTCCACATTTTCCTGTCAGAAACATGTGCACCTAAAAAAGAAAAAAAAAATTTTCCCACTCCTGCATACATACATACAAATATGTAAAGGTGTGAGAATACGCACTATACGTACTTCCGAAATTTGAACACTCGGCATTGACCATCATCGGGCTCCAGAGATTCTTCACTCCGTCTCAATACTACTGCACAATACAAAGAAGTGTCTGCCCAATTCCTGGAAAAGTATCGGAAGTCCACATTTTCCTGTCAGAAACATGTGCACCTAAAAAAGAAAAAAAAAATTTCAAACTCCTGCATACATACATACAAATATGTAAAGGTGTGAGAATACGCACTATACGTACTTCCGAAATTTGAACACTCGGCATTGACCATCATCGGGCTCCAGATATTCTTCACTCCGTCTCAATACTACTGCAAAATAGAAAGAAGAGTCCGCCCAATTCCTGGATATGTATCGGAAGTCCACATTTTCCTATCAGAAACATGTGCACCTAAAAAAGAAAAAAAAAACTTTTTCCCACTCCTGCATACATACCTACAAATATGTAAAGGTGTGAGAATACGCACTATACGTACTTCCGAAATTTGAACACTCGGCATTGACCATCATCGGGATCCAGAGATTCTTCACTCCGTCTCAATACTACTGCACAATACAAAGAAGTGTCTGCCCAATTCCTGGATATGTATCGGAAGTCCACATTTTCCTGTCAGAATTATGTGCACCTAAAAAAGAAAAAAAAACTTTTTCCCACTCCTGCATACATACATACAAATATGTAAAGGTGTGAGAATATGCACTATACGTACTTCCGAAATTTGAACACTCGACATTGACCATCATCGGGCTCCAGAGATTCTTCACTCCGTCTCAATACTACTGCACAATACAAAGAAGAGTCTGCCCAATTCCTGGATATGTATCGGAAGTCACCATTTTCCTGTCAGAAACATGTGCACCTAAAAAAGAAAAAAAATTTTTTCCCACTCCTGCATACATACATACAAATATGTAAAGGTGTGAGAATACGCACTATACGTACTTCCGAAATTTGAACACTCGACATTGACCATCATCCGACTCCAGATATTCTTCACTCCGTCTCGATACTTCTGCACAATAGATAGAAGAGTCTGCCCAATTCCTGGATATGTATCGGAAGTCCACATTTTCCTGTCAGAAACATGTGCACCTAAAAAAGAAAAAACTTTTTCCCACTCCTGCATACATACATAAAAATATGTAAAGGTGTGAGAATACGCACTATACGTACTTCCGAAATTTGAACATTCGGCATTGACCATCATCGGGCTCCAGAGATTCTTCACTCCGTCTCAATACTACTGCACAATACAAAGAAGAGTCTGCCCAGTTCCTGGGTATGTATCGGAAGTCCACATTTTCCTGTCAGAAACATGTGCACCTAAAAAAGAAAAAAAAACTTTTTCCCACTCCTGCATACATACATACAAATATGTAAAGGTGTGAGAATACGAACTATTCGTACTTCCGAAATTTGAACACTCGGCATTGACCATCATCGGGCTCCAGAGATTCTTCACTCCGTCTCAATACTACTGCACAATACAAAGAAGTGTCTGCCCAATTCCTGGATATGTATCGGAAGTCCACATTTTCCTGTCAGAAACATGTGCACCTAAAAAAGAAAAAAAAACCTTTTTCCCACTCCTGCATACATACATACAAATATGTAAAGGTGTGAGAATACGCACTATACGTACTTCCGAAATTTGAACACTCGGCATTGACCATCATCGGGCTCCAGAGACTCTTCACTCCGTCTCAATACTACTGCACAATACAAAGAAGAGTCTACCCAGTTCCTGGATATGTATCGGAAGTCCACATTTTCCTGTCAGAAACATGTGCACCTAAAAAAGAAAAAAAAACTTTTTCCCACTCCTGCATACATACATACAAATATGTAAAGGTGTGAGAATACGCACTATACGTACTTCCGAAATTTGAACACTCGGCATTGACCATCATCGGGCTCCAGAGATTCTTCACTCCGTCTCAATACTACTGCACAATACAAAGAAGTGTCTGCCCAATTCCTGGATATGTATCGGAAGTCCACATTTTCCAGTCAGAAACATGTGCACCTAAAAAAGAAAAAAAAACTTTTTCCCACTCCTGCATACATACATACAAATATGTAAAGACGTGAGAATACGCACTATACGTACTTCCGAAATTTGAACACTAGGCATTGACCATCATCGGGCTCCAGAGGTTCTTCACTACGTCTCAATACTACTGCACAATACAAAGAAGAGTCTGCCAAATTCCCGGATATGTATCGGAAGTCCACATTTTCCTGTCAGAAACATGTGCACCTAAAAAAGAAAAAAAAACTTTATCCCACTCCTGCATACATACATACAAATATGTAAAGGTGTGAGAATACGCACTATACGTACTTCCGAAATTTGAACACTCGACATTGACCATCATCCGACTCCAGATATTCTTCACTCCGTCTCGATACTTCTGCACAATAGATAGAAGAGTCTGCCCAATTCCTGGATATGTATCGGAAGTCCACATTTTCCTGTCAGAAACATGTGCACCTAAAAAAGAAAAAAACTTTTTCCCACTCCTGCATACATACATAAAAATATGTAAAGGTGTGAGAATACGCACTATACGTACTTCCGAAATTTGAACATTCGGCATTGACCATCATCGGGCTCCAGAGATTCTTCACTCCGTCTCAATACTACTGCACAATACAAAGAAGAGTCTGCCCAGTTCCTGGGTATGTATCGGAAGTCCACATTTTCCTGTCAGAAACATGTGCACCTAAAAAAGAAAAAAAACTTTTTCCCACTCCTGCATACATACATACAAATATGTAAAGGTGTGAGAATACGAACTATACGTACTTCCGAAATTTGAACACTCGGCATTGACCATCATCGGGCTCCAGAGATTCTTCACTCCGTCTCAATACTACTGCACAATACAAAGAAGTGTCTGCCCAATTCCTGGATATGTATCGGAAGTCCACATTTTCCTGTCAGAAACATGTGCACCTAAAAAAGAAAAAAAACCTTTTTCCCACTCCTGCATACATACATACAAATATGTAAAGGTGTGAGAATACGCACTATACGTACTTCCGAAATTTGAACACTCGGCATTGACCATCATCGGGCTCCAGAGATTCTTCACTCCGTCTCAATACTACTGCACAATACAAAGAAGAGTCTACCCAGTTCCTGGATATGTATCGGAAGTCCACATTTTCCTGTCAGAAACATGTGCACCTAAAAAAGAAAAAAAAAACTTTTTCCCTCTCCTGCATACATACATACAAATATGTAAAGGTGTGAGAATACGCACTATACGTACTTCCGAAATTTGAACACTCGGCATTGACCATCATCGGGCTCCAGAGATTCTTCACTCCGTCTCAATACTACTGCACAATACAAAGAAGTGTCTGCCCAATTCCTGGATATGTATCGGAAGTCCACATTTTCCAGTCAGAAACACGTGCACCTAAAAAAGAAAAAAAAACTTTTTCCCACTCCTGCATACATACATACAAATATGTAAAGGTGTGAGAATATGCACTATACGTACTTCCGAAATTTGAACACTCGGCATTGACTATCATCGGGCTCCAGAGATTCTTCACTCCGTCTCAATACTACTGCACAATACAAAGAAGAGTCTGCTCAGTTCCTGGATATGTATCGGAAGTCCACATTTTCCTGTCAGAAACATGTGCACCTAAAAAAGAAAAAAAAACTTTTTCCCACTCCTGCATACATACATACAAATATGTAAAGGTGTGAGAATACGCACTATACGTAGTTCCGAAATTTGAACACTCGGCATTGACCATCATCGGGCTCCAGAGATTCTTCACTCCGTCTCAATACTACTGCACAATACAAAGAAGTGTCTGCCCAATTCCTGGATATGTATCGGAAGTCCACATTTTCCTGTCAGAAACATGTGCACCTAAAAAAGAAAAAAAAACTTTTTCCCACTCCTGCATACATACATACAAATATGTAAAGGTGTGAGAATACGCACTATACGTACTTCCGAAATTTGAACACTCGGCATTGACCATCATCGTTCTCCAGAGATTCTTCACTCCGTCTCAATACTACTGCACAATACAAAGAAGAGTCTGCCCAATTCCTGGATATGTATCGGAAGTCCACATTTTCCTGTCAGAAACATGTGCACCTAAAAAAGAAAAAAAAAATTTTCCCACTCCTGCATACATACATACAAATATGTAAAGGTGAGAGAATACGCACTATACGTACTTCCGAAATTTGAACACTCGGCATTGACCATCATCGGGCTCCAGAGATTCTTCACTCCGTCTCAATACTACTGCACAATACAAAGAAGTGTCTGCCCAATTCCTGGATATGTATCGGAAGTCCACATTTTCCTGTCAGAAACATGTGCACCTAAAAAAGAAAAAAAAATTTCCCACTCCTGCATACATACATACAAATATGTAAAGGTGTGAGAATACGCACTATACGTACTTCCGAAATTTGAACACTCGGCATTGACCATCATCGGGCTCCAGATATTCTTCACTCCGTCTCAATACTACTGCAAAATAGAAAGAAGAGTCCGCCCAATTCCTGGATATGTATCGGAAGTCCACATTTTCCTATCAGAAACATGTGCACCTAAAAAAGAAAAAAAAAACTTTTTCCCACTCCTGCATACATACCTACAAATATGTAAAGGTGTGAGAATACGCACTATACGTACTTCCGAAATTTGAACACTCGGCATTGACCATCATCGGGATCCAGAGATTCTTCACTCCATCTCAATACTACTGCACAATACAAAGAAGTGTCTGCCCAATTCCTGGATATGTATCGGAAGTCCACATTTTCCTGTCAGAAACATGTGCACCTAAAAAAGAAAAAAAAACTTTTTCCCACTCCTGCATACATACATACAAATATGTAAAGGTGTGAGAATATGCACTATACGTACTTCCGAAATTTGAACACTCGGCATTGACCATCATCGGGCTCCAGAGATTCTTCACTCCGTCTCAATACTACTGCACAATACAAAGAAGAGTCTGCCCAATTCCTGGATATGTATCGGAAGTCACCATTTTCCTGTCAGAAACATGTGCACCTAAAAAAGAAAAAAAATTTTTTCCCACTCCTGCATACATACATACAAATATGTAAAGGTGTGAGAATACGCACTATACGTACTTCCGAAATTTGAACACTCGACATTGACCATCATCCGACTCCAGATATTCTTCACTCCGTCTCGATACTTCTGCACAATAGATAGAAGAGTCTGCCCAATTCCTGGATATGTATCGGAAGTCCACATTTTCCTGTCAGAAACATGTGCACCTAAAAAAGAAAAAAACTTTTTCCCACTCCTGCATACATACATACAAATATGTAAAGGGGTGAGAATACGCACTATACGTACTTCCGAAATTTGAACACTCGGCATTGACCATCATCGGGCTCCAGAGATTCTTCACTCCGTCTCAATACTACTGCACAATACAAAGAAGAGTCTACCCAGTTCCTGGATATGTATCGGAAGTCCACATTTTCCTGTCAGAAACATGTGCACCTAAAAAAGAAAAAAAAAACTTTTTCCCACTCCTGCATACATACATAAAAATATGTAAAGGTGTGAGAATAAGCACTATACGTACTTCCGAAATTTGAACACTCGGCATTGACCATCATCGGGCTCCAGAGATTCTTCACTCCGTCTCAATACTACTGCACAATACAAAGAAGTGTCTGCCCAATTCCTGGATATGTATCGGAAGTCCACATTTTCCAGTCAGAAACACGTGCACCTAAAAAAGAAAAAAAAACTTTTTCCCACTCCTGCATACATACATACAAATATGTAAAGGGGTGAGAATATGCACTATACGTACTTCCGAAATTTGAACACTCGGCATTGACCATCATCGGGCTCCAGAGATTCTTCACTCCGTCTCAATACTACTGCACAATACAAAGAAGAGTCTGCCCAGTTCCTGGATATGTATCGGAAGTCCACATTTTCCTGTCAGAAACATGTGCACCTAAAAAAGAAAAAAAAACTTTTTCCCACTCCTGCATACATACATACAAATATGTAAAGGTGTGAGAATACGCACTATACGTACTTCCGAAATTTGAACACTCGGCATTGACCATCATCGGGCTCCAGAGATTCTTCACTCCGTCTCAATACTACTGCACAATACAAAGAAGAGTCTGTCAAATTCCTGGATATGTATCGGAAGTCCACATTTTCCTGTCAGAAACATGTGCACCTAAAAAAGAAAAAAAAACTTTTTCCCACTCCTGCATACATACATACAAATATGTAAAGGTGTGAGAATACGCACTATACGTACTTCCGAAATTTGAACACTCGGCATTGACCATCATCGGGCTCCAGAAATTCTTCACTCCGTCTCAATACTACTGCACAATAGAAAGAAGAGTCCGCCCAATTCCTGGATATGTATCGGAAGTCCACATTTTCCTGTCAGAAACATGTGCACCTAAAAAAGAAAAAAAAACTTTTTCCCACTCCTGCATACATACATACAAATATGTAAAGGTGTGAGAATACGCACTATACGTACTTCCGAAATTTGAACACTCGGCATTGACCATCATCGGGCTCCAGAGATTCTTCACTCCGTCTCAATACTACTGCACAATACAAAGAAGTGTCTGCCCAATTCCTGGATATGTATCGGAAGTCCACATTTTCCAGTCAGAAACATGTGCACCTAAAAAAGAAAAAAAACTTTTTCCCACTCCTGCATACATACATACAAATATGTAAAGGTGTGAGAATATGCACTATACGTACTTCCGAAATTTGAACACTCGGCATTGACCATCATCGGGCTCCAGAGATTCTTCACTCCGTCTCAATACTACTGCACAATACAAAGAAGAGTCTGCCAAATTCCTGGATATGTATCGGAAGTCCACATTTTCCTGTCAGAAACATGTGCACCTAAAAAAGAAAAAAAAATTTTCCCACTCCTGCATACATACATACAAATATGTAAAGGTGTGAGAATACGCACTATACGTACTTCCGAAATTTGAACACTCGGCATTGACCATCATCGGGCTCCAGAGATTCTTCACTCCGTCTCAATACTACTGCACAATACAAAGAAGTGTCTGCCCAATTCCTGGATATGTATCGGAAGTCCACATTTTCCTGTCAGAAACATGTGCACCTAAAAAAGAAAAAAAAACTTTTCCCACTCCTGCATACATACATACAAATATGTAAAGGTGTGAGAATACGCACTATACGTACTTCCGAAATTTGAACACTCGGCATTGACCATCATCGGGCTCAAGAGATTCTTCACTCCGTCTCAATACTACTGCACAATACAAAGAAGAGTCTGCCCAGTTCCTGGATATGTATCGGAAGTCCACATTTTCCTGTCAGAAACATGTGCACCTAAAAAAGAAAAAAAAACTTTTTCCCACTCCTGCATACATACATACAAATATGTAAAGGTGTGAGAATACGCACTATACGTACTTCCGAAATTTGAACACTCGGCATTGACCATCATCGGGCTCCAGAGATTCTTCACTCCGTCTCAATACTACTGCACAATACAAAGAAGAGTCTGTCAAATTCCTGGATATGTATCGGAAGTCCACATTTTCCTGTCAGAAACATGTGCACCTAAAAAAGAAAAAAAAACTTTTTCCCACTCCTGCATACATACATACAAATATGTAAAGGTGTGAGAATACGCACTATACGTACTTCCGAAATTTGAACACTCGGCATTGACCATCATCGGGCTCCAGAAATTCTTCACTCCGTCTCAATACTACTGCACAATAGAAAGAAGAGTCCGCCCAATTCCTGGATATGTATCGGAAGTCCACATTTTCCTGTCAGAAACATGTGCACCTAAAAAAGAAAAAAAAACTTTTTCCCACTCCTGCATACATACATACAAATATGTAAAGGTGTGAGAATACGCACTATACGTACTTCCGAAATTTGAACACTCGGCATTGACCATCATCGGGCTCCAGAGATTCTTCACTCCGTCTCAATACTACTGCACAATACAAAGAAGTGTCTGCCCAATTCCTGGATATGTATCGGAAGTCCACATTTTCCAGTCAGAAACATGTGCACCTAAAAAAGAAAAAAAACTTTTTCCCACTCCTGCATACATACATACAAATATGTAAAGGTGTGAGAATATGCACTATACGTACTTCCGAAATTTGAACACTCGGCATTGACCATCATCGGGCTCAAGAGATTCTTCACTCCGTCTCAATACTACTGCACAATACAAAGAAGAGTCTGCCCAGTTCCTGGATATGTATCGGAAGTCCACATTTTCCTGTCAGAAACATGTGCACCTAAAAAAGAAAAAAAAACTTTTTCCCACTCCTGCATACATACATACAAATATGTAAAGGTGTGAGAATACGCACTATACGTACTTCCGAAATTTGAACACTCGGCATTGACCATCATCGGGCTCCAGAGATTCTTCACTCCGTCTCAATACTACTGCACAATACAAAGAAGAGTCTGCCAAATTCCTGGATATGTATCGGAAGTCCACATTTTCCTGTCAGAAACATGTGCACCTAAAAAAGAAAAAAAAATTTTCCCACTCCTGCATACATACATACAAATATGTAAAGGTGTGAGAATACGCACTATACGTACTTCCGAAATTTGAACACTCGGCATTGACCATCATCGGGCTCCAGAGATTCTTCACTCCGTCTCAATACTACTGCACAATATAAAGAAGAGTCTGCCCAATTCCTGGATATGTATCGGAAGTCCACATTTTCCTGTCAGAAACATGTGCACCTAAAAAAGAAAAAAAATTTTTTCCCACTCCTGCATGCATACATACAAATATGTAAAGGTGTGAGAATACGCACTATACGTACTTCCGAAATTTGAACACTCGGCATTGTCCATCATCGGGCTCCAGAGATTCTTCACTCCGTCTCAATACTACTGCACAATACAAAGAAAAGTCTGCCAAATTCCTGGATATGTATCGGAAGTCCACATTTTACTGTCAGAAACATGTGCACCTAAAAAAGAAAAAAAAATTTTTCCCACTCCTGCATACATACATACAAATATGTAAAGGTGTGAGAATACGCACTATACGTACTTCCGAAATTTGAACACTCGGCATTGACCATCATCGGGCTCCAGAGATTCTTCACTTCGTCTCAATACTACTGCACAATACAAAGAAGTGTCTGCCCAATTCCTGGATATGTATCGGAAGTCCACATTTTCCTGTCAGAAACATGTGCACCTAAAAAAGAAAAAAAAACTTTTTCCCACTCCTGCATACATACATACAAATATGTAAAGGTGTGAGAATACGCACTATACGTACTTCCGAAATTTGAACACTCGGCATTGACCATCATCGGGCTCCAGAGATTCTTCACTCCGTCTCAATACTACTGCACAATACAAAGAAGATTCTGCCCAGTTCCTGGATATGTATCGGAAGTCCACATTTTCCTGTCAGAAACATGTGCACCTAAAAAAGAAAAAAAAAACTTTTTCCCACTCCTGCATACATACATACAAATATGTAAAGGTGTGAGAATACGCACTATACGTACTTCCGAAATTTGAACACTCGGCATTGACCATCATCGGGCTCCAGAGATTCTTCACTCCGTCTCAATACTACTGCACAATACAAAGAAGAGTCTGCCCAATTCCTGGATATGTATCGGAAGTCCACATTTTCCTGTCAGAAACATGTGCACCTAAAAAAGAAAAAAAAAATTTTCCCACTCCTGCATACTAGGGTGGACCTTATTTTTCAAGTTTCAAAATGTAATCTTCTCACCCTCTAAATTTGTTCCTTTTTATGAAAAAATAATTCTGGTAAAATATTAGCTCAATTGAACAATATTTAGAGGTAGCTCAATGATGTAGAAGTTTCCAATGTATGAGCAATGATAAACATATGCGTACTCTCGTGCTATGTCATAGAAAATAAATTCTATCTTCTAAAATATTTTAAAATGCATCTAACTTTACATTTTTATTCATAGATGGCAGTACTATGCACAATAATATTTAAAAGAATAAACTGCATTTAGCAAATAGCAGTCTTTGTAGCCATTGAAGATTGAAGAATAGCAGATAATATACGTGCAATGTGCTTTGACACTACCAGCTCAAACACTGGTTATAATTCTGGTGCATATGTTCTTTTTGAACATAAATTGAAAAAATGAGCTCTTATCGTTTGCTTGCAAACATCACATTATGGAGCTGATAATTAGTACTGTATTTGAAGTATGCATGGGAGTCAAATCTTCACCTGAAGTTGCATTATTTAAACGCTTTCAGGAATATTGGAGCTTAATTGATAAAGACAAGTATGAAACGTGAATTTCGTTTGATGATGTATATTGTCTCAAGATCTGGATGTTCAAGGCTCAGTTTATATTGACTGTAAAAGAGGAAGAAGGTGTACGTGATATGTGTGTTTTTACAGTCCGTGTATACTTGAAAGCTTGGATCACTGCACCTCAAGCTTCATGTGCCCCATATATGACCTGTTCTTGCTCAAATCACTACTTGACTACTCATCAATACCTTCAACTGTTTCCAAGTCATCATCACGTAAATTTGCTAATCACTTGTAGGTTTAGCTTTATTTGATAGCCGTGTGAGTTTATTAACTAAAAGACGCATGGCTATTGCATTACAGAATGAAGCTAATTCTAAAAAACAAGCTCAAATTTATTCCAAACGAGTCAGTGTTGCTCTACATTCATTCAAGAATAAAAGATTGGAAGATTTTGTGACAGCTAAGTCAATGAAGTTGTTTCAATTGTTGAAACTTCCGGATGGATATCTTGCAGTAGAACCTGAATTGTGGGAGTTAATAGAAGACTATAAACAGGCAAAAGAGGTAATAAAATCTCTACAAGTAGTGAATGACCATGTCAAACGTGCAGTTGCATTTATTCAAGAATACAATGGATTGATAACTCATGATGAAATGCAACTACAATTCTTACTACAAGTTGCTGAAGATCATGGAAATATATACCCAGATAGCAGAAAAATGTGTCTCTCTCAACCTGCTCAAATGCAATAAAATTTTAATGTAACATGAAAACCTAATAATCATGCTGTAAATTAAATAATTGCCGCAATTAAATCATTAAAACCTTTAAAGTGCTTACTTATTTGTGTAGCTAATATTCTGAATTTTTTCCCAATTTTATAAAATTCAGATCAATTGAGCTACCTCTAAATACTTGAATTTATTGCTCAAACTTTTTACACAATGTTTTTGTATCAAAAGGAACAAAATAGGGGGGTGAGACTTGTAAAAATAATAATTTTAAAAAATCATGGCATTTAAGGTCCACCCTACTGCATACATACATACAAATATGTAAAGGTGTGAGAATACGCACTATACGTACTTCCGAAATTTGAACACTCGGCATTGACCATCATCGGGCTCCAGAGATTCTTCACTCCGTCTCAATACTGCTGCACAATACAAAGAAGAGTCTGCCCGATTCCTGGATGTGTATCGGAAATCCACATTTTCCTGTCAGGAACATATGCACCTAAAAAAGAAAAAAAAAAACTTTTTCCCACCCCTGCATATATACATACAAATATGTAAAGGTGTGAGAATACGCACTATACGTACTTCCGAGATTTGAACACTCGGCATTGACCATCATCCGACTCCAGAGATTCTTCACTCCGTCTCAATACTGCTGCACAATACAAAGAAGAGTCTGCCCAATTCCTGGATATGTATCGGAAATCCACATTTTCCTGTCAGGAACATATGCACCTAAAAAAGAAAAAAAACTTTTTCCCACACCTGCATATATACATACAAATATGTAAAGGTGTGAGAATACGCACTATACGTACTTCCGAAATTTGAACACTCGGCATTGACCATCATCCGATTCCAGACATTCTTCACTCCGTCTCAATACTGCTGCACAATACAAAGAAGAGTCTGCCCAATTCCTGGATATGTATCGGAAGTCCACATTTTCCTGTTAGAAACATGTGCACCTAAAAAAGAAAAAAAACTTTTTCCCACCCTTGCATATATACATACAAATATGTAAAGGTGTGAGAATACGCACTATACGTACTTCCGAAATTTGAATACTCGGCATTGACCATCATCCGATTCCAGACATTCTTCACTCCGTCTCAATACTGCTGCACAATACAAAGAAGAGCCTGCCCAATTCCTGGATATGTATCGGAAGTCCACATTTTCCTGTCAGGAATATATGCACTTAAAAAAGAAAAAAAACTTTTCCCCCCCTGCATATATACATAGAAATATTTAAAGGTGTGAGAATACGCACTATACGTACTTCCGAAATTTGAACACTCGGCATTGACCATCATCCGACTCCAGAGATTCTTCACTCCGTCTCAATACTGCTGCACAATACAAAGAAGAGTCTGCCCAATTCCTGGATATGTATCGGAAGTCCACATTTTCCTGTCAGAAACATGTGCACCTAAAAAAGAAAAAAAACTTTTTCCCACCCCTGCATATATACACACAAATATGTAAATGTGTGAGAATACGCAATATACGTACTTCCGAAATTTGAATACTCGGCATTGACCATCATCCGATTCCAGACATTCTTCACTCCGTCTCAATACTGCTGCACAATACAAAGAAGAGTCTGCCCAATTCCTGGATATGTATCGGAAGTCCACATTTTCCTGTCAGGAACATGTGCACCTAAAAAAGAAAAAAAACTTGTTCCCACCCCTGCATATATACATACAAATATGTAAAGTTGTGAGAATACGCACTATACGTACTTCCGAAATTTGAACACTCGGCATTGACCATCATCCGACTCCAGAATTTCTTCACTCCGTCTCAATACTGCTGCACAATACAAAGAAGAGTCTGCCCAATTCCTGGATATGTATCGGAAGTCCACATTTTCCTGTCAGGAACACATGCACCTAAAAAAGAAAAAAAAAACTTTTTCCCACCCCTGCATATATACATACAAATATGTAAAGGTGTGAGAATACGCACTATACGTACTTCCGAAATTTGAACACTCGGCATTGACATTCATCCAATTCCAGACTTTCTTCACTCCGTCTCTATACTGCTGCACAATACAAAGAAGAGTCTGCCCAGTTCCTGGATATGTATCGGAAGTCTACATTTTCCTGTCAGGAACACATGCACCTAAAAAAGAAAAAAACTTTTTCCCACCCCTGCATATATACATACAAATATGTAAAGGTATGAGAATACGCACTATACGTACTTCCAAAATTTGAACTCTCGGCATTGACCATCATCCGACTCCAGAGATTCTTCACTCCGTCTCAATACTGCTGTACAATACAAAGAAGAGTCTACCCAATTCCTGGATATGTATCGGAAGTCCACATTTTCCTGTCAGGAATATATGCACCTAAAAAAGAAAAAAAACTTTTTCCCACCCCTGCATATATACATACAAATATGTAAAGGTGTGAGAATACGCACTATACGTACTTCCGAAATTTGAACACTCGGCATTGACCATCATCCGACTCCAGAGATTCTTCACTCCGTCTCAATACTGCTGTACAATACAAAGAAGAGTCTGCCCAATTCCTGGATATGTATCGGAAGTCCATATTTTCCTGTCAGGAATATATGCACCTAAAAAAGAAAAAAAACTTTTTCCCACCCCTGCATATATACATACAAATATGTAAAGGTGTGAGAATACGCACTATACGTACTTCCGAAATTTGAACACTCGGCATTGACCTTCATCCGACTCCAGAGATTCTTCACTCCGTCTCAATACTGCTGTACAATACAAAGAAGAGTCTACCCAATTCCTGGATATGTATCGGAAGTCCACATTTTCCTGTCAGTAACATGTGCACCTAAAAAAGAAAAAAAACTTGTTCCCACCCCTGCATATATACATACAAATATGTAAAGTTGTGAGAATGCGCACTATACGTACTTCCGAAATTTGAACACTCGGCATTGACCATCATCGGGCTCCAGAGATTCTTCACTCCGTCTCAATACTACTGCACAATACAAAGAAGAGTCTGCCCAATTCCTGGATATGTATCGGAAGTCCACATTTTCCTGTCAGAAACATGTGCACCTAAAAAAGAAAAAAAAATTTTTCCCACTCCTGCATACATACATACAAATATGTAAAGGTGTGAGAATACGCACTATACGTACTTCCGAAATTTGAACACTCGGCATTGACCATCATCGGGCTCCAGAGATTCTTCACTCCGTCTCAATACTACTGCACAATACAAAGAAGTGTCTGCCCAATTCCTGGATATGTATCGGAAGTCCACATTTTCCTGTCAGAAACATGTGCACCTAAAAAAGAAAAAAAAAATTTTCCCACTCCTGAATACATACATACAAATATGTTAAGGTGTGAGAATACGCACTATACGTACTTCCGAAATTTGAACACTCGGCATTGACCATCATCGGGCTCCAGAGATTCTTCACTCCGTCTCAATACTACTGCACAATACAAAGAAGAGTCTGCCCAATTCCTGGATATGTATCGGAAGTCCACATTTTCCTGTCAGAAACATGTGCACCTAAAAAAGAAAAAAAAAATTTTCCCACTCCTGCATACATACATACAAATATGTAAAGGTGTGAGAATACGCACTATACGTACTTCCGAAATTTGAACACTCGGCATTGACCATCATCGGGCTCCAGAGATTCTTCACTCCGTGTCAATACTACTGCACAATACAAAGAAGAGTCTGCCCAATTCCTGGATATGTATCGGAAGTCCACATTTTCCTGTCAGAAACATGTGCACCTAAAAAAGAAAAAAAATTTTCCCACTCCTGCATACATACATACAAATATGTAAAGATGTGAGAATACGCACTATACGTAGTTCCGAAATTTGAACACTCGGCATTGACCATCATCGGGCTCCAGAGATTCTTCACTCCGTCTCAATACTACTGCACAATACAAAGAAGTGTCTGCCCAATTCCTGGATATGTATCGGAAGTCCACATTTTCCTGTCAGAAACATGTGCACCTAAAAAAGAAAAAAAAACTTTTTCCCACTCCTGCATACATACATACAAATATGTAAAGGTGTGAGAATACGCACTATACGTACTTCCGAAATTTGAACACTCGGCATTGACCATCATCGTTCTCCAGAGATTCTTCACTCCGTCTCAATACTACTGCACAATACAAAGAAGAGTCTGCCCAATTCCTGGATATGTATCGGAAGTCCACATTTTCCTGTCAGAAACATGTGCACCTAAAAAAGAAAAAAAAAATTTTCCCACTCCTGCATACATACATACAAATATGTAAAGGTGTGAGAATACGCACTATACGTACTTCCGAAATTTGAACACTCGGCATTGACCATCATCGGGCTCCAGAGATTCTTCACTCCGTCTCAATACTACTGCACAATACAAAGAAGTGTCTGCCCAATTCCTGGAAAAGTATCGGAAGTCCACATTTTCCTGTCAGAAACATGTGCACCTAAAAAAGAAAAAAAAAATTTCAAACTCCTGCATACATACATACAAATATGTAAAGGTGTGAGAATACGCACTATACGTACTTCCGAAATTTGAACACTCGGCATTGACCATCATCGGGCTCCAGATATTCTTCACTCCGTCTCAATACTACTGCAAAATAGAAAGAAGAGTCCGCCCAATTCCTGGATATGTATCGGAAGTCCACATTTTCCTATCAGAAACATGTGCACCTAAAAAAGAAAAAAAAAACTTTTTCCCACTCCTCCATACATACCTACAAATATGTAAAGGTGTGAGAATACGCACTATACGTACTTCCGAAATTTGAACACTCGGCATTGACCATCATCGGGATCCAGAGATTCTTCACTCCGTCTCAATACTACTGCACAATACAAAGAAGTGTCTGCCCAATTCCTGGATATGTATCGGAAGTCCACATTTTCCTGTCAGAATTATGTGCACCTAAAAAAGAAAAAAAAACTTTTTCCCACTCCTGCATACATACATACAAATATGTAAAGGTGTGAGAATATGCACTATACGTACTTCCGAAATTTGAACACTCGACATTGACCATCATCGGGCTCCAGAGATTCTTCACTCCGTCTCAATACTACTGCACAATACAAAGAAGAGTCTGCCCAATTCCTGGATATGTATCGGAAGTCACCATTTTCCTGTCAGAAACATGTGCACCTAAAAAAGAAAAAAAATTTTTTCCCACTCCTGCATACATACATACAAATATGTAAAGGTGTGAGAATACGCACTATACGTACTTCCGAAATTTGAACACTCGACATTGACCATCATCCGACTCCAGATATTCTTCACTCCGTCTCGATACTTCTGCACAATAGATAGAAGAGTCTGCCCAATTCCTGGATATGTATCGGAAGTCCACATTTTCCTGTCAGAAACATGTGCACCTAAAAAAGAAAAAACTTTTTCCCACTCCTGCATACATACATAAAAATATGTAAAGGTGTGAGAATACGCACTATACGTACTTCCGAAATTTGAACATTCGGCATTGACCATCATCGGGCTCCAGAGATTCTTCACTCCGTCTCAATACTACTGCACAATACAAAGAAGAGTCTGCCCAGTTCCTGGGTATGTATCGGAAGTCCACATTTTCCTGTCAGAAACATGTGCACCTAAAAAAGAAAAAAAAACTTTTTCCCACTCCTGCATACATACATACAAATATGTAAAGGTGTGAGAATACGAACTATTCGTACTTCCGAAATTTGAACACTCGGCATTGACCATCATCGGGCTCCAGAGATTCTTCACTCCGTCTCAATACTACTGCACAATACAAAGAAGTGTCTGCCCAATTCCTGGATATGTATCGGAAGTCCACATTTTCCTGTCAGAAACATGTGCACCTAAAAAAGAAAAAAAAACCTTTTTCCCACTCCTGCATACATACATACAAATATGTAAAGGTGTGAGAATACGCACTATACGTACTTCCGAAATTTGAACACTCGGCATTGACCATCATCGGGCTCCAGAGACTCTTCACTCCGTCTCAATACTACTGCACAATACAAAGAAGAGTCTACCCAGTTCCTGGATATGTATCGGAAGTCCACATTTTCCTGTCAGAAACATGTGCACCTAAAAAAGAAAAAAAAACTTTTTCCCACTCCTGCATACATACATACAAATATGTAAAGGTGTGAGAATACGCACTATACGTACTTCCGAAATTTGAACACTCGGCATTGACCATCATCGGGCTCCAGAGATTCTTCACTCCGTCTCAATACTACTGCACAATACAAAGAAGTGTCTGCCCAATTCCTGGATATGTATCGGAAGTCCACATTTTCCAGTCAGAAACATGTGCACCTAAAAAAGAAAAAAAAACTTTTTCCCACTCCTGCATACATACATACAAATATGTAAAGACGTGAGAATACGCACTATACGTACTTCCGAAATTTGAACACTAGGCATTGACCATCATCGGGCTCCAGAGGTTCTTCACTCCGTCTCAATACTACTGCACAATACAAAGAAGAGTCTGCCAAATTCCCGGATATGTATCGGAAGTCCACATTTTCCTGTCAGAAACATGTGCACCTAAAAAAGAAAAAAAAACTTTATCCCACTCCTGCATACATACATACAAATATGTAAAGGTGTGAGAATACGCACTATACGTACTTCCGAAATTTGAACACTCGGCATTGACCATCATCGGGCTCCAGAAATTCTTCACTCCGTCTCAATACTACTGCACAATAGAAAGAAGAGTCCGCCCAATTCCTGGATATGTATCGGAAGTCCACATTTTCCTGTCAGAAACATGTGCACCTAAAAAAGAAAAAAAAACTTTTTCCCACTCCTGCATACATACATACAAATATGTAAAGGTGTGAGAATACGCACTATACGTACTTCCGAAATTTGAACACTCGGCATTGACCATCATCGGGCTCCAGAGATTCTTCACTCCGTCTCAATACTACTGCACAATACAAAGAAGTGTCTGCCCAATTCCTGGATATGTATCGGAAGTCCACATTTTCCAGTCAGAAACATGTGCACCTAAAAAAGAAAAAAAAACTTTTTCCCACTCCTGCATACATACATACAAATATGTAAAGGTGTGAGAATACGCACTATACGTACTTCCGAAATTTGAACACTCGGCATTGACCATCATCGGGCTCCAGAGATTCTTCACTCCGTCTCAATACTACTGCACAATACAAAGAAGAGTCTGCCCAATTCCTGGATATGTATCGGAAGTCCACATTTTCCTGTCAGAAACATGTGCACCTAAAAAAGAAAAAAAAATTTTTCCCACTCCTGCATACATACATACAAATATGTAAAGGTGTGAGAATACGCACTATACGTACTTCCGAAATTTGAACACTCGGCATTGACCATCATCGGGCTCCAGAGATTCTTCACTCCGTCTCAATACTACTGCACAATACAAAGAAGTGTCTGCCCAATTCCTGGATATGTATCGGAAGTCCACATTTTCCTGTCAGAAACATGTGCACCTAAAAAAGAAAAAAAAACTTTTTCCCACTCCTGCATACATACATACAAATATGTAAAGGTGTGAGAATACGCACTATACGTACTTCCGAAATTTGAACACTCGGCATTGACCATCATCGGGCTCCAGAGATTCTTCACTCCGTCTCAATACTACTGCACAATACTAAGAAGTGTCTGCCCAATTCCTGGAAAAGTATCGGAAGTCCACATTTTCCTGTCAGAAACATGTGCACCTAAAAAAGAAAAAAAAAATTTCAAACTCCTGCATACATACATACAAATATGTAAAGGTGTGAGAATACGCACTATACGTACTTCCGAAATTTGAACACTCGGCATTGACCATCATCGGGCTCCAGATATTCTTCACTCCGTCTCAATACTACTGCAAAATAGAAAGAAGAGTCCGCCCAATTCCTGGATATGTATCGGAAGTCCACATTTTCCTATCAGAAACATGTGCACCTAAAAAAGAAAAAAAAAACTTTTTCCCACTCCTGCATACATACCTACAAATATGTAAAGGTGTGAGAATACGCACTATACGTACTTCCGAAATTTGAACACTCGGCATTGACCATCATCGGGATCCAGAGATTCTTCACTCCGTCTCAATACTACTGCACAATACAAAGAAGTGTCTGCCCAATTCCTGGATATGTATCGGAAGTCCACATTTTCCTGTCAGAATTATGTGCACCTAAAAAAGAAAAAAAAACTTTTTCCCACTCCTGCATACATACATACAAATATGTAAAGGTGTGAGAATATGCACTATACGTACTTCCGAAATTTGAACACTCGACATTGACCATCATCGGGCTCCAGAGATTCTTCACTCCGTCTCAATACTACTGCACAATACAAAGAAGAGTCTGCCCAATTCCTGGATATGTATCGGAAGTCACCATTTTCCTGTCAGAAACATGTGCACCTAAAAAAGAAAAAAAATTTTTTCCCACTCCTGCATACATACATACAAATATGTAAAGGTGTGAGAATACGCACTATACGTACTTCCGAAATTTGAACACTCGACATTGACCATCATCCGACTCCAGATATTCTTCACTCCGTCTCGATACTTCTGCACAATAGATAGAAGAGTCTGCCCAATTCCTGGATATGTATCGGAAGTCCACATTTTCCTGTCAGAAACATGTGCACCTAAAAAAGAAAAAACTTTTTCCCACTCCTGCATACATACATAAAAATATGTAAAGGTGTGAGAATACGCACTATACGTACTTCCGAAATTTGAACATTCGGCATTGACCATCATCGGGCTCCAGAGATTCTTCACTCCGTCTCAATACTACTGCACAATACAAAGAAGAGTCTGCCCAGTTCCTGGGTATGTATCGGAAGTCCACATTTTCCTGTCAGAAACATGTGCACCTAAAAAAGAAAAAAAAACTTTTTCCCACTCCTGCATACATACATACAAATATGTAAAGGTGTGAGAATACGAACTATTCGTACTTCCGAAATTTGAACACTCGGCATTGACCATCATCGGGCTCCAGAGATTCTTCACTCCGTCTCAATACTACTGCACAATACAAAGAAGTGTCTGCCCAATTCCTGGATATGTATCGGAAGTCCACATTTTCCTGTCAGAAACATGTGCACCTAAAAAAGAAAAAAAAACCTTTTTCCCACTCCTGCATACATACATACAAATATGTAAAGGTGTGAGAATACGCACTATACGTACTTCCGAAATTTGAACACTCGGCATTGACCATCATCGGGCTCCAGAGACTCTTCACTCCGTCTCAATACTACTGCACAATACAAAGAAGAGTCTACCCAGTTCCTGGATATGTATCGGAAGTCCACATTTTCCTGTCAGAAACATGTGCACCTAAAAAAGAAAAAAAAACTTTTTCCCACTCCTGCATACATACATACAAATATGTAAAGGTGTGAGAATACGCACTATACGTACTTCCGAAATTTGAACACTCGGCATTGACCATCATCGGGCTCCAGAGATTCTTCACTCCGTCTCAATACTACTGCACAATACAAAGAAGTGTCTGCCCAATTCCTGGATATGTATCGGAAGTCCACATTTTCCAGTCAGAAACATGTGCACCTAAAAAAGAAAAAAAAACTTTTTCCCACTCCTGCATACATACATACAAATATGTAAAGACGTGAGAATACGCACTATACGTACTTCCGAAATTTGAACACTAGGCATTGACCATCATCGGGCTCCAGAGGTTCTTCACTCCGTCTCAATACTACTGCACAATACAAAGAAGAGTCTGCCAAATTCCCGGATATGTATCGGAAGTCCACATTTTCCTGTCAGAAACATGTGCACCTAAAAAAGAAAAAAAAACTTTATCCCACTCCTGCATACATACATACAAATATGTAAAGGTGTGAGAATACGCACTATACGTACTTCCGAAATTTGAACACTCGGCATTGACCATCATCGGGCTCCAGAAATTCTTCACTCCGTCTCAATACTACTGCACAATAGAAAGAAGAGTCCGCCCAATTCCTGGATATGTATCGGAAGTCCACATTTTCCTGTCAGAAACATGTGCACCTAAAAAAGAAAAAAAAACTTTTTCCCACTCCTGCATACATACATACAAATATGTAAAGGTGTGAGAATACGCACTATACGTACTTCCGAAATTTGAACACTCGGCATTGACCATCATCGGGCTCCAGAGATTCTTCACTCCGTCTCAATACTACTGCACAATACAAAGAAGTGTCTGCCCAATTCCTGGATATGTATCGGAAGTCCACATTTTCCAGTCAGAAACATGTGCACCTAAAAAAGAAAAAAAAACTTTTTCCCACTCCTGCATACATACATACAAATATGTAAAGGTGTGAGAATACGCACTATACGTACTTCCGAAATTTGAACACTCGGCATTGACCATCATCGGGCTCCAGAGATTCTTCACTCCGTCTCAATACTACTGCACAATACAAAGAAGAGTCTGCCCAATTCCTGGATATGTATCGGAAGTCCACATTTTCCTGTCAGAAACATGTGCACCTAAAAAAGAAAAAAAAATTTTTCCCACTCCTGCATACATACATACAAATATGTAAAGGTGTGAGAATACGCACTATACGTACTTCCGAAATTTGAACACTCGGCATTGACCATCATCGGGCTCCAGAGATTCTTCACTCCGTCTCAATACTACTGCACAATACAAAGAAGTGTCTGCCCAATTCCTGGATATGTATCGGAAGTCCACATTTTCCTGTCAGAAACATGTGCACCTAAAAAAGAAAAAAAAAACTTTTTCCCACTCCTGCATACATACATACAAATATGTAAAGGTGTGAGAATACGCACTATACGTACTTCCGAAATTTGAACACTCGGCATTGACCATCATCGGGCTCCAGAGATTCTTCACTCCGTCTCAATACTACTGCACAATACAAAGAAGTGTCTGCCCAATTCCTGGATATGTATCGGAAGTCCACATTTTCCAGTCAGAAACACGTGCACCTAAAAAAGAAAAAAAAACTTTTTCCCACTCCTGCATACATACATACAAATATGTAAAGGTGTGAGAATATGCACTATACGTACTTCCGAAATTTGAACACTCGGCATTGACCATCATCGGGCTCCAGAGATTCTTCACTCCGTCTCAATACTACTGCACAATACAAAGAAGAGTCTGCCCAGTTCCTGGATATGTATCGGAAGTCCACATTTTCCTGTCAGAAACATGTGCACCTAAAAAAGAAAAAAAAACTTTTTCCCACTCCTGCATACATACATACAAATATGTAAAGGTGTGAGAATACGCACTATACGTACTTCCGAAATTTGAACACTCGGCATTGACCATCATCGGGCTCCAGAGGTTCTTCACTCCGTCTCAATACTACTGCACAATACAAAGAAGAGTCTGCCAAATTCCTGGATATGTATCGGAAGTCCACATTTTCCTGTCAGAAACATGTGCACCTAAAAAAGAAAAAAAAACTTTTTCCCACTCCTGCATACATACATACAAATATGTAAAGGTGTGAGAATACGCACTATACGTACTTCCGAAATTTGAACACTCGGCATTGACCATCATCGGGCTCCAGAAATTCTTCACTCCGTCTCAATACTACTGCACAATAGAAAGAAGAGTCCGCCCAATTCCTGGATATGTATCGGAAGTCCACATTTTCCTGTCAGAAACATGTGCACCTAAAAAAGAAAAAAAAACTTTTTGCCACTCCTGCATACATACATACAAATATGTAAAGGTGTGAGAATACGCACTATACGTACTTCCGAAATTTGAACACTCGGCATTGACCATCATCGGGCTCCAGAGATTCTTCACTCCGTCTCAATACTACTGCACAATACAAAGAAGTGTCTGCCCAATTCCTGGATATGTATCGGAAGTCCACATTTTCCTGTCAGAAACACGTGCACCTAAAAAAGAAAAAAAAAACTTTTTCCCACTCCTGCATACATACATACAAATATGTAAAGGTGTGAGAATACGCACTATACGTACTTCCGAAATTTGAACACTCGGCATTGACCATCATCGGGCTCCAGAGATTCTTCACTCCGTCTCAATACTACTGCACAATACAAAGAAGAGTCTACCCAGTTCCTGGATATGTATCGGAAGTCCACATTTTCCTGTCAGAAACATGTGCACCTAAAAAAGAAAAAAAAACTTTTTCCCACTCCTGCATACATACATACAAATATGTAAAGGTGTGAGAATACGCACTATACGTACTTCCGAAATTTGAACACTCGGCATTGACCATCATCGGGCTCCAGAGATTCTTCACTCCGTCTCAATACTACTGCACAATACAAAGAAGTGTCTGCCCAATTCCTGGATATGTATCGGAAGTCCACATTTTCCAGTCAGAAACACGTGCACCTAAAAAAGAAAAAAAAACTTTTTCCCACTCCTGCATACATACATACAAATATGTAAAGGTGTGAGAATATGCACTATACGTACTTCCGAAATTTGAACACTCGGCATTGACCATCATCGGGCTCCAGAGATTCTTCACTCCGTCTCAATACTACTGCACAATACAAAGAAGAGTCTGCCCAGTTCCTGGATATGTATCGGAAGTCCACATTTTCCTGTCAGAAACATGTGCACCTAAAAAAGAAAAAAAAACTTTTTCCCACTCCTGCATACATACATACAAATATGTAAAGGTGTGAGAATACGCACTATACGTACTTCCGAAATTTGAACACTCGGCATTGACCATCATCGGGCTCCAGAGGTTCTTCACTCCGTCTCAATACTACTGCACAATACAAAGAAGAGTCTGCCAAATTCCTGGATATGTATCGGAAGTCCACATTTTCCTGTCAGAAACATGTGCACCTAAAAAAGAAAAAAAAACTTTATCCCACTCCTGCATACATACATACAAATATGTAAAGGTGTGAGAATACGCACTATACGTACTTCCGAAATTTGAACACTCGGCATTGACCATCATCGGGCTCCAGAAATTCTTCACTCCGTCTCAATACTACTGCACAATAGAAAGAAGAGTCCGCCCAATTCCTGGATATGTATCGGAAGTCCACATTTTCCTGTCAGAAACATGTGCACCTAAAAAAGAAAAAAAAACTTTTTCCCACTCCTGCATACATACATACAAATATGTAAAGGTGTGAGAATACGCACTATACGTACTTCCGAAATTTGAACACTCGGCATTGACCTTCATCGGGCTCCAGAGATTCTTCACTCCGTCTCAATACTACTGCACAATACAAAGAAGTGTCTGCCCAATTCCTGGATATGTATCGGAAGTCCACATTTTCCAGTCAGAAACATGTGCACCTAAAAAAGAAAAAAAAACTTTTTCCCACTCCTGCATACATACATACAAATATGTAAAGGTGTGAGAATACGCACTATACGTACTTCCGAAATTTGAACACTCGGCATTGACCATCATCGGGCTCCAGAGATTCTTCACTCCGTCTCAATACTACTGCACAATACAAAGAAGAGTCTGCCCAATTCCTGGATATGTATCGGAAGTCCACATTTTCCTGTCAGAAACATGTGCACCTAAAAAAGAAAAAAAAAATTTTCCCACTCCTGCATACATACATACAAATATGTAAAGGTGTGAGAATACGCACTATACGTACTTCCGAAATTTGAACACTCGGCATTGACCATCATCGGGCTCCAGAGATTCTTCACTCCGTCTCAATACTACTGCACAATACAAAGAAGTGTCTGCCCAATTCCTGGATATGTATCGGAAGTCCACATTTTCCTGTCAGAAACATGTGCACCTAAAAAAGAAAAAAAAACTTTTTCCCACTCCTGCATACATACATACAAATATGTAAAGGTGTGAGAATACGCACTATACGTACTTCCGAAATTTGAACACTCGGCATTGACCATCATCGGGCTCCAGAGATTCTTCACTCCGTCTCAATACTACTGCACAATACAAAGAAGTGTCTGCCCAATTCCTGGATATGTATCGGAAGTCCACATTTTCCAGTCAGAAACACGTGCACCAAAAAAAGAAAAAAAAACTTTTTCCCACTCCTGCATACATACATACAAATATGTAAAGGTGTGAGAATATGCACTATACGTACTTCCGAAATTTGAACACTCGGCATTGACCATCATCGGGCTCCAGAGATTCTTCACTCCGTCTCAATACTACTGCACAATACAAAGAAGAGTCTGCCCAGTTCCTGGATATGTATCGGAAGTCCACATTTTCCTGTCAGAAACATGTGCACCTAAAAAAAAAAAAAAACTTTTTCCCACTCCTGCATACATACATACAAATATGTAAAGGTGTGAGAATACGCACTATACGTACTTCCGAAATTTGAACACTCGGCATTGACCATCATCGGGCTCCAGAGGTTCTTCACTCCGTCTCAATACTACTGCACAATACAAAGAAGAGTCTGCCAAATTCCTGGATATGTATCGGAAGTCCACATTTTCCTGTCAGAAACATGTGCACCTAAAAAAGAAAAAAAAATTTTCCCACTCCTGCATACATACATACAAATATGTAAAGGTGTGAGAATACGCACTATACGTACTTCCGAAATTTGAACACTCGGCATTGACCATCATCGGGCTCCAGAGATTCTTCACTCCGTCTCAATACTACTGCACAATACAAAGAAGAGTCTGCCCAGTTCCTGGATATGTATCGGAAGTCCACATTTTCCTGTCAGAAACACGTGCACCTAAAAAAGAAAAAAAAAACTTTTTCCCACTCCTGCATACATACATACAAATATGTAAAGGTGTGAGAATACGCACTATACGTACTTCCGAAATTTGATCACTCGGCATTGACCATCATCGGGCTCCAGAGATTCTTCACTCAGTCTCAATACTACTGCACAATACAAAGAAGAGTCTGCCCAGTTCCTGGATATGTATCGGAAGTCCACATTTTCCTGTCAGAAACATGTGCACCTAAAAAAGAAAAAAAAACTTTTTCCCACTCCTGCATGCATACATACAAATATGTAAAGGTGTGAGAATACGCACTATACGTACTTCCGAAATTTGAACACTCGGCATTGTCCATCATCGGGCTCCAGAGATTCTTCACTCCGTCTCAATACTACTGCACAATACAAAGAAGAGTCTGCCAAATTCCTGGATATGTATCGGAAGTCCACATTTTACTGTCAGAAACATGTGCACCTAAAAAAGAAAAAAAAAATTTTCCCACTCCTGCATACATACATACAAATATGTAAAGGTGTGAGAATACGCACTATACGTACTTCCGAAATTTGAACACTCGGCATTGACCATCATCGGGCTCCAGAGATTCTTCACTCCGTCTCAATACTACTGCACAATACAAAGAAGTGTCTGCCCAATTCCTGGATATGTATCGGAAGTCCACATTTTCCTGTCAGAAACATGTGCACCTAAAAAAGAAAAAAAAACTTTTTCCCACTCCTGCATACATACATACAAATATGTAAAGGTGTGAGAATACACACTATACGTACTTCCGAAATTTGAACACTCGGCATTGACCATCATCGGGCTCCAGAGATTCTTCACTCCGTCTCAATACTACTGCACAATACAAAGAAGATTCTGCCCAGTTCCTGGATATGTATCGGAAGTCCACATTTTCCTGTCAGAAACATGTGCACCTAAAAAAGAAAAAAAAAACTTTTTCCCACTCCTGCATACATACATACAAATATGTAAAGGTGTGAGAATACGCACTATACGTACTTCCGAAATTTGAACACTCGGCATTGACCATCATCGGGCTCCAGAGATTCTTCACTCCGTCTCAATACTACTGCACAATACAAAGAAGAGTCTGCCCAATTCCTGGATATGTATCGGAAGTCCACATTTTCCTGTCAGAAACATGTGCACCTAAAAAAGAAAAAAAAATTTTTCCCACTCCTGCATACATACATACAAATATGTAAAGGTGTGAGAATACGCACTATACGTACTTCCGAAATTTGAACACTCGGCATTGACCATCATCGGGCTCCAGAGATTCTTCACTCCGTCTCAATACTACTGCACAATACAAAGAAGTGTCTGCCCAATTCCTGGATATGTATCGGAAGTCCACATTTTCCTGTCAGAAACATGTGCACCAAAAAAAGAAAAAAAAACTTTTTCCCACTCCTGCATACATACATACAAATATGTAAAGGTGTGAGAATACGCACTATACGTACTTCCGAAATTTGAACACTCGGCATTGACCATCATCGGGCTCCAGAGATTCTTCACTCCGTCTCAATACTACTGCACAATACAAAGAAGAGTCTACCCAGTTCCTGGATATGTATCGGAAGTCCACATTTTCCTGTCAGAAACATGTGCACCTAAAAAAGAAAAAAAAACTTTTTCCCACTCCTGCATACATACATACAAATATGTAAAGGTGTGAGAATACGCACTATACGTACTTCCGAAATTTGAACACTCGGCATTGACCATCATCGGGCTCCAGAGATTCTTCACTCCGTCTCAATACTACTGCACAATACAAAGAAGTGTCTGCCCAATTCCTGGATATGTATCGGAAGTCCACATTTTCCAGTCAGAAACACGTGCACCTAAAAAAGAAAAAAAAACTTTTTCCCACTCCTGCATACATACATACAAATATGTAAAGGTGTGAGAATATGCACTATACGTACTTCCGAAATTTGAACACTCGGCATTGACCATCATCGGGCTCCAGAGATTCTTCACTCCGTCTCAATACTACTGCACAATACAAAGAAGAGTCTGCCCAGTTCCTGGATATGTATCGGAAGTCCACATTTTCCTGTCAGAAACATGTGCACCTAAAAAAGAAAAAAAAACTTTTTCCCACTCCTGCATACATACATACAAATATGTAAAGGTGTGAGAATACGCACTATACGTACTTCCGAAATTTGAACACTCGGCATTGACCATCATCGGGCTCCAGAGGTTCTTCACTCCGTCTCAATACTACTGCACAATACAAAGAAGAGTCTGCCAAATTCCTGGATATGTATCGGAAGTCCACATTTTCCTGTCAGAAACATGTGCACCTAAAAAAGAAAAAAAAACTTTATCCCACTCCTGCATACATACATACAAATATGTAAAGGTGTGAGAATACGCACTATACGTACTTCCGAAATTTGAACACTCGGCATTGACCATCATCGGGCTCCAGAAATTCTTCACTCCGTCTCAATACTACTGCACAATAGAAAGAAGAGTCCGCCCAATTCCTGGATATGTATCGGAAGTCCACATTTTCCTGTCAGAAACATGTGCACCTAAAAAAGAAAAAAAAACTTTTTCCCACTCCTGCATACATACATACAAATATGTAAAGGTGTGAGAATACGCACTATACGTACTTCCGAAATTTGAACACTCGGCATTGACCATCATCGGGCTCCAGAGATTCTTCACTCCGTCTCAATACTACTGCACAATACAAAGAAGTGTCTGCCCAATTCCTGGATATGTATCGGAAGTCCACATTTTCCAGTCAGAAACATGTGCACCTAAAAAAGAAAAAAAAACTTTTTCCCACTCCTGCATACATACATACAAATATGTAAAGGTGTGAGAATACGCACTATACGTACTTCCGAAATTTGAACACTCGGCATTGACCATCATCGGGCTCCAGAGATTCTTCACTCCGTCTCAATACTACTGCACAATACAAAGAAGAGTCTGCCCAATTCCTGGATATGTATCGGAAGTCCACATTTTCCTGTCAGAAACATGTGCACCTAAAAAAGAAAAAAAAAATTTTCCCACTCCTGCATACATACATACAAATATGTAAAGGTGTGAGAATACGCACTATACGTACTTCCGAAATTTGAACACTCGGCATTGACCATCATCGGGCTCCAGAGATTCTTCACTCCGTCTCAATACTACTGCACAATACAAAGAAGTGTCTGCCCAATTCCTGGATATGTATCGGAAGTCCACATTTTCCTGTCAGAAACATGTGCACCTAAAAAAGAAAAAAAAACTTTTTCCCACTCCTGCATACATACATACAAATATGTAAAGGTGTGAGAATACGCACTATACGTACTTCCGAAATTTGAACACTCGGCATTGACCATCATCGGGCTCCAGAGATTCTTCACTCCGTCTCAATACTACTGCACAATACAAAGAAGTGTCTGCCCAATTCCTGGATATGTATCGGAAGTCCACATTTTCCAGTCAGAAACACGTGCACCAAAAAAAGAAAAAAAAACTTTTTCCCACTCCTGCATACATACATACAAATATGTAAAGGTGTGAGAATATGCACTATACGTACTTCCGAAATTTGAACACTCGGCATTGACCATCATCGGGCTCCAGAGATTCTTCACTCCGTCTCAATACTACTGCACAATACAAAGAAGAGTCTGCCCAGTTCCTGGATATGTATCGGAAGTCCACATTTTCCTGTCAGAAACATGTGCACCTAAAAAAAAAAAAAACTTTTTCCCACTCCTGCATACATACATACAAATATGTAAAGGTGTGAGAATACGCACTATACGTACTTCCGAAATTTGAACACTCGGCATTGACCATCATCGGGCTCCAGAGGTTCTTCACTCCGTCTCAATACTACTGCACAATACAAAGAAGAGTCTGCCAAATTCCTGGATATGTATCGGAAGTCCACATTTTCCTGTCAGAAACATGTGCACCTAAAAAAGAAAAAAAAACTTTTTCCCACTCCTGCATACATACATACAAATATGTAAAGGTGTGAGAATACGCACTATACGTACTTCCGAAATTTGAACACTCGGCATTGACCATCATCGGGCTCCAGAAATTCTTCACTCCGTCTCAATACTACTGCACAATAGAAAGAAGAGTCCGCCCAATTCCTGGATATGTATCGGAAGTCCACATTTTCCTGTCAGAAACATGTGCACCTAAAAAAGAAAAAAAAACTTTTTCCCACTCCTGCATACATACATACAAATATGTAAAGGTGTGAGAATACGCACTATACGTACTTCCGAAATTTGAACACTCGGCATTGACCATCATCGGGCTCCAGAGATTCTTCACTCCGTCTCAATACTACTGCACAATACAAAGAAGTGTCTGCCCAATTCCTGGATATGTATCGGAAGTCCACATTTTCCAGTCAGAAACATGTGCACCTAAAAAAGAAAAAAAAACTTTTTCCCACTCCTGCATACATACATACAAATATGTAAAGGTGTGAGAATATGCACTATACGTACTTCCGAAATTTGAACACTCGGCATTGACCATCATCGGGCTCAAGAGATTCTTCACTCCGTCTCAATACTACTGCACAATACAAAGAAGAGTCTGCCCAGTTCCTGGATATGTATCGGAAGTCCACATTTCCCTGTCAGAAACATGTGCACCTAAAAAAGAAAAAAAACTTTTTCCCACTCCTGCATACAAACATACAAATATGTAAAGGTGTGAGAATACGCACTATACGTACTTCCGAAATTTGAACACTCGGCATTGACCATCATCGGGCTCCAGAGATTCTTCACTCCGTCTCAATACTACTGCACAATACAAAGAAGAGTCTGCCCAGTTCCTGGATATGTATCGGAAGTCCACATTTTCCTGTCAGAAACACGTGCACCTAAAAAAGAAAAAAAAAAACTTTTTCCCACTCCTGCATACATACATACAAATATGTAAAGGTGTGAGAATACGCACTATACGTACTTCCGAAATTTGAACACTCGGCATTGACCATCATCGGGCTCCAGAGATTCTTCACTCAGTCTCAATACTACTGCACAATACAAAGAAGAGTCTGCCCAGTTCCTGGATATGTATCGGAAGTCCACATTTTCCTGTCAGAAACATGTGCACCTAAAAAAGAAAAAAAAACTTTTTCCCACTCCTGCATACATACATACAAATATGTAAAGGTGTGAGAATACGCACTATACGTACTTCCGAAATTTGAACACTCGGCATTGACCATCATCGGGCACCAGAGGTTCTTCACTCCGTCTCAATACTACTGCACAATACAAAGAAGAGTCTGCCAAATTCCTGGATATGTATCGGAAGTCCACATTTTCCTGTCAGAAACATGTGCACCTAAAAAAGAAAAAAAAACTTTTTCCCACTCCTGCATACATACATACAAATATGTAAAGGTGTGAGAATACGCACTATACGTACTTCCGAAATTTGAACACTCGGCATTGACCATCATCGGGCTCCAGAGATTCTTCACTCCGTCTCAATACTACTGCACAATACAAAGAAGTGTCTGCCCAATTCCTGGATATGTATCGGAAGTCCACATTTTCCAGTCAGAAACATGTGCACCTAAAAAAGAAAAAAAAACTTTTTCCCACTCCTGCATACATACATACAAATATGTAAAGGTGTGAGAATATGCACTATACGTACTTCCGAAATTTGAACACTCGGCATTGACCATCATCGGGCTCAAGAGATTCTTCACTCCGTCTCAATACTACTGCACAATACAAAGAAGAGTCTGCCCAGTTCCTGGATATGTATCGGAAGTCCACATTTTCCTGTCAGAAACATGTGCACCTAAAAAAGAAAAAAAAACTTTTTCCCACTCCTGCATACATACATACAAATATGTAAAGGTGTGAGAATACGCACTATACGTACTTCCGAAATTTGAACACTCGGCATTGACCATCATCGGGCTCCAGAGATTCTTCACTCCGTCTCAATACTACTGCACAATACAAAGAAGAGTCTGCCAAATTCCTGGATATGTATCGGAAGTCCACATTTTCCTGTCAGAAACATGTGCACCTAAAAAAGAAAAAAAAATTTTCCCACTCCTGCATACATACATACAAATATGTAAAGGTGTGAGAATACGCACTATACGTACTTCCGAAATTTGAACACTCGGCATTGACCATCATCGGGCTCCAGAGATTCTTCACTCCGTCTCAATACTACTGCACAATACAAAGAAGAGTCTGCCCAGTTCCTGGATATGTATCGGAAGTCCACATTTTCCTGTCAGAAACACGTGCACCTAAAAAAGAAAAAAAAAACTTTTTCCCACTCCTGCATACATACATACAAATATGTAAAGGTGTGAGAATACGCACTATACGTACTTCCGAAATTTGATCACTCGGCATTGACCATCATCGGGCTCCAGAGATTCTTCACTCAGTCTCAATACTACTGCACAATACAAAGAAGAGTCTGCCCAGTTCCTGGATATGTATCGGAAGTCCACATTTTCCTGTCAGAAACATGTGCACCTAGAAAAGAAAAAAAAACTTTTTCCCACTCCTGCATGCATACATACAAATATGTAAAGGTGTGAGAATACGCACTATACGTACTTCCGAAATTTGAACACTCGGCATTGTCCATCATCGGGCTCCAGAGATTCTTCACTCCGTCTCAATACTACTGCACAATACAAAGAAGATTCTGCCCAGTTCCTGGATATGTATCGGAAGTCCACATTTTCCTGTCAGAAACATGTGCACCTAAAAAAGAAAAAAAAAACTTTTTCCCACTCCTGCATACATACATACAAATATGTAAAGGTGTGAGAATACGCACTATACGTACTTCCGAAATTTGAACACTCGGCATTGACCATCATCGGGCTCCAGAGATTCTTCACTCCGTCTCAATACTACTGCACAATACAAAGAAGAGTCTGCCCAATTCCTGGATATGTATCGGAAGTCCACATTTTCCTGTCAGAAACATGTGCACCTAAAAAAGAAAAAAAAATTTTTCCCACTCCTGCATACATACATACAAATATGTAAAGGTGTGAGAATACGCACTATACGTACTTCCGAAATTTGAACACTCGGCATTGACCATCATCGGGCTCCAGAGATTCTTCACTCCGTCTCAATACTACTGCACAATACAAAGAAGTGTCTGCCCAATTCCTGGATATGTATCGGAAGTCCACATTTTCCTGTCAGAAACATGTGCACCAAAAAAAGAAAAAAAAACTTTTTCCCACTCCTGCATACATACATACAAATATGTAAAGGTGTGAGAATACGCACTATACGTACTTCCGAAATTTGAACACTCGGCATTGACCATCATCGGGCTCCAGAGATTTTTCACTCCGTCTCAATACTACTGCACAATACAAAGAAGTGTCTGCCCAATTCCTGGATATGTATCGGAAGTCCACATTTCCCTGTCAGAAACATGTGCACCTAAAAAAGAAAAAATTTTTTTTCCCACTCCTGCATGCATACATACAAATATGTAAAGGTGTGAGAATACGCACTATACGTACTTCCGAAATTTGAACACTCGGCATTGTCCATCATCGGGCTCCAGAGATTCTTCACTCCGTCTCAATACTACTGCACAATACAAAGAAGAGTCTGCCAAATTCCTGGATATGTATCGGAAGTCCACATTTTACTGTCAGAAACATGTGCACCTAAAAAAGAAAAAAAAAATTTTCCCACTCCTGCATACATACATACAAATATGTAAAGGTGTGAGAATACGCACTATACGTACTTCCGAAATTTGAACACTCGGCATTGACCATCATCGGGCTCCAGAGATTCTTCACTCCGTCTCAATACTACTGCACAATACAAAGAAGTGTCTGCCCAATTCCTGGATATGTATCGGAAGTCCACATTTTCCTGTCAGAAACATGTGCACCTAAAAAAGAAAAAAAAACTTTTTCCCACTCCTGCATACATACATACAAATATGTAAAGGTGTGAGAATACACACTATACGTACTTCCGAAATTTGAACACTCGGCATTGACCATCATCGGGCTCCAGAGATTCTTCACTCCGTCTCAATACTACTGCACAATACAAAGAAGATTCTGCCCAGTTCCTGGATATGTATCGGAAGTCCACATTTTCCTGTCAGAAACATGTGCACCTAAAAAAGAAAAAAAAAACTTTTTCCCACTCCTGCATACATACATACAAATATGTAAAGGTGTGAGAATACGCACTATACGTACTTCCGAAATTTGAACACTCGGCATTGACCATCATCGGGCTCCAGAGATTCTTCACTCCGTCTCAATACTACTGCACAATACAAAGAAGAGTCTGCCCAATTCCTGGATATGTATCGGAAGTCCACATTTTCCTGTCAGAAACATGTGCACCTAAAAAAGAAAAAAAATTTTTTCCCACTCCTGCATACATACATACAAATATGTAAAGGTGTGAGAATACGCACTATACGTACTTCCGAAATTTGATCACTCGGCATTGACCATCATCGGGCTCCAGAGATTCTTCACTCCGTCTCAATACTACTGCACAATACAAAGAAGTGTCTGCCCAATTCCTGGATATGTATCGGAAGTCCACATTTTCCTGTCAGAAACATGTGCACCTAAAAAAGAAAAAAAAACTTTTTCCCACTCCTGCATACATACATACAAATATGTAAAGGTGTGAGAATACGCACTATACGTACTTCCGAAATTTGAACACTCGGCATTGACCATCATCGGGCTCCAGAGATTCTTCACTCCGTCTCAATACTACTGCACAATACAAAGAAGAGTCTGCCCAGTTCCTGGATATGTATCGGAAGTCCACATTTTCCTGTCAGAAACATGTGCACCTAAAAAAGAAAAAAAAAACTTTTTCCCACTCCTGCATACATACATACAAATATGTAAAGGTGTGAGAATACGCACTATACGTACTTCCGAAATTTGAACACTCGGCATTGACCATCATCGGGCTCCAGAGATTCTTCACTCCGTCTCAATACTACTGCACAATACAAAGAAGTGTCTGCCCAATTCCTGGATATGTATCGGAAGTCCACATTTTCCTGTCAGAAACATGTGCACCTAAAAAAGAAAAAAAAAATTTTCCCACTCCTGCATACATACATACAAATATGTAAAGGTGTGAGAATACGCACTATACGTAATTCCGAAATTTGAACACTCGGCATTGTCCATCATCGGGCTCCAGAGATCCTTCACTCCGTCTCAATACTACTGCACAATACAAAGAAGAGTCTGCCAAATTCCTGGATATGTATCGGAAGTCCACATTTTACTGTCAGAAACATGTGCACCAAAAAAAGAAAAAAAAAATTTTCCCACTCCTGCATACGTACATACAAATATGTAAAGGTGTCAGAATACGCACTATACGTACTTCCGAAATTTTAACACTCGGCATTGACCATCATCGGGCTCCAGAGATTCTTCACTCCGTCTCAATACTACTGCACAATACAAAGAAGTGTCTGCCCAATTCCTGGATATGTATCGGAAGTCCACATTTTCCTGTCAGAAACATGTGCACCTAAAAAAGAAAAAAAAACTTTTTCCCACTCCTGCATACATACATACAAATATGTAAAGGTGTGAGAATACGCACTATACGTACTTCCGAAATTTGAACACTCGGAATTGACCATCATCGGGCTCCAGAAATTCTTCACTCCGTCTCAATACTACTGCACAATAGAAAGAAGAGTCCGCCCAATTCCTGGATATGTATCGGAAGTCCACATTTTCCTGTCAGAAACATATGCACCTAAAAAAGAAAAAAAAACTTTTTCCCACTCCTGCATACATACATACAAATATGTAAAGGTGTGAGAATACGCACTATACGTACTTCCGAAATTTGAACACTCGGCATTGACCATCATCGAGCTCCAGAGATTCTTCACTCCGTCTCAATACTACTGCACAATACAAAGAAGAGTCTGCAAAATTCCTGGATATGTATCGGAAGTCCACATTTTCCTGTCAGAAACATGTGCACCTAAAAAAGAAAAAAAAAATTTTCCCACTCCTGCATACATACATACAAATATGTAAAGGTGTGAGAATACGCACTATACGTACTTCCGAAATTTGAACACTCGGCATTGTCCATCATCGGGCTCCAGAGATTCTTCACTCCGTCTCAATACTACTGCACAATACAAAGAAGAGTCTGCCCAATTCCTGGATATGTATCGGAAGTCCACATTTTCCTGTCAGAAACATGTGCACCTAAAAAAGAAAAAAAAAACTTTTTCCCACTCCTGCATACATACATACAAATATGTAAAGGTGTGAGAATACGCACTATACGTACTTCCGAAATTTGAACACTCGGCATTGACCATCATCGGGCTCCAGAGATTCTTCACTCCGTCTCAATACTACTGCACAATACAAAGAAGTGTCTGCCCAATTCCTGGATATGTATCGGAAGTCCACATTTTCCTGTCAGAAACATGTGCACCTAAAAAAGAAAAAAAAAACTTTTTCCCACTCCTGCATACATACATACAAATATGTAAAGGTGTGAGAATACGCACTATACGTACTTCCGAAATTTTAACACTCGGCATTGACCATCATCGGGCTCCAGAAATTCTTCACTCCGTCTCAATACTACTGCACAATAGAAAGAAGAGTCCGCCCAATTCCTGGATATGTATCGGAAGTCCACATTTTCCTGTCAGAAACATATGCACCTAAAAAAGAAAAAAAAACTTTTTCCCACTCCTGCATACATACATACAAATATGTAAAGGTGTGAGAATACGCACTATACGTACTTCCGAAATTTGAACACTCGGCATTGACCATCATCGAGCTGCAGAGATTCTTCACTCCGTCTCATTACTACTGCACAATACAAAGAAGAGTCTGCAAAATTCCTGGATATGTATCGGAAGTCCACATTTTCCTGTCAGAAACATGTGCACCTAAAAAAGGAAAAAAAAATTTTCCCACTCCTGCATACATACATACAAATATGTAAAGGTGTGAGAATACGCACTATACGTACTTCCGAAATTTGAACACTCGGCATTGTCCATCATCGGGCTCCAGAGATTCTTCACTCCGTCTCAATACTACTGCACAATACAAAGAAGAGTCTGCCCAATTCCTGGATATGTATCGGAAGTCCACATTTTCCTGTCAGAAACATGTGCACCTAAAAAAGAAAAAAAAACTTTTTCCCACTCCTGCATACATACATACAAATATGTAAAGGTGTGAGAATACGCACTATACGTACTTCCGAAATTTGAACACTCGGCATTGTCCATCATCGGGCTCCAGAGATTCTTCACTCCGTCTCAATACTACTGCACAATACAAAGAAGAGTCTGCCCAATTCCTGGATATGTATCGGAAGTCCACATTTTCCTGTCAGAAACATGTGCACCTAAAAAAGAAAAAAAAAATTTTCCCACTCCTGCATACATACATACAAATATGTAAAGGTGTGAGAATACGCACTATACGTACTTCCGAAATTTGAACACTCGGCATTGACCATCATCGGGCTCCAGAGATTCTTCACTCCGTCTCAATACTACTGCACAATACAAAGAAGTGTCTGCCCAATTCCTGGATATGTATCGGAAGTCCACATTTTCCTGTCAGAAACATGTGCACCTAAAAAAGAAAAAAAAACTTTTTCCCACTCCTGCATACATACATACAAATATGTAAAGGTGTGAGAATACGCACTATACGTACTTCCGAAATTTGAACACTCGGCATTGACCATCATCGGGCTCCAGAGATTCTTCACTCCGTCTCAATACTACTGCACAATACAAAGAAGAGTCTGCCCAGTTAATGGATATGTATCGGAAGTCCACATTTTCCTGTCAGAAACATGTGCACCTAAAAAAGAAAAAAAAACCTTTTTCCCACTCCTGCATACATACATACAAATATGTAAAGGTGTGAGAATACGCACTATACGTACTTCCGAAATTTGAACACTCGGCATTGACCATCATCGGGCTCCAGAAATTCTTCACTCCGTCTCAATACTACTGCACAATAGAAAGAGTCCGCCCAATTCCTGGATATGTATCGGAAGTCCACATTTTCCTGTCAGAAACATGTGCACCTAAAAAAGAAAAAAAAACTTTTTCCCACTCCTGCATACATACATACAAATATGTAAAGGTGTGAGAATACGCACTATACGTACTTCCGAAATTTGAACACTCGGCATTGACCATCATCGGGCTCCAGAGGTTCTTCACTCCGTCTCAATACTACTGCACAATACAAAGAAGAGTCTGCCCAGTTCCTGGATATGTATCGGAAGTCCACATTTTCCTGTCAGAAACATGTGCACCTAAAAAAGAAAAAAAAACTTTTTCCCACTCCTGCATACATACATACAAATATGTAAAGGTGTGAGAATACGCACTATACGTACTTCCGAAATTTGAACACTCGCATTGACCATCATCGGGCTCCAGAGATTCTTCACTCCGTCTCAATACTACTGCACAATAGAAAGAAGAGTCCGCCCAATTCCTGGATATGTATCGGAAGTCCACATTTTCCTGTCAGAAACATGTGCACCTAAAAAAGAAAAAAAAACTTTTTCCCACTCCTGCATACATACATACAAATATGTAAAGGTGTGAGAATACGCACTATACGTACTTCCGAAATTTGAACATTCGGCATTGACCATCATCGGGCTCCAGAGATTCTTCACTCCGTCTCAACACTACTGCAAAATACAAAGAAGAGTCTGCCCAGTTCCTGGATATGTATCGGAAGTCCACATTTTCCTGTCAGAAAAATGTGCACCTAAAAAAGAAAAAAAAAACGTTTTCCCACTCCTGCATACATACATACAAATATGTAAAGGTGTGAGAATACGCACTATACGTACTTCCGAAATTTGAACACTCGGCATTGACCATCATCGGGCTCCAGAGATTCTTCACTCCGTCTCAATACTACTGCACAATACAAAGAAGTGTCTGCCCAATTCCTGGATATGTATCGGAAGTCCACATTTTCCTGTCAGAAACATGTGCACCTAAAAAAGAAAAAAAAAACTTTTTCCCACTCCTGCATACATACATACAAATATGTAAAGGTGTTAGAATATGCACTATACGTACTTCCGAAATTTGAACACTCGGCATTGACCATCATCGGGCTCCAGAGATTCTTCACTCCGTCTCAATACTACTGCACAATACAAAGAAGAGTCTGCCCAATTCCTGGATATGTATCGGAAGTCCACATTTTCCTGTCAGAAACATGTGCACCTAAAAAAGAAAAAAAAATTTTTCCCACTCCTGCATACATACATACAAATATGTAAAGGTGTGAGAATACGCACTATACGTACTTCCGAAATTTGAACACTCGGCATTGACCATCATCGGGCTCCAGAGATTCTTCACTCCGTCTCAATACTACTGCACAATACAAAGAAGTGTCTGCCCAATTCCTGGATATGTATCGGAAGTCCACATTTTCCTGTCAGAAACATGTGCACCTAAAAAAGAAAAAAAAACTTTTTCCCACTCCTGCATACATACATACAAATATGTAAAGGTGTGAGAATACGCACTATACGTACTTCCGAAATTTGAACACTCGGCATTGACCATCATCGGGCTCCAGAGATTCTTCACTCCGTCTCAATACTACTGCACAATACAAAGAAGAGTCTGCCCAGTTAATGGATATGTATCGGAAGTCCACATTTTCCTGTCAGAAACATGTGCACCTAAAAAAGAAAAAAAAACCTTTTTCCCACTCCTGCATACATACATACAAATATGTAAAGGTGTGAGAATACGCACTATACGTACTTCCGAAATTTGAACACTCGGCATTGACCATCATCGGGCTCCAGAAATTCTTCACTCCGTCTCAATACTACTGCACAATAGAAAGAGTCCGCCCAATTCCTGGATATGTATCGGAAGTCCACATTTTCCTGTCAGAAACATGTGCACCTAAAAAAGAAAAAAAAACTTTTTCCCACTCCTGCATACATACATACAAATATGTAAAGGTGTGAGAATACGCACTATACGTACTTCCGAAATTTGAACACTCGGCATTGACCATCATCGGGCTCCAGAGGTTCTTCACTCCGTCTCAATACTACTGCACAATACAAAGAAGAGTCTGCCCAGTTCCTGGATATGTATCGGAAGTCCACATTTTCCTGTCAGAAACATGTGCACCTAAAAAAGAAAAAAAAACTTTTTCCCACTCCTGCATACATACATACAAATATGTAAAGGTGTGAGAATACGCACTATACGTACTTCCGAAATTTGAACACTCGCATTGACCATCATCGGGCTCCAGAGATTCTTCACTCCGTCTCAATACTACTGCACAATAGAAAGAAGAGTCCGCCCAATTCCTGGATATGTATCGGAAGTCCACATTTTCCTGTCAGAAACATGTGCACCTAAAAAAGAAAAAAAAACTTTTTCCCACTCCTGCATACATACATACAAATATGTAAAGGTGTGAGAATACGCACTATACGTACTTCCGAAATTTGAACATTCGGCATTGACCATCATCGGGCTCCAGAGATTCTTCACTCCGTCTCAACACTACTGCAAAATACAAAGAAGAGTCTGCCCAGTTCCTGGATATGTATCGGAAGTCCACATTTTCCTGTCAGAAAAATGTGCACCTAAAAAAGAAAAAAAAAACGTTTTCCCACTCCTGCATACATACATACAAATATGTAAAGGTGTGAGAATACGCACTATACGTACTTCCGAAATTTGAACACTCGGCATTGACCATCATCGGGCTCCAGAGATTCTTCACTCCGTCTCAATACTACTGCACAATACAAAGAAGTGTCTGCCCAATTCCTGGATATGTATCGGAAGTCCACATTTTCCTGTCAGAAACATGTGCACCTAAAAAAGAAAAAAAAAACTTTTTCCCACTCCTGCATACATACATACAAATATGTAAAGGTGTTAGAATATGCACTATACGTACTTCCGAAATTTGAACACTCGGCATTGACCATCATCGGGCTCCAGAGATTCTTCACTCCGTCTCAATACTACTGCACAATACAAAGAAGAGTCTGCCCAATTCCTGGATATGTATCGGAAGTCCACATTTTCCTGTCAGAAACATGTGCACCTAAAAAAGAAAAAAAAATTTTTCCCACTCCTGCATACATACATACAAATATGTAAAGGTGTGAGAATACGCACTATACGTACTTCCGAAATTTGAACACTCGGCATTGACCATCATCGGGCTCCAGAGATTCTTCACTCCGTCTCAATACTACTGCACAATACAAAGAAGAGTCTGCCCAATTCCTGGATATGTATCGGAAGTCCACATTTTCCTGTCAGAAACATGTGCACCTAAAAAAGAAAAAAAAAATTTTCCCACTCCTGCATACATACATACAAATATGTAAAGGTGTGAGAATACGCACTATACGTACTTCCGAAATTTGAACACTCGGCATTGACCATCATCGGGCTCCAGATATTCTTCACTCCGTCTCAATACTACTGCACAATAGAAAGAAGAGTCCGCCCAATTCCTGGATATGTATCGGAAGTCCACATTTTCCTGTCAGAAACATGTGCACCTAAAAAAGAAAAAAAAACTTTTTCCCACTCCTGCATATATACATACAAATATGTAATGGTGTGAGAATACGCACTATACGTACTTCCGAAATTAGAACACTCGGCATTGACCATCATCGGGCTCCAGAGATTCTTCACTCCGTCTCAATACTACTGCACAATACAAAGAAGAGTCTGCCCAGTTCCTGGATATGTATCGGAAGTCCACATTTTCCTGTCAGAGACATGTGCACCTAAAAAAGAAAAAAAAACTTTTTCCCACTCCTGCATACATACATACAAATATGTAAAGGTGTGAGAATATGCACTATACGTACTTCCGAAATTTGAACACTCGGCATTGACCATCATCGGGCTCCAGAGATACTTCACTCCGTCTCAATACTACTGCACAATACAAAGAAGAGTCTGCCCAATTCCTGGATATGTATCGGAAGTCACCATTTTCCTGTCAGAAACATGTGCACCTAAAAAAGAAAAAAAAACTTTTTCCCACTCCTGCATACATACATACAAATATGTAAAGGTGTGAGAATACGCACTATACGTACTTCCGAAATTAGAACACTCGGCATTGACCATCATCGGGCTCCAGAGATTCTTCACTCCGTCTCAATACTACTGCACAATACAAAGAAGAGTCTGCCCAGTTCCTGGATATGTATCGGAAGTCCACATTTTCCTGTCAGAAACATGTGCACATAAAAAAGAAAAAAAAACTTTTTCCCACTCCTGCATACATACATACAAATATGTAAAGGTGTGAGAATACGCACTATACGTACTTCCGAAATTTGAACACTCGGCATTGACCATCATCGGACTCCAGAGATTCTTCACTCCGTCTCAATACTACTGCACAATACAAAGAAGTGTCTGCCCAATTCCTGGATATGTATCGGAAGTCCACATTTTCCTGTCAGAAACATGTGCACCTAAAAAAGAAAAAAAAACTTTTTCCCACTCCTGCATACATACATACAAATATGTAAAGGTGTGAGAATATGCACTATACGTACTTCCGAAATTTGAACACTCGGCATTGACCATCATCGGGCTCCAGAGATTCTTCACTCCGTCTCAATACTACTGCACAATACAAAGAAGAGTCTGCCCAATTCCTGGATATGTATCGGAAGTCACCATTTTCCTGTCAGAAACATGAGCACCTAAAAAAGAAAAAAAAATTTTTCCCACTCCTGCATACATACATACAAATATGTAAAGGTGTGAGAATACGCACTATACGTACTTCCGAAATTTGAACACTCGGCATTGACCATCATCGGGCTCCAGAGATTCTTCACTCCGTCTCAATACTACTGCACAATATAAAGAAGTGTCTGCCCAATTCCTGGATATGTATCGGAAGTCCACATTTTCCTGTCAGAAACATGTGCACCTGAAAAAGAAAAAAAAATTTTCCCACTCCTGCATACATACATACAAATATGTAAAGGTGTGAGAATACGCACTATACGTACTTCCGAAATTTGAACACTCGGCATTGACCATCATCGGGCTCCAGAGATTCTTCACTCCGTCTCAATACTACTGCACAATATAAAGAAGTGTCTGCCCAATTCCTGGATATGTATCGGAAGTCCACATTTTCCTGTCAGAAACATGTGCACCTAAAAAAGAAAAAAAAATTTTTCCCACTCCTGCATACATACATACAAATATGTAAAGGTGTGAGAATATGCACTATACGTACTTCCGAAATTTGAACACTCGGCATTGACCATCATCGGGCTCCAGAGATTCTTCACTCCGTCTCAATACTACTGCACAATACAAAGAAGAGTCTGCCCAATTCCTGGATATGTATCGGAAGTCACCATTTTCCAGTCAGAAACATGTGCACCTAAAAAAGAAAAAAAAACTTTTTCCCACTCCTGCATACATACATACAAATATGTAAAGGTGTGAGAATACGCACTATACGTACTTCCGAAATTAGAACACTCGGCATTGACCATCATCGGGCTCCAGAGATTCTTCACTCCGTCTCAATACTACTGCACAATACAAAGAAGAGTCTGCCCAGTTCCTGGATATGTATCGGAAGTCCACATTTTCCTGTCAGAAACATGTGCACCTAAAAAAGAAAAAAAACTTTTTCCCACTCCTGCATACATACATACAAATATGTAAAGGTGTGAGAATACGCACTATACGTACTTCCGAAATTTGAACACTCGGCATTGACCATCATCGGGCTCCAGAGATTCTTCACTCCGTCTCAATACTACTGCACAATACAAAGAAGAGTCTGCCCAGTTCCTGGATATGTATCGGAAGTCCACATTTTCCTGTCAGAAACATGTGCACCTAAAAAAGAAAAAAAAACTTTTTCCCACTCCTGCATACATACATACAAATATGTAAAGGTGTGAGAATACGCACTATACGTACTTCCGAAATTTGAACACTCGGCATTGACCATCATCGGGCTCCAGATATTCTTCACTCCGTCTCAATACTACTGCACAATAGAAAGAAGAGTCCGCCCAATTCCTGGATATGTATCGGAAGTCCACATTTTCCTGTCAGAAACATGTGCACCTAAAAAAGAAGAAAAAACTTTTTCCCACTCCTGCATACATACATACAAATATGTAAAGGTGTGAGAATACGCACTATACGTACTTCCGAAATTTGAACACTCGGCATTGACCATCATCGAGCTCCAGATATTCTTCACTCCGTCTCAATACTACTGCACAATAGAAAGAAGAGTCCGCCCAATTCCTGGATATGTATCGGAAGTCCACATTTTCCTGTCAGAAACATGTGCACCTAAAAAAGAAAAAAAAACTTTTTCCCACTCCTGCATACATACATACAAATATGTAAAGGTGTGAGAATACGCACTATACGTACTTCAGAAATTAGAACACTCGGCATTGACCATCATCGGGCTCCAGAGATTCTTCACTCCGTCTCAATACTACTGCACAATACAAAGAAGAGTCTGCCCAGTTCCTGGATATGTATCGGAAGTCCACATTTTCCTGTCAGAAACATGTGCACCTAAAAAAGAAAAAAAAACTTTTTCCCACTCCTGCATACATACATACAAATATGTAAAGGTGTGAGAATATGCACTATACGTACTTCCGAAATTTGAACACTCGGCATTGACCATCATCGGGCTCCAGAGATTCTTCACTCCGTCTCAATACTACTGCACAATACAAAGAAGAGTCTGCCCAATTCCTGGATATGTATCGGAAGTCACCATTTTCCTGTCAGAAACATGTGCACCTAAAAAAGAAAAAAAAACTTTTTCCCACTCCTGCATACATACATACAAATATGTAAAGGTGTGAGAATACGCACTATACGTACTTCCGAAATTAGAACACTCGGCATTGACCATCATCGGGCTCCAGAGATTCTTCACTCCGTCTCAATACTACTGCACAATACAAAGAAGAGTCTGCCCAGTTCCTGGATATGTATCGGAAGTCCACATTTTCCTGTCAGAAACATGTGCACATAAAAAAGAAAAAAAAACTTTTTCCCACTCCTGCATACATACATACAAATATGTAAAGGTGTGAGAATACGCACTATACGTACTTCCGAAATTTGAACACTCGGCATTGACCATCATCGGACTCCAGAGATTCTTCACTCCGTCTCAATACTACTGCACAATACAAAGAAGTGTCTGCCCAATTCCTGGATATGTATCGGAAGTCCACATTTTCCTGTCAGAAACATGTGCACCTAAAAAAGAAAAAAAAACTTTTTCCCACTCCTGCATACATACATACAAATATGTAAAGGTGTGAGAATATGCACTATACGTACTTCCGAAATTTAAACACTCGGCATTGACCATCATCGGGCTCCAGAGATTCTTCACTCCGTCTCAATACTACTGCACAATACAAAGAAGAGTCTGCCCAATTCCTGGATATGTATCGGAAGTCCACATTTTCCTGTCAGAAACATGTGCACCTGAAAAAGAAAAAAAAATTTTCCCACTCCTGCATACATACATACAAATATGTAAAGGTGTGAGAATACGCACTATACGTACTTCCGAAATTTGAACACTCGGCATTGACCATCATCGGGCTCCAGAGATTCTTCACTCCGTCTCAATACTACTGCACAATATAAAGAAGTGTCTGCCCAATTCCTGGATATGTATCGGAAGTCCACATTTTCCTGTCAGAAACATGTGCACCTAAAAAAGAAAAAAAAATTTTTCCCACTCCTGCATACATACATACAAATATGTAAAGGTGTGAGAATATGCACTATACGTACTTCCGAAATTTGAACACTCGGCATTGACCATCATCGGGCTCCAGAGATTCTTCACTCCGTCTCAATACTACTGCACAATACAAAGAAGAGTCTGCCCAATTCCTGGATATGTATCGGAAGTCACCATTTTCCAGTCAGAAACATGTGCACCTAAAAAAGAAAAAAAAACTTTTTCCCACTCCTGCATACATACATACAAATATGTAAAGGTGTGAGAATACGCACTATACGTACTTCCGAAATTAGAACACTCGGCATTGACCATCATCGGGCTCCAGAGATTCTTCACTCCGTCTCAATACTACTGCACAATACAAAGAAGAGTCTGCCCAGTTCCTGGATATGTATCGGAAGTCCACATTTTCCTGTCAGAAACATGTGCAATTAAAAAAGAAAAAAAAACTTTTTCCCACTCCTGCATACATACATACATACAAATATGTAAAGGTGTGAGAATACGCACTATACGTACTTCCGAAATTTGAACACTCGGCATTGACCATCATCGGACTCCAGAGATTCTTCACTCCGTCTCAATACTACTGCACAATACAAAGAAGTGTCTGCCCAATTCCTGGATATGTATCGGAAGTCCAAATTTTCCTGTCAGAAACATGTGCACCTAAAAAAGAAAAAAAAACTTTTTCCCACTCCTGCATACATACATACAAATATGTAAAGGTGTGAGAATATGCACTATACGTACTTCCGAAATTTGAACACTCGGCATTGACCATCATCGGGCTCCAGAGATTCTTCACTCCGTCTCAATACTACTGCACAATACAAAGAAGAGTCTGCCCAATTCCTGGATATGTATCGGAAGTCACCATTTTCCTGTCAGAAACATGTGCACCTAAAAAAGAAAAAATTTTTTTTCCCACTCCTGCATACATACATACAAATATGTAAAGGTGTGAGAATACGCACTATACGTACTTCCGAAATTTGAACACTCGGCATTGACCATCATCGGGCTCCAGAGATTCTTCACTCCGCCTCAATACTACTGCACAATACAAAGAAGAGTCTGCCCAATTCCTGGATATGTATCGGAAGTCCACATTTTCCTGTCAGAAACATGTGCACCTAAAAAAGAAAAAAAAAATTTTCCCACTCCTGCATACATACATACAAATATGTAAAGGTGTGAGAATACGTACTATACGTACTTCCGAAATTTGAACACTCGGCATTGACCATCATCGGGCTCCAGAGATTCTTCACTCCGTCTCAATACTACTGCACAATACAAAGAAGAGTCTGCCCAATTCCTGGATATGTATCGGAAGTCCACATTTTCCTGTCAGAAACATGTGCACCTAAAAAAGAAAAAAAAACTTTTTCCCACTCCTGCATACATACATACAAATATGTAAAGGTGTGAGAATATGCACTATACGTACTTCCGAAATTTGAACACTCGGCATTGACCATCATCGGGCTCCAGAGATTCTTCACTCCGTCTCAATACTACTGCACAATACAAAGAAGAGTCTGCCCAATTCCTGGATATGTATCGGAAGTCACCATTTTCCTGTCAGAAACATGAGCACCTAAAAAAGAAAAAAAAATTTTTCCCACTCCTGCATACATACATACAAATATGTAAAGGTGTGAGAATACGCACTATACGTACTTCCGAAATTTGAACACTCGGCATTGACCATCATCGGGCTCCAGTGATTCTTCACTCCGTCTCAATACTACTGCACAATACAAAGAAGAGTCTGCCCAATTCCTGGATATGTATCGGAAGTCACCATTTTCCTGTCAGAAACATGTGCACCTAAAAAAGAAAAAAAAAATTTTCCCACTCCTGCATACATACATACAAATATGTAAAGGTGTGAGAATACGTACTATACGTACTTCCGAAATTTGAACACTCGGCATTGACCATCATCGGGCTCCAGAGATTCTTCACTCCGTCTCAATACTACTGCACAATACAAAGAAGAGTCTGCCCAATTCCTGGATATGTATCGGAAGTCCACATTTTCGTGTCAGAAACATGTGCACCTAAAAAAGAAAAAAAAAATTTTCCCACTCCTGCATACATACATACAAATATGTAAAGGTGTGAGAATACGCACTATACGTACTTCCGAAATTTGAACACTCGGCATTGACCATCATCGGGCTCCAGAGATTCTTCACTCCGTCTCAATACTACTGCACAATATAAAGAAGTGTCTGCCCAATTCCTGGATATGTATCGGAAGTCCACATTTTCCTGTCAGAAACATGTGCACCTAAAAAAGAAAAAAAATTTTTTCCCACTCCTGCATACATACATACAAATATGTAAAGGTGTGAGAATATGCACTATACGTACTTCCGAAATTTGAACACTCGGCATTGACCATCATCGGGCTCCAGAGATTCTTCACTCCGTCTCAATACTACTGCACAATACAAAGAAGAGTCTGCCCAATTCCTGGATATGTATCGGAAGTCACCATTTTCCAGTCAGAAACATGTGCACCTAAAAAAGAAAAAAAAACTTTTTCCCACTCCTGCATACATACATACAAATATGTAAAGGTGTGAGAATACGCACTATACGTACTTCCGAAATTAGAACACTCGGCATTGACCATCATCGGGCTCCAGAGATTCTTCACTCCGTCTCAATACTACTGCACAATACAAAGAAGAGTCTGCCCAGTTCCTGGATATGTATCGGAAGTCCACATTTTCCTGTCAGAAACATGTGCACCTAAAAAAGAAAAAAAAACTTTTTCCCACTCCTGCATACATACATACAAATATGTAAAGGTGTGAGAATACGCACTATACGTACTTCCGAAATTTGAACACTCGGCATTGACCATCATCGGACTCCAGAGATTCTTCACTCCGTCTCAATACTACTGCACAATACAAAGAAGTGTCTGCCCAATTCCTGGATATGTATCGGAAGTCCACATTTTCCTGTCAGAAACATGTGCACCTAAAAAAGAAAAAAAAACTTTTTCCCACTCCTGCATACATACATACAAATATGTAAAGGTGTGAGAATATGCACTATACGTACTTCCGAAATTTGAACACTCGGCATTGACCATCATCGGGCTCCAGAGATTCTTCACTCCGTCTCAATACTACTGCACAATACAAAGAAGAGTCTGCCCAATTCCTGGATATGTATCGGAAGTCACCATTTTCCTGTCAGAAACATGTGCACCTAAAAAAGAAAAAAATTTTTTTCCCACTCCTGCATACATACATACAAATATGTAAAGGTGTGAGAATACGCACTATACGTACTTCCGAAATTTGAACACTCGGCATTGACCATCATCGGGCTCCAGAGATTCTTCACTCCGTCTCAATACTACTGCACAATACAAAGAAGAGTCTGCCCAATTCCTGGATATGTATCGGAAGTCCACATTTTCCTGTCAGAAACATGTGCACCTAAAAAAGAAAAAAAAATTTTTCCCACTCCTGCATACATACATACAAATATGTAAAGGTGTGAGAATACGCACTATACGTACTTCCGAAATTTGAACACTCGGCATTGACCATCATCGGGCTCCAGAGATTCTTCCCTCCGTCTCAATACTACTGCACAATACAAAGAAGAGTCTGCCCAATTCCTGGATATGTATCGGAAGTCCAGATTTTCCTGTGAGAAACATGTGCACCTAAAAAAGAAAAAAAAAACTTTTTCCCACTCCTGCATACATACATACAAATATGTAAAGGTGTGAGAATACGCACTATACGTACTTCCGAAATTTGAACACTCGGCATTGACCATCATCGGGCTCCAGAGATTCTTCACTCCGTCTCAATACTACTGCACAATACAAAGAAGAGTCTGCCCAATTCCTGGATATGTATCGGAAGTCCACATTTTCCTGTCAGAAACATGTGCACCTAAAAAAGAAAAAAAAATTTTTCCCACTCCTGCATACATACATACAAATATGTAAAGGTGTGAGAATACGCACTATACGTACTTCCGAAATTTGAACACTCGGCATTGACCATCATCGGGCTCCAGAGATTCTTCCCTCCGTCTCAATACTACTGCACAATACAAAGAAGAGTCTGCCCAATTCCTGGATATGTATCGGAAGTCCAGATTTTCCTGTGAGAAACATGTGCACCTAAAAAAGAAAAAAAAAATTTTCCCACTCCTGCATATATACATACAAATATGTAAAGGTGTGAGAATACGCACTATACGTACTTCCGAAATTTGAACACTCGGCATTGACCATCATCGGGCTCCAGAGATTCTTCACTCCGTCTCAATACTACTGCACAATACAAAGAAGAGTCTGCCCAGTTCGTGGATATGTATCGGAAGTCCACATTTTCCTGTCAGAAACATGTGCACCTAAAAAAGAAAAAAAAAAAACTTTTTCCCACTCCTGCATACATACATACAAATATGTAAAGGTGTGAGAATACGCACTATACGTACTTCTGAAATTTGAACACTCGGCATTGACCATCATCGGGCTCCAGATATTCTTCACTCCGTCTCAATACTACTGCACAATAGAAAGAAGAGTCTGCCCAGTTCCTGGATATGTATCGGAAGTCCACATTTTCCTGTCAGAAACATGTGCACCTAAAAAAGAAAAAAAAAACTTTTTCCCACTCCTGCATACATACATACAAATATGTAAAGGTGTGAGAATACGCACTATACGTACTTCCGAAATTTGAACACTCGGCATTGACCATCATCGGGCTCCAGATATTCTTCACTCCGTCTCAATACTACTGCACAGTAGAAAGAAGAGTCCGCCCAATTCCTGGATATGTATCGGAAGTCCACATTTTCCTGTCAGAAACATGTGCACCTAAAAAAGAAAAAAAAACTTTTTCCCACTCCTACATACATACATACAAATATGTAAAGGTGTGAGAAAACGCACTATACGTACTTCCGAAATTTGAACACTCGGCATTGACCATCATCGGGCTCCAGAGATTCTTCACTCCGTCTCAATACTACTGCACAATACAAAGAAGTGTCTGCCCAATTCCTGGATATGTATCGGAAGTCCACATTTTCCTGTCAGAAACATGTGCACCTAAAAAAGAAAAAAAAAACTTTTTCCCACTCCTGCATACATACATACAAATATGTAAAGGTGTGAGAATACGCACTATACGTACTTCCGAAATTTGAACACTCGGCATTGACCATCATCGGGCTCCAGAGATTCTTCACTCCGTCTCAATACTACTGCACAATACAAAGAAGTGTCTGCCCAATTCCTGGATATGTATCGGAAGTCCACATTTTCCTGTCAGAAACATGTGCACCTAAAAAAGAAAAAAAAAATTCCCACTCCTGCATACATACATACAAATATGTAAAGGTGTGAGAATACGCACTATACGTACTTCCGAAATTTGAACACTCGGCATTGACCATCATCGGGCTCCAGAGATTCTTCACTCCGTCTCAATACTACTGCACAATACAAAGAAGAGTCTGCCCAGTTCCTGGATAAGTATCGGAAGTCCACATTTTCCTGTCAGAAACATGTGCACCTAAATAAGAAAAAAAACTTTTTCCCACTCCTGCATACATACATACAAATATGTAAAGGTGTGAGAATACGCACTATACGTACTTCCGAAATTTGAACACTCGGCATTGACCATCATCGGGCTCCAGAGATTCTTCACTCCGTCTCAATACTACTGCACAATACAAAGAAGAGTCTGCCCAGTTCCTGGATATGTATCGGAAGTCCACATTTTCCTGTCAGAAACATGTGCACCTAAAAAAGAAAATAAAACTTTTTCCCACTCCTGCATACATACATACAAATATGTAAAGGTGTGAGAATACGCACTATACGTACTTCCGAAATTTGAACACTCGGCATTGACCATCATCGGGCTCCAGATATTCTTCACTCCGTCTCAATAATACTGCACAATAGAAAGAAGAGTCCGCCCAATTCCTGGATATGTATCGGAAGTCCACATTTTCCTGTCAGAAACATGTGCACCTAAAAAAGAAAAAAAAACTTTTTCCCACTCCTGCATACATACATACAAATATGTAAAGGTGTGAGAATACGCACTATACGTACTTCCGAAATTTGAACACTCGGCATTGACAATCATCGGGCTCCAGAGATTCTTCACTCCGTCTCAATACTACTGCACAATACAAAGAAGAGTCTGCCCAGTTCCTGGATATGTATCGGAAGTCCACCTTTTTCCTGTCAGAAACATGTGCACCTAAAAAAGAAAAAAAAACTTTTTCCCACTCCTGCATACATACATACAAATATGTAAAGGTGTGAGAATACGCACTATACGTACTTCCGAAATTTGAACACTCGGCATTGACCATCATCGGGCTCCAGAGATTCTTCACTCCGTCTCAATACTACTGCACAATATAAAGAAGTGTCTGCCCAATTCCTGGATATGTATCGGAAGTCCACATTTTCCTGTCAGAAACATGTGCACCTAAAAAAGAAAAAAAAACTTTTTCCCACTCCTGCATACATACATACAAATATGTAAAGGTGTGAGAATATGCACTATACGTACTTCCGAAATTTGAACACTCGGCATTGACCATCATCGGGCTCCAGAGATTCTTCACTCCGTCTCAATACTACTGCACAATACAAAGAAGAGTCTGCCCAATTCCTGGATATGTATCGGAAGTCACCATTTTCCTGTCAGAAACATGTGCACCTAAAAAAGAAAAAAAAACTTTTTCCCACTCCTGCATACATACATACAAATATGTAAAGGTGTGAGATTACGCACTATACGTACTTCCGAAATTAGAACACTCGGCATTGACCATCATCGGGCTCCAGAGATTCTTCACTCCGTCTCAATACTACTGCACAATACAAAGAAGAGTCTGCCCAGTTCCTGGATATGTATCGGAAGTCCACATTTTCCTGTCAGAAACATGTGCACCTAAAAAAGAAAAAAAAACTTTTTCCCACTCCTGCATACATACATACAAATATGTAAAGGTGTGAGAATACGCACTATACGTACTTCCGAAATTTGAACACTCGGCATTGACCATCATCGGGCTCCAGAGATTCTTCACTCCGTCTCAATACTACTGCACAATATAAAGAAGTGTCTGCCCAATTCCTGGATATGTATCGGAAGTCCACATTTTCCTGTCAGAAACATGTGCACCTAAAAAAGAAAAAAAAACTTTTTCCCACTCCTGCATACATACATACAAATATGTAAAGGTGTGAGAATATGCACTATACGTACTTCCGAAATTTGAACACTCGGCATTGACCATCATCGGGCTCCAGAGATTCTTCACTCCGTCTCAATACTACTGCACAATACAAAGAAGAGTCTGCCCAATTCCTCGATATGTATCGGAAGTCACCATTTTCCTGTCAGAAACATGTGCACCTAAAAAAGAAAAAAAAACTTTTTCCCACTCCTGCATACATACATACAAATATGTAAAGGTGTGAGATTACGCACTATACGTACTTCCGAAATTTGAACACTCGGCATTGACCATCATCGGGCTCCAGAGATTCTTCACTCCGTCTCAATACTACTGCACAATACAAAGAAGAGTCTGCCCAATTCCTGGATATGTATCGGAAGTCACCATTTTCCTGTCAGAAACATGTGCACCTAAAAAAGAAAAAAAAATTTTTCCCACTCCTGCATACATACATACAAATATGTAAAGGTGTGAGAATACGCACTATACGTACTTCCGAAATTTGAACACTCGGCATTGACCATCATCGGGCTCCAGAGATTCTTCACTCCGTCTCAATACTACTGCACAATACAAAGAAGAGTCTGCCCAATTCCTGGATATGTATCGGAAGTCCACATTTTCCTGTCAGAAACATGTGCACCTAAAAAAGAAAAAAAAATTTTTCCCACTCCTGCATACATACATACAAATATGTAAAGGTGTGAGAATACGTACTATACGTACTTCCGAAATTTGAACACTCGGCATTGACCATCATCGGGCTCCAGAGATTCTTCACTCCATCTCAATACTACTGCACAATACAAAGAAGGGTCTGCCCAATTCCTGGATATGTATCGGAAGTCCACATTTTCCTGTCAGAAACATGTGCACCTAAAAAAGAAAAAAAAAATTTTCCCACTCCTGCATACATACATACAAATATGTAAAGGTGTGAGAATACGCACTATACGTACTTCCGAAATTTGAACACTCGGCATTGACCATCATCGGGCTCCAGAGATTCTTCACTCCGTCTCAATACTACTGCACAATACAAAGAAGTGTCTGCCCAATTTCTGGATATGTATCGGAAGTCCACATTTTCCTGTCAGAAACATGTGCACCTAAAAAAGAAAAAAAAAACTTTTTCCCACTCCTGCATACATACATACAAATATGTAAAGGTGTGAGAATACGCACTATACATACTTCCGAAATTTGAACACTCGGCATTGACCATCATCGGGCTCCAGAGATTCTTCACTCCGTCTCAATACTACTGCACAATACAAAGAAGAGTCTGCCCAATTCCTGGATATGTATCGGAAGTCCACATTTTCCTGTCAGAAACATGTGCACCTAAAAAAGAAAAAAAAAATTTTCCCACTCCTGCATACATACATACAAATATGTAAAGGTGTGAGAATACGCACTATACGTACTTCCGAAATTTGAACACTCGGCATTGACCATCATCGGGCTCCAGAGATTCTTCCCTCCGTCTCAATACTACTGCACAATACAAAGAAGAGTCTGCCCAATTCCTGGATATGTATCGGAAGTCCACATTTTCCTGTGAGCAACATGTGCACCTAAAAAAGAAAAAAAAAATTTCCCACTCCTGCATACATACATACAAATATGTAAAGGTGTGAGAATACGCACTATACGTACTTCCGAAATTTGAACACTCGGCATTGA